>CM052893.1:44412518-44494496 GCA_028534135.1 Potos flavus | reverse complement strand
CTCCATCTATTCATGCCTCTCTTTTTTCTTGCCTTCTCTGTTCCCACAACCAGTGATCTCTTTACTGTCTCCATAATTTTGCCTGTTCAAGAATATCGTAGAGTGAGAATCCTGTAGTGTGAGTTTTATCTAGTTGGCTTCTTTCACTTAGCAATATGTGCTGAGGTTTCCTCCATTTCTTTTCATGGCTTGATAGCTCATTTCTTTCTTTTTTAATCACTGTGTAACATCTCATTGTATGGATTTACCGCAGTTTGTTTATCCATTCACCTATTGAAGGGCATAGTGGTTACTTGCAAGTTTTGGCAGTTTTGAATAAAGCTTCTAAAAATATCCATGTGCAGGGTTTTGTGTAGACAAAAGTTTTCAGCTCCTTTGAGTAAATACCAGGGAATGCAATTAATTGCTTGATCATTTGGTAAGAATGTTATTTGGTTTTAGGGACGGTTGGGTGGCTCAGTAGGTTGAGTCTACTTTCAGCTAAGGTCATGATCTCTGGGTCCTGGGATTGAATCCTGCATGGGGTTTTCTTGCTCCTCCCACTCCTCCCCACTCCTGCTCTCTCTCTCGTTATCTCTGTCTCTCTCTCTCTCTTTCAAATAAATAAATAATTAGAAAAAGAATATGTTTGGTTTTGAAGAAACAACCAACCTATCTTCCATATTGGTTGTACCATTTGCATTCCCACCAGTAATTAATGGAGTTCCTGGTGCTCCACATAATCTTCACTGACTTGTTGTCAATGTTTCAAATTAAATTAGCCATTCTAGTAGATGCATAGGGCTCTCTCTTTGTTTTAACATACAATTATCCAATGGTATATTATTTATCAGATTTTTAAAAGCTTACTTAAGTGATTTAGAACTCCATCAGGATGTCCTTATTCATTTTAGTTGGGGAGAGGAGTATCAAGAAACAAGGAAATAATTAGTGTGTGGTGATGTTATAGATTCTAATATAGCATAATATCTAAGACTTTATAATTTATGATATAACCTATATCTATAAAGAAAATAAATTCCATAATTCTATATTATATAATTCTATAAAGAAAATAAGTGTGGGATAAAGAAAATAAGTGTGGGATAAAGAAAAAGTGCAAATAGATCTTTGGGTGACTCTAGTTCAAAAGAAAGGGACCATGATAATGGTATGGGCTCAGGTATTAGCTGTAGAGTTGATAAATAATGTTTATAATTTGAAAGATTGGCTTAGTATGTGGTATGAGAAAGAGATAAATCAAGAACTAATCTCAGGTTTTTGGCCTGAGCAGTGAATATGTAGTGTTGCTATTTACTGAGATGGGAAAGATGATATAAAGGGTGGGGAAAAGCTGAAAGCAAGATTTTTTTTTACAATATGTTAAGGTTTTGTAAAGACTAGAAATTCAGTATAAAGTCACAAAAAGTACTCATAAATGAAATCATTATTTCTCATTTTTTTCATACAATCCACCACTATTACTAGAGTAACAAGACTGGAACACAGTTTTATGTAGAAATTCAAATTATTTAACTGCTTAGGAAGAACAGAGGGACCAAGGAATTTAAAACTGTTAACTTGTCTACTTATTCACATCTTTTGCCAAGAGTGGTTTAATATCCAGATGCTTGAAAGGAGAAAAAAGAAAAAGAAAAAAAAATCCTCCAGTACATCTGAGACCTGAAGATGAAGCAACACATTTTCATCTTTGCATTTCAAACTATTCTCTTATAAGCCTCATTCACACTGTTTAAACATAGATAGCTCTTCAGTTAAAACTTTTGCTGTAGTGTATTTAGCGTAGTTATATATTTTCTGCCCACATTTAATTCCACTCTGTCTCTAATTTACATTTTAACAAGATCATTCTGGCAGTTGCTGCTGGAGAATACATTGAAGTTCCAACAGTGAATGCACAGACCCACTCTAGAGGCTTTTGGAGTGGTTGAGAGGGAAATACCAGAAAATATTCCAATTTAATGATGACACTGAGGAGGTCGAGAGTTTCAATACAGTTAGCGATCATTTGGGTATGCGTGGTAAAGACAGAAAGGAGTAAAGAATGACTCCAGATTTTTGACCTCAAGAAACTGAAGAGATGGAAGAAAATTTTATAGACACATTAAATTTAAAGAATCTTTAAAAATGGAATTTATTACTCATTCGGCATTTCACATTTCAAAGGACACACTGAAAGAGCATTTGAAAAGAAAACAACAAACATCTTGAATCTTAATTGGCTTTAAAAATATTTTTATGGATTATTTCTTTTTATTTTCATTTATTTCTGTAAATGTCAACATGTTTCTCAGGTGTCTATATTATTTGTTCATAGCTTTTGGATTTCTTGTCTTAAGAAAAATTTCTTTATTGAGGAATTTTAATAATATGATCTGCATTCTCTTTTACCATTTTAATAGATTTTATTTTTACTTTTAATTCAGCTTACATTCATTTTATATGTGTGAAAGTATACTAAGCAATTTTGTCTTCAAAATGCTTGTCATTTATGTTATTAATGATATAGATTTAATGGATCACTGTCTTATAAACATTGGGACATCTACAAGTTATATCAGATATCCAACTGGTTTTCTAGTGATGAGACCTCAAGGGTTTTACAGAGAGTTGAAGTGGTTATGTATATATATTCAAATGCATTCATTTCAGGAGTGCACTATTATAGATTAGTAATGTGTTAAATATATGTAACTTTAAAAATATTATACTGAAATATATACAGCATAGATAGGTGTTGGAAAAATTGCAAGAATGAATTAATGATATATATTGTATTTCTTTCATTTTTTATTGTTTGATTAATAGAAAAAATGACCTAGAATATTATTTTCTTCTTTATCATTCCACATATAATTCCTAACCACATGCCATTTTCTAAATGAATATTACTTTTAATGAATTTTGTTAAGAGAAATGCTATATTTAAAGCACACTTTTAATATATATATTATAATATATATAAATGCATATGTACTCATATATATATAAATTCTATAGCATTCCAGCTACACATGTGGGATAAATATATCCCACAGTATGCATAACATTTCAATTTTCTATATCATCCTGCTATATTATTAATAATAATATAGTTACTCTTGGGACACCTGGGTGGCTCAGTTGGTTAAACAGCTGCCTTCGGCTCAGGTCATGATCCCAGGGTCCTGGGATCGAGTCCCACGTCGGGCTCCTTGCTGAGCAGGGAGCCTGCTTCTCCCTCTCCCTCTGCCTCTGCCTGCCACTCTGCCTGCTTGTGCTCTCTCTCTCTCTCTCTCTGTATCTGACAAATAAATAAAAAAAATCTTTAAAAAAAATTAAATAAATAAATAAATAAATAAATAAAATATAGTCATTCTTTTCAACTGTGTAGTTTCTGTTAGACAGTTTCAAATGACCTTTATTCTTTCATCCTCCCTAAGAAAAGCAGCCAGGAAAGGAGATAAGCATAATGCTCAATTTATTTAGATTTCTTCTGAGTATTCCCAGTATGCTTCACAGAAAACAAGCCTACATTCTCCTTCCAAGATCTGGCCCTGCCTAAAGATCTATTCAGGACTGGCTGCTCCCCATATTTACTTTATTTGTTTATGTATTTGTGTATTTATTTACCTTGGTATTCTTTTTTTTAAATTTTTTTTTTAATTTTAAGATTTTATTTATTTATTTGACAGAGAGAGAGAGATCACAAGTAGGCAGAGAGGCAGGCAGAGAGAGAGGGGGAAGCAGGTTCCCCGCTGAGCAGAGAGCCCAATGTGGGGCTCGATCCCAGGACCCTGAGATCATGACCTGAGCTGAAGGCGGAGGCTTTAACCCACTGAGTCACCCAGGCGCCCCTACCTTGGTATTCTTGAAGTCATTTCACTTAAGTGGTTGTCCAATGCAACTATATACCTGGCGATCTTTGCTTCCTTATTTGGAGAATATTCATGGAACAGTTTTGTTGTATGTGGACAAAACTCCCGCTCAAAGGTATAACTATGAAATGTCTGTAAATCATTATTAAAAACTACCCAATGCCTTTTTATTTTCAATGCAATAAATGCACAGACTTTATAGGTAAAACTTTTTTATAGTAGCAACATTTACAGTGGTGAGAGATTGGAAACAACTTCTTTGGAATCTTGTGACTTAATTTTCACATAACTGTGGCTTTATTGTTACCTTGTAAATTACTAAGACATAATGTGTAGTTCAACACATTTCGATTCTGTTTTTTTCCCATAAGAAATAAACTTAGTAGCTTTATTTTCCATCAATTGCATTAAATATAATTAGTCTTAAATAATATAATTACAAAGCTTTCTTTTCAATCAGACCTTTCTAAACTTGTACCAAAAAGTGCTTGTGATTCTATGTACAATATCTAAAGTGTCATTATGACCTAAAAGCTTTGTGCCTTTTATGTACTTTAGCCTGAAACGTTTACTGCTACTATTACATTTTGCAATTACAGTGAAGTGAGGCAGAAAATAGCAGTTCAAAAAATGTATTCAAGTAATGAAGTTTGAACCATTAGTTTCAAGGCTGTTGTTATTTTAGTAAATATTTAATCTTCCTAGCAGCATGGGTTCCTAATTGATCTTTAAGTAGTATTGTTCCTGGACATTTCTAATCGACTTCTAATTGCTATATTAAAGCAGTTAGCAAATAAAGTGTAATGGATGGTGGAGACTTTTACAGTACACTAAATCAACAGAATACCATAAAATTTAGAATTCATTTTCATCATTGAAATTTGAAATGGAATACACTAACACTCACATATATGCTCATCTCTCTTATTTTGAAGAGTTCTGCCAATCTAAAGCAAAGTGTAGATAACATGTTCTATTTATGTCAAATTAAATGTCACATGTCCAGTAAATTTTAACATGATTTAAAATCTCTTAACAGTTTTTTATCTATATCTTTTTTATAGCAGGTGAACCACTTTTATTAATTTGTGAGGAATTTATTCAGCATCTACATAATATGCCAAGTGCTAAAGAAATATACAACAATGTCTTCCACTTACTGCTTATAATAGTTACAGGGACACATGGAGGCAACTCTGACATCTCACATATGATCCATTTCTACTTTTCCTTACAAGCTTTACTGTTACTGGTTGTCTCACCATCTATTACTTTCCACTGTATTCAGTTGTTATAGTTACTAACACTCTTAAAATGTGATACTGTTTTCCAGAGAGTTTCTAACTATTGCAATATGGTAGGATTTTTTATTTGGTTTATCTTGGATACAGTCTTTCATAGACATTTTTTGTTTCTTTTGTAAACAAGTTATGGACTTTTGTCAATATAGCCATACCTCTCTGGTTTTTTTTATTTTATTTTATTTTTTATGCAGTTATCAGAAATGTAGTGTTTTCTTTTGTTTTTCTAGGGTTATAATTTGTAAGGAGAAAGTGGCCAGAACCTAGTTTGACCCCACATATAAAATATCACTTGAGAACAAACATAACACAGAAGGAAAAGGATGTGAGGGCACAACGAGAGATACAAGGTCCTGTGATTGGGTTTGAACTCTAGTATTCAGCTCTACTTAAAGATGACAAAGTACTCTCCTTCCATTTTCATGAATGAATCCCTGTGTTTGTTGTTTTTTTAAGATAATTTTTTGTTAGATTTTTGTCACATAGAAAGATTATCTAATGAAATCATTTTGGTAATGGTTGCTAGGTTGTTGGCAGTGAGTTATGTAATTTTCTAAAATACATTGCGTTGGAAGTAGGAGGCCAGAGGGTTTTGTTTCCCTGGTTAGACAGTCAGAAATCCATTAGGTATGGCACTTGTGAATGCATGAGCTCATCAAGGAGGGGTTCTGACTGTAATGATGTACTATATGGTGACTAACATAGCACAATAAAAAAAAATTAAAAAATAAAAAAAAGTCAGAAATCCTAATCAAGCAATAACAAAATATGTGGCTATTGAAACTTTGTTGTTTCTTCTTGCTGAGATCATAGAATTATTAATGCTAAAGGCTGTGATAATATCAGAAAAAAATATCAAAATGTCAGGGAGATTCAGTAGGAACCTGTAAGAAAAGAAACAAACAATTGTCTTGGCCCATTTGAAATGAGAGACAGATCTGCCCTTATAAAGAAGACACTATGCCTGAAATTAGTGAGCCAAGGCATTTGAGAGAGAGGGTCATGTACCTTGTAGGGTTTGAAAAGTGGAATTCTCTTTTTAAAATTCAAGTTGCTAATGGAAAGGTAAGGGAGCTAGAAACAATAGGTATGTGACTAAGACCCATTTTAGCTGTTTTCTCAGCCACTGCAAAACTTCACAGTTAAGAGTAAGCCACTGGTCTGTTTTCTCTGTCTATGAATTTACTTTGTTTCAGATTTCACATGTAAGTGAGATCATAGTGTTTGTCCTTGTCCGATGAAATGGGTGAAGGTGGTCCAAAGGTACGAACTTCCAGTTATAAGATTAATAAGTTTTGGGGATGTATATGCAGCATGGCACATACAGTTAGCAATACTGTACTGTGTATTTGAAAATTCCTAGTAGGTATAAACAGCTCTCTTCACAAGAAAAAAAACTGTAACTATGTGAGGTGATAGATGTTAACTAAACTTATTGTGGTCATCATTTCACAATATATCTATATCAAAACATCATGTTATACACCTAAAACAAATACAATATTATATGTCAATTATGTCAATGAAACTAAAAACAAACAAACAAAACAACAGAAAAAAGAGTAAGCTTTTAGGAAGCAGCTAAGAGGAAGAAGAAAACTATCCTATTTTTTTATGAAATGGCCAAAAACGACAATGGCCAAGGTAGCGGTCACTTAGCTTCAGACAAGGAAACTGGAACATTGATATCTATTATTTAAGGACAAAAATCCTAAAGACGGATCTTATTTAAAGATAATAAAACTTAAGTTTGGACTATTAACAATACATGGTTTGGGAAGATATGAACATTGACTAAATGACTACCAAAGTATTTTAGGGGGTTGCAATCTGTCCAACACAGGCCGGTGTGAGGAGTGGCTGTGTTTGAAAACAAGGCAATACAGAGGAAAAGAAGAGGAGAGAGAGTGAAAGAGGAAGAGTGCTGATGTCTTCCTCCAAGTCCTGGCAGCCAGCTTTTCTCCAGAGTCCCAATTACAGAAACAGAGTAACCCAGCTCCTCCCTCCCCATTGCACACCATGCTGAGTTCAGCGGATAGCTTTTGAAACAAAAAAACATTTCATACATGCTTGTTCTGGCAACTATCTAAATATCTATCTATCTTACTTATTCATTTTTGTCATGTTTCCCATCCTTGAATAGTTGAAAATTATAGGAACATTTAATGCCTAGGCATGGAGGAATGATAGAAATTCAAAGATAAGCTATTTGATTAACATTGAGCATGGAAGGAGGGCATGAAGTATAAATACATATATCTAATTCCCATAGTACTTCTATTTAAATTAAGTTTCTTTTTCTTTTCTTTCTTTCTTTTTTTTTCTTTTGTAAAAGTGTTCCTTTTTTCCAAGATTTAAAAGATAAATTTGGTATGTTTAAATGTATAAGATTACTCCCCGTGACTTTATTTGGCTCTTGACATATTTCAGAAATTCTAAAAACATGTGGTAGTATATTTTAAACTGTTGTATTGCATTAAGATATTTAATGTCACTTACAGAAGAATTAATTATCTTTTATTTTGACAAAACTCACAATAGTAGTAATACTTATAATACATATGGCTCATACTTTTGCAGAAAAATATTTTAGTGTTTGATTTTCTTTGTAATTAACCTTCATAACTTTAATATAGATATGTAAAAGTTCCCATAAAAAGATTGAATCATTCTCTTTATTAAGTTAAGCATCGCTTTTGTTTTTGCCTCTGATATTTTTTATTGATTTAACATGCATTAATAATTGTGAGGAAATTATGTGATTAAAACTATCAGTATTCATTTTTAAAGTATAGACAATTTGAAATTAGATAATGGTTGTTTTCTCATTTCATTTGAGGTCACCGAATATCTGAATTTGATTGTATCCTACTATTTTCTTCTCTGAGATTGTGAATAGTAGTTAATTGCCAATGCCCTCTTCATTTTAGATTTATATTTTGTCATACAAAAATAGATAATCAAAAATATCTGAGAACATGGCAGTATATTATTTGAATAAAAATTATTTTTTGTGATATATTAGCTATTTCAATAGATTTTACCAAACTTCGGTTGAGACTCATATTACCAGATTAGGGATTCATTGTTCTATTACAGCTAAAGTAGTTTATGTTCAATTTAGGGAAGGACTGAATACTGTAAATCTGAAAAGATGAGATGGTCATACCCATTGATGACTGCAGTCAAGATAAATCTAGTTTTCATTGAAATTGCTTATTAAATCTGGTCAATTTCTAAAAGATAATTTATTTCCTCATTATAGTGGTGATGAGAGTAGTAGTTGCAGAACTGTTTAATTATGAAAAAAATACATGCTGAATAACTGGCTAATTAAAGTCACTAAACTTCTTGATGTTTTTCCTAATTAAGCCTGAGGGAAATGGAGGGGGTATTTCCAATTACCATAAACCATGTAAATACACTGATTGCTGCAATCTGAAGTTTGTCTTTACATTTAAAGATCTGGAAGTCACAGTGCATCCAGAGAGAAATAACCTAATCTGATCCATTATTTTTATGTAAAAAAATAAGCTAATAAAATTGCCTTTAAAATATGTAATTTTGGAAGGACAAAAAGTTAAAAGAAGAAGGAAGGGATGGTTTCAGAGTAAAAGACCCATGACATCAGAGAAATGTAATATGACTCTGAATTGACACTATCTAACACAAGGCATGGTGAGAATTTTTTTTCACTGTTTCATAAAGGAAGAAATATAAATTTGATTCTTGAAATAATCAGGGCAAGGAAAAGTTTCCAAAATAGGAGGAAAATAACATGTGCTCGATAAGAATATCCATTAATTATTTTCAATTACAGTTAATTAAAAAGTGACAGGTGGTGGACCATTCAGTTGGGAAATTTTAACAATTTTTAAAATTTACCAGAAATATGAATGAACATTTTCTCTAGTGAAAAATTTCTTGGCGAAGATATGTGAGATTAAAGTTTAAATATTTAATCAGTTAATAGATTAATGAATATTTATATAGGCATACCTTATTTTATTCCTTTGCTTTATTGGTCTTCATAGAGATTGCATTTTTTACAAATAGAAGGCTTGGGGTAGCTCTGCATCCAGCAAGTCTGTCAGTGCCATTTTTCCAACAGCATTTACTCACTTCGTGTCTCTGTATTACATCCTAATAATTCTTTCAATATTTCAAATGTTTTTATTATTTGTTATGTCAGTCACTGATATTTGATATTACCATTGCAGTTGTTCTGGGGGACCACAAACCACATTCATATAAGACAGGGAACTTAATTGGAAGGCACGCAAAAAGCAAAGACAGGCCAAAAGTTAGGCCTCTTGAGCCAGACAGCCACATTGTGAATGTAAAGGAAAAGTTCTTGAAGGAAATTCAAAATGCTTCTTCAGTGTACACACAAGTGATAAGAAAGCAAGACAACCTTATTGCTGAGATGGGGAAAGTTTTAGTGGTCTGGATAGAATCTGAAACCAGCCATATAACCCCCTTAAACCAAAGCCTAATCTACAACAAGTCCCTAATTGTCTTCGATCCTATGAAGACTCAGAAAGATAAGCAAGCTACAGAAGAAAAATTTGAAGCTAGCAGAGGTTGGTTCATGAGGTTTAAGGAAAAAAGTCATCTCCATAACAGAAAATTACAAGGCGTGGCAGCAAGTACTGATATGGAAGCTGTAGCAAGCTATCCAGAAAATCAAGCTAAGATAATTAATGAAGATGTCTACAATAAACAACAGATTTCAAAGTACGTGCAACAGTCTTATATTGGAAGATGCCATCTAGGACTTTCATAGCTAGAGAGGAGAAGTCAATACCTGACTTCAAAGCTTCGAAAGACAGGCTTGCTCTTGTTAGGGGCTGATGTCACTGACAAGTTTAACTTGAAGCCAATGTTCATTTATCATTCTGAAAATCCTGGGGCCCTTGACAATTATGCTAGATCTACTCGGTGTTCTTCAAATGGTACAACAAAGCCTGGACGACAGCACGTCTGTTTACATGGTTTGCTGAATAGTTTAGGCCTACTGTTGAACCCTACCACTCAGAAAAAATATTATTTTCAAAATATGACTGCCTATTGACAATGCACCCAATCACCCAAGGTATGATTGAGATGTACAATGATTTCAGTGGTGTTTTCCTGCCTGCTACCACAGCATCCATTTTTGCAGCCCATGGATGAAGGAGTCATTTCTACTTTTAAGTCTTATTATTTAAGAAATACATTCAGTGAGACTATAGCTGTCATAAAAAGTGATTTCTCTGATAGATCTTGGCAAAGTATATTGAAAACCTTCTGGTAAAGAGTCACCATTCTAGATTCCATTAAGAACATTCATGATTCATGGGAAGAAGTTAAAATGTCAACATTAAAAACAGTGTTTAGAAGAAGATTCCAACCCTCATAGATGATTTTGAGGGATTTAAGATTCCAATGGAGGGAGTAGCTACAGATGTATTGGAAATAGCAAGACAACTAGAATTAGAAGTGAAGCCTAAAGGTGTGACTGAATTGATGCAATCTATGATTAAAATTTAAATAGATGAAGTATTCTTCATAGGGATGAGCAAAGAAAGTGGTTTCTTGAGATACAGTCTACCCCTGGTGAAGATGCTGTAAAGATTGTTGAAATGTCAAGAAAGGATTTAGAATATTACATTAATTTAGTTGATAATCAGTGGCATGTTCAAGAAGATGGACTCAAATTTGAAAGAAGTTCTACTGTATGTAAAATGCTATCGAACAGCATTCATGCTACAGAGAAATTGTCTGTGAAAGGAAGAGTCAAACAATGTGGTAAACTTTATTGTTTTCTATTTTAAGAAATTGCATAGCCATCCTAACCTTCAGGAACCACCACCACCCTATGAGGCTGCAGCCATCAAAATGAAGTCAAGACCTTCCACCAGCAAAAAGATTATGACTCACTGAAAGCTTATATGATGGTTAGCATTTTAAATGGTTGTGAGGAGTAAAGGAAAGATGGCTCTTGAATATTATAATGAGAGTTTTAGTTGGGTTGGTAGGTGGGAGAGTGTGCTTTTCTGAAGATAGAGAAGACAGAAAAATGTATAGGATTGAGAAAAAAGGTTTAGCTTTGGAATGCTGAGTTTGATGTGACAGCAAGAAAATATTCAAAAGTAACTTCAGAAGGACTTGATAAGGGGTCAAGAGACCTATGTTGGAATGAGGTTGAAGAGTGGAAAGATGAAACAAGCCACAGAAAGGGTATACACAATGGATGACTCACTATGAAGTAGCATGTTGACTATATGAATATAATGTTCCAACTTCTACAAGAGAGAAAGGAAGTATTCAAATAGCCCTAACTTGTAGTCACTTCTGAAAATCCGTAGGTAATAATATTAGATTAAAGTGGAAAGCTGTATTCAACAGAGAATTAGGCACTCATAGCAATTTGACTCACTTAAATATAAAAATAAAAGATTAGATTCATAACATATTATTTCCACTAGTGGAAACGTGATAATAGCTAAAACATAAATAAGTTTGATATCTGAATATATGGCTTGTTTAAAAATAATCGATAATATTTTTCTCTTAAGCAATACTATAAATGTAATAATATACTTAATTGATTTGTACTTGAAAATTGTTTTTTTGCCCTGCCACATTTGTATAAGAGAATGGATATTTCCACTACTAAATTTCACTCTACCTTTTGTGTGCTCATTTCTCATTTATTATGGAATATTCCTTGGTATATAAACTACTATTTAATGAAAAGAAATCATGGTGTGATGCAAAAATGAAATGAAAATAATTTTATTGATGTGATAATCCAATTAATCTATTTTAGAATATTTTTATCATTATTTTCATCTGGGAGATATTTTAAAAATATCTGTTGATTCTTCCAGTCAGTAGGGATGATAATAGGACCTAAATTATGTTTAAAATAAACAAACAGAGCACCTGGTCAGTTAAGCATCCAGCTCTTAATTTCAGCTCAGGTCATGATCGGGGAATTGTGGAATGGAGCCCATTGTCGGACACTGTGCTCAGCACAGAGTCTGTTTGACTTTCTCTCTCCCTCTCCTTCTGCCCTTCCCTGCCCCAGATTTCTCTCCCTCTCTCTCTCTTTCAAATAAATAAATAAATCTTTAAAAAATAAATAAACAAACGAGAAAAAAAAAAAACTATTGCTCTGTTGGAAGAATTCACCAATAAGACAAAGGAAGTAAACCGATTCTATTGAAGCAGCTTATATTCATTGGTTATTCAGTTAGATCTAAACATAAACATAGTTAACTGTCTCAAATGTACATAATTTGTTCTTTAAGATTTTTGATTGAAGTAGATCAGATTAAGGATCACATTACTGGAACTCACAATTGTTTTTTGCTGTCAAAATGTTTAAACAGGAAGAGACCTTGGTAAATTCTACCTCAACAAAGTACTAGGGATTTGCAAAGCATGTTTAATAAACACTGTTTAACAAATAGAGTCCACAGACTACTGATCTTATCTTATGATTAAAAAGGGATCTCAGAGGCAATTTACAATGTCCAGAGTAAATAGAAAATGGGAACTAAAACATTGTTTTCACATTTTACCAGTCTAAAATGCATGAATAGTAATATTGCCACTCATCAGATTTCATTTATAGAAATCACGAAAGGTCTGGAGATTGTGTATATACTACTAGGACTATGTTGAGCATTTTGTATTGTTTAGTATATGTTAGCACAATGCATTTTGTCTCCACTTACCATTTTATCATGTTATTAAAATGCTATTATTACTGTTTGTTAAAATTTTCACTTTGTTAATATAATCATCGTGCATCACAGCTCCAATTCATAGTAATAAAGCAATGGCTTATTGAAATGGTTTATTGAAGTATCATAGAAGTGATAAATATAAAAGCATTAATCATATAATGTAGAATCTAATTGTAAATGTAAATGAAGAGAACCTAAGGGTAAATTTATTTTATCCTCATCCTTGCCTTCTGAGAGCTCTGAGAGATCACCTCCACTTTATTGCCCCTCTCACAGTACCCCAAGCCCTTGACAATCCTTACATTCAGAACATGTTCATTCACATTCCAGACTCACTGTGACTATGGAAACTAGAGATATATGGCATATTTGGGAAGCAAAGGACTTAAAAGTGAATGTAGATCTCAACTATGACCTTCCTAGCCTATCTCAGTACCCTTTAAAACCTGAGACAATATTAATAATTGCTATCAAATATTGTATATTATATTAATATATTTAATCATACTATTTATAACTGAATGTTAAATCATATTACTATTTAAGAATAATAATTATTATTATTATTTACCTATTATTCAAAGACTCTTTGACAAGGGGCTTCTTGTTCCCACCTCTAGCATCTGTAACACACCCATTTTACCCAGAGGTGGGAGAATCAACACAAAGTATTACCAATTGGTGTAAGATTTGCCAGTCATAAATAAAATTGTAAAACCAGATTCCTTTGTGTTCCAAACTCCAATACTATGTCTTCAGGTTCATATATCCACTACCATTTATTTTGCCATTGTTTGCTTATACTGATTTCTTCAGCATACACCTTCACCCTAACTCCCGATACCTAGTCTCCTTTACATGGAAAATCAATAAGATACCTGGATAGTCATGCCATAAGGATTTACAGAAAGAATCAACTTATTTTGCTGAGACATCAAATGCATATCTGAGGGTTTTTATATTGCCTTGCAGTCCACTCTTATGTAACATTTAGATAACTTCTTTTCTTTGTTCTACACCATTCAACAATTCTCTGCAAGGTACCCAAGAATTATTAAAAATTTCTGCTGTATAGGGATGTAAGGTATCAAGAGATAAAATCATCCCATAATTTAGAATTAAATGAGACAGAGCTCATGGACTATTAAAATTAAAGATTGCTAAACTGATGAAAAGACTTAATCTCCCCTGGTCTGAAATTTTACTCTTAGCCCAGATTGCCTTTCAGTCTTTTTCTCCTGCGTCACACTAATATCCCCATATAAAATAGTAACTGGCTAATTTTTCAAAATTCTCTATTCTTCCTGAGCTCTTAAAGATTCTAACATGATCAATCAAGACATTGTAAAATACTTCAAGGGACTTATTAATTATATTCACACTTCTTATCAATGAGTTGAGGTTGCTTTCCTCTAGTCTTTCCATCTATCTCACTGTATAACCTACAAATTGAAAACTTACTTCCCTGGAGAGTATATCATCTGAAGACTAATCTTCAACTCTAGGTGAAAGACCCTTATGTGTTCCTTCTTACCACTAACATTGCTAACAAACTTCAGGAGGGCCAAACTGGGTGGATGCATGTCTCTTTACCAAAAAGGTACAAAAACTACTCTAAATGGTAGGCACCCAGTTGGAGACCTTAATCATGACTCTCTCAAGATCCCTCAGAAGAAGATGGCACCACCAGGTGTACCATTTTCCCGAGTACTTTGGACCAAAGAGATGGCAATACAAGTTAGTTGGCTTCTCCTCAAGATGCTGGAACAAGGCCTTGTAGGATTCCTTTATTTGCTATCGTCACCATTTTTGTTGTCTTTCTTTTCTATATATTCCTCCTCCAGTGTAGCCCTTGCCATCCACATAATTGCCCACCCCCATTGCAACTACAACTTTCAATAATGAGCCTTACTTTGTATTATCTCCTTCCTTACCTCAATCCAACCTGTTTTTCCATTCCTTCACTCAACTAATAGCACAGTCTCAAACCCTATTTCTGATTTCTGGTTATATACTCATTTTCTTTTAGAAGCCTTTAGCTTCCTCCAAATTCCTATACCTAGTTCAGATTTAAAGACATTTATCACTCAGGGGTTGTTTGGGTTCTCTCTCTAGATTTAAAAATGAACTTTCTTCCATATATTTCCAAAAGGCTCATCTTTGTTTTCACCCTAACATTATCAAGGGTCCTTTCATGAGCCTAAGTATTTGTTATTACACATACTCTAACAATAAAAATACGTACATTTTTATTATGAAAGTCAAGGGTAAATATTCCTTGCCTTATTATATGCTCTAATAGGCCCAGATGACCCTAAGTATAATTTCATTTGTTATGCTTGGGATTGATCTTCCTTTAAACAAAAACTCAAGAAATTTTCTCTTCCCTGTTTAATGGGACATTGTCTCCATCAAAAAGACTAATATAAATTCTGAAGTACAAATCTATGGGACAATTATTTCCATGACAGACCTGGATAGACCTTAATGGGAAACATTATATTTAGGTAAATATTGCTTATTGGTGTCTACCTACTAATTGGACAAGATCCCTGTTATCAAGCTAACCTTATGAGCTCTTGTCAAATCTTTAATGAGACTTCCTTCTTTTCTCACCTTAGCTATCCTATTACTTTGGATTTGAGTTTTCTAAGCACTAGATAATCCAGAAGGCCTAAAAAAAACTGTGTCACAGCTGGAAACTTAGATGCAAAATCCCAGTCCCAGAAGGATATTAGGACTGTCCTTTTTTACCAGATTTTTAACAAGGTTTAGAAGAAGGCTAAAAGGTTGGAAGTAAACCTGAATGATATTAATATTGCTTCAGATAGCGTATTCATGCTTGGAGAAGCTGCCATATGATGCACTCAAGGAGTTCACTGGAAGTCCTGCATTTTCCATGCTCTACTCCAGGAAATAACTAGGACCGTGGACAGTTTTATCAAAACCACCATCATTGCCAGAAAGCCACAGTAACTACAGTGAGTGGTTTACACTCATCTACCTTTAGGTATTGTTCTAGCTCTTAGAGTGATTGCTTGCACATGGGCTAAAAGTGACTATGGTATGTAAGTTCCCTGGGACTTCTCATGTGTCTATAGCATAAGCGAAACTATCCAAAAAGAAAACTGAGAAATTATATTTCCACTATTCACTGCACTCTACGATCTAAGGATGCTGTGGCCCCAGTGTCCTGGAATCATCTTAGTGGCGCTGTTCTAACCTCAGAATTCTGTTTCATTTCCTTACTCAACCTCTCTAAGTGTTATTTTTTTAAATTTAAATTCAGTTAATTAACATATGGTGTATTATTAGTTTCATAGGTCGAGTTTAGTTATTCATCAGTTGCATGTAACATCCAGTGCTCATTACATCATGTGCCCTCCTTAATGCCCATCATCCAATTACCTCATCTCTCCACCCACCTCCCCTCCAGCAACCCTGTTTGTTTCCTATAGTTAAGAGTCTTATGGTTTGTATCACTCTCTGATTTTGTCTTATTTTATGTTTCCCTCCCTTCCCCTATGATCCTCTGTTTTGTTCCTTAAATTCCACATATGAGTGAAATCATATGACAATTATCTTTCTCTGATTGACTTATTTCACTTAGCATAATACCTTCTAGTTCCATCCATGTCATTGCAAATAGTAAGATTTCAATTTTTTTAAAGATTTTATTTATTTATTTGAGAGAGAGAATGAGAGAGAGAGAGAGAGAGAGAGAGAGCATGAAAGGAGGGAGCATGAGAAGGAGAACCAGACTCCCGCTGAGCAGGAAAGCTGATGCGGGACTCGATTGTGGGACTGAAGGATCATGACCTGAGCTGAAGGCAGTCTCTTAACCAAGTGAGCCACCCAGGCACCCCCAGTATGATTTCATTTTTGATGGCTGAGTAATATTCCCTTGTATATATACCCCACCTCTTCTTTATCCATTCATTTGTTGATGGACATCTGGGCTCTTTCCATATTTTGGCTATTGCGGACATTGCTGCTATAAACATTGGGTGCAGGTGCTCCTTCAAATCACTATGTGTCCTTTGAATATAAATGCTATTTTTTATATATTCCTAGGCACACTCTTATCAAGTATCTGATCTCTCATTCCTCCAACAGTCAGTCTGACAGCATGTTCAACAGACAATACAGCTAGTCCTTCGAGACCAAGGAGAACATGAAGTCCATTCCACCATGAAAACTACTTTGGCCAGCTTTAACCTTACAGTGACTCCTAATTTACCCTTAATTGTGTTTAAAGATCTACTGTCTTAAACAACAGAGAAGATTGACCAAGTGCACACAGTTGCCCATTAGTCACAAACTGACTTGACTTGACCAAACTTCAGTCAGGCTTGTCTCCTCATGTGAGCCTCAACTTGGCTCACCCCCAAGCTTTTCTAAGCGAACATCTTCCCATAATAGCTCAATCTGATTACAGAAATACTTATTTCCTAGAAAACCATCTGGATCATGCTATCTGCTCACTCCCCTCTCTCTCCATGATCCTTTGAGAAGTTTATACTCACCCTGCTTACCCCTTAAAACATAAAGCCCCTTTTTTTTCTGTTTGACTTTTGAGTTGCTTGTAGATTCTGAGGTTGGAGGACTTTATATTGCAGTAGGATTTTTTCTTTTTTCTTTTTTTAAGATTTTATTTATTTATTTGAAAGAAAGAGAAAGAGAGCATGAGAGGGGAGAAGCAGACTCCCTGCTGAGCGGGGAGCCTGATGCAGGACTCATTCCCAGGACTCCAGGATCATACCCTGAGCCAAAGGCAGTTGCTTAACCAACTGAGCTACCCAGGCACCTGCAGTAGGATTTTCTAATAAAATATCTCTTAAATTTGATTTGTCTTTATTTGACCATGTCTGTACTTCAGTTTTATAAAAATTTATTGACAAAGTTTACTGCTTGAGTGTCAGCAACTTCTGTTCTTCCAGAGAGTTAATATTTCTGCAGATGCTCTGGGACCAGGATGTGGACATCCCTGAGTGTAGGGTTCTGTGTGACTAAACTTGTCTTACACTAATGAAGCCAGTTCTTTCAGGGAGTTGTCCAAGGAATTGGAATCAGGGCCTTATCAGGGCAGAACCCAGTCCTGAGTAGGAGCCCACCACAATGTCAGCCCAGTGAGAGTTAACAAAAGCTACAGACAAAATGGCTGCTATGACTCTATTTTTTTCCTGTTTATCATAAGGATGTTTATTATACCAACTCTGTCCAACATAAATACCAGTATAAATTGAGAAAATAAAATACCCTTTAAATTAGAAGTTGTCTGAACCAAGAAATATCATATCAAGCTTTGAAATTTTAGGCTGTTATTAGATGGGACATTTTAGTTTCTTTTCTGAAAAAAGGGGATAGTTATATTTTGTGCACAAAAAGGAATATAAGCTTGAGATGGATATTTTTGACCTGAAATGTGATCATCATTAAAGCTATGCATAAATGTCCTATTCTTTCCTGCTGGAGACAGTCTGAGATAACTCTGTTCACTGGAACATGGGCATTGCTTTTCTGAGGAAGTTATCTGTTCACATATATATTCATATATATATATATATATATATAAAGTATTTAGGAAGAAGATTTTAGGATCAGTCACCATATTCTCCTTTTTCTGCATCTGACATCACGAAAGCATGTGTCATGTTGGAAGCTCTGTTAGCCAAGGTCTCTGGGAGACAGTGATGATCAAGTCTCTGTGCCAAACCATGTGCACATGCACTGAACAAAAATACAATTTTGGTGTTTTAAGCAATTAAAAATTTAGTTTTATATTCCATAAGTAATCCAGGATGGTTCCAGTAATAAATCATTGTATTTATTGTAACTATTGTAATGATTGTAACTATTGAAAAAAGTAATATAACATAAGGACCATGTTGAAATTTAAACTGGGAATAGATATCAGGGTAAGACTCACTACAAAAATTTTGGCATTATTTTTAAATTTAAAAACAGTAATTCTCTTTAAAGTTTATCATAGCTTTCTTTTTTTTTTTTTTTTATATGACAGAGGGAGAGAGATTACAAGTAGGCAGAGAAGCAGGCAGAGAGAGAGGGGGAAGCAGGCTCCTCGCTGAGCAGAGAGCCCGATGTGGGGCTCGATCCCAGGACCCTGAGATCATGACCTGAGCCGAAGGCAGAGGCTTTAACCCACTGAGCCACTCAAGCACCCCTAACATAGCTTTCAAGAATAAAGAAAAACTAATGCTTTGCAGGGCTAAAGTACTAAATATTGTCATTGAAAGCAGTGAATAGACCAAATCTAGATGTCATTTAAAGTTGCAACCTATGAGGAAAAAAACTCAAAAACTAGTACATCATATACTTAAGAAAGTGTAAAACAAGTCTTAAAACAAGATTTAAAGTTGGTGAAAAATATACTCAGGAAAAAGAATAAGTTGTTGGCAATTTATTTTTTCTCATTGTTAACATGCCTAATTTATATATATTATGTCATTGAGATATAATCAAAGTAATTAGAAGCCAACACATTATTTGCATTACAAATGATTTTTTTGGATTGGCACGATACTGTTATTAGACACATATATGAGGAAAAAGCTTAGTGATTTTTTTATATGTTTATTGCTGAAATGTGTAATATAGGAAGGAGGTGTTTTCTTTAGTTAATGACAATTTTAAGATACAATATAAAATGGAATATAGTATTTTAGTGTAAGTGCCAGTGGACTATCAACTATGTAGCAACAAGGAAGCATTTCCTACCAAATTAAGATATTACACATGAATTTTAAGCCATTTTCTCATATATTCCTAGAGAAAATCTGGAAGCCAAAGAAATTTCTATACATTCTTTTTAAAAGATTTTATTTATTTATTTGACAGAGAGAGAGCAGGAGAGCACAAGCAGTGGGATTAGCAGAGGCAGAGGGAGAAGCAGGCACCCCCCAGCAGGGAGCCCGATGAGGGGCTCTATTCCAGCATGCTGGGATCATGACCTGAGCCAAATGCAGTCACTTAACCAACTGAGCCTCCCAGGCACCCCAAAATTTCTATACATTTATTCATTGTTAAAACATTCTAAAAATGTATCACTATTTAATATATTCATCAGTGTAGATCTCCTCAAGTGTATGGTATTTATAAATAGAGAGTAAGTATAGAAGTGTGATGACTTTAAGAGAAAAGATGCATTTAGATTAAAAAAACATGATTTAAAATGTTCATAAAATAATTGTCTTTAGCAAAAGCAATTTTTTTGTTATGTTGTGTTAGTCACCATACAGTACATCATTAGTTTTTGATGTAGTGTTCCAGGATTCATTGTTTACGTGTAACACCCAGTGCTCCATAAGGTAAAAATAACTACTCTCAGTTTACTCAATGATAAAGTCGATACCTTAAGTACCCTAAACTGATCTATTCAGGACCTTTTAGCTTTCTGAGATTTTCATTTAAGAAAAATTATTTATGTGCAGTCTTTTGAACTTCACTATGCAAATTTAGGATTTACATATCATACAATTTAATTATGCAGGTCTGACCTTTATATTCACTTGATTTCTAATAAATTTTTATGGGCAACAGAGTACTTATCCAAGCTTTATTTATTCAACCTATTTAGCTGTATGGAACAAAGCATAAGCAAAGATGAATTTGAATAGCCTAAAAATAGCACAGTAGTAATAAGGATAACTAATATTTATTGAGCTTTGTCCCAAGGAGTATGCTAGAAGCATCACATAGATTACATAACCATCACAAAAAGGGGCTATTATCCTCTCTTTAGAGATGTGTAAACTTTGGTTTTGGTTAAGTGAAGCAACAATGTTTGTAGGGCCATGCCACGAATTAGTCTAATCTTGACAATCTCTCTCCAAAGTTTATATTCTTAATGTCATGTTCTTCTTGTGTTTTACTGATTCACCTTATATCTTGCATCTGGACCTTTCATTCAACATCCATTGAAGTCAGTTCCTAAAGTTATTATAATCAGGTGGCCTCTTGTAATATAACTATTATTAATTTCCTTGCCTTTACTCTTTGTTCTTTCTAACCTAAGATGGCATAGAATTGCATCATCCTTTACTGACAGTCTGAAATTGCTTCTCATTTCTTTTTGAACAGTCTAAATATTTTACTGTTTAAGATCTTTCACTATATAGTAATAATTTAGGTTTTCAAAGCTTAATTCCAAATGTTCCTGGATAAAATCTTTACACATTTCACATGCACTTAAAATAGGGGTATTGCAGGAGGGAAGGACAATTTCTTTCAAAAACTGTTACAACCCATCCAGAAATTGACCCGCAACTCCATGCTTAACTAATCTTTGAAAAAGCAGGACAGCAATATGCAAAAGGATGAAACTAGACCACTTTCTTACACCACACAAAAAGAAATTCAAAATGGATGAAAGACCTAAATGTGAGACAGGAAACCATCAAAATCCTATATTACAAGTATTTTGCTCTAATTTTTTATTTTGGTGAAATTCAAGTATTTGGTAAATATCTACTCAATTCAGAGGATGAGTTAGGACTTACCAATCTCAAGTCTCCGAAATAGCTAAATGTCATTTCAGGTTTACAGAAACAAATGGTAATTGTGAATTTGGAAAAAGGTACTAGGCATCATGTTTGTGTCTATTTATTTAATATTATAAAGCATCAGATTGAAAATGGGAAGTTTATTGAATTGCTATGTCACATTTTATTACACATTATTATTAAAAAGTCGCAAATGACTCCTAGTATTTGGAGCAAGATCCTGTACTTCTGTGTTATGAGGAATGAGATATACCAAAACTTAGTTGAAGAGGGGCCTGACAAAGTAGAGCAGATGGTAGTATAATTTCCTGAAGGTCTTTTTCTCCACCATCCAAATATGGTTCTCTGTGCTTATTGCTGTGTTAACACTTGGTTGTTCTGTTGGTTTCTAGAAGCTGAATTTTGTGCTTCATCATAGTCATTTTCTACCTACAGCTTGCTTATACTGCCTGTCTGCAAGATCCTTTACAAATAATTTGAGATGAAAATAGCTTATGAATTAAGAGCTAATATTTCTTCCTATGTGTATCTATTTATAAATAAGGGAACCCTTCTAAGAATGCTCAACAACTTTGCCTAAATCTCATTGGCAAAAATGTTACACCAGCCACCAAAAATTAATAACTAGCTAATATGGGGAACCATATTGTCAAGATTTGCCTATTCAGGAATTAGCTCTGAGCTCATGATAGGAACATATTTCTCAATCAAATTATTTTAGAATAACATCTCATAAATGTTTCATGAAATACTACTCCCAAGTATTTTTAATATGTGCTTTTAAAAATAAAGATTAGGGGCGCCTGGGTGACTCATTCAGTTGAGTGTCCGTTTCGTGGTTTCACCTCAGGTCATGATTTCAGAGTCATGAGAACAAGCCCTCTAGCAGGCTCTGCACTCAGTGGGGAGTCTGCTTGAGATTCTCTCTCCTTCTCTCTCTGCACCTCCTCCAACTTGCACTCGTGAGCTCTCTCTCTAAAATAAATAAATAAATATTTAAAAAATAGAGTATAGTGATTACTTTTAAGATAAACAAGTCTGGGAATTCCCATATAAAGCAAAGTCAAATACTCTTCCTTCTTGCAGGCATTCTCAGAGCCTTTAATATACTAAATCACTTTGTGAGGAAGATAACTGGCAGCATTTTCTTCCTTTTTTTTGAAAAGTTTTAATTAATTAATATTTGAATTCAAGTATTGCTAACATACAGTATTATATTAGTTTAAGGTGTACAATATAGTGGTTCAATAATTCTGTACATTACTCAGTGCTCATCCTAAGTGTATTCTTAATCCTTCTTTACCCATTTCACCTATTACCCCACCCACCTACCCCCATGTGACCATCAGTTTGTTCTTTATAGCTAAAATTCTGGTTTTTTCTTTCTTTTTTAATTTGTCCATTCATTTTGTTCCTTAAATTCCACATATGAGTGAAATCATATGATAGTGTTCTTTCTCTGACTTATTTCACTTAGCATTATAGTCTTTAGATTCATCTATCTTGTTGCAAATGACAAGATTTCATTATTTTTATGACTAATATTCCATTTTGTGTGTGTGTGTGTGTATATATATATATATATATATAGTATATAATCTTTTCTTCAGTTATCCATCATTGATGTACACTTGTTCCTTCCATAATTTTATGGTTATTATAAATAATTCTGCAATAAACAGAGAGGTGCATATATCTTTTTGAATTATGTTTTTATATTCTTCTGCTAAATGCCCAGTAGTGGAATTACTGGATCATATGGTAATTCTGTTCTTAGTTTTTAAGGAATCTCCATACTCTTTTCCAGAGTGGCTGCACCTGTTTGCATTCCCGCGAGCAATGCATGAGGGTTCCTTTTTCTTCACATATTTGTAATTGGCAGCATTTTCAAAACTTACTTTCCCTACTCATGAAATGTTTGCTACATCTAGGTTCTGTAGAACACATTTTCATAAATATTACTCTAGTAAATGGTCATATCACGAAAATGGTTTTCTCTTCCCTATAGAATTCAAGCTGTGGAACTGCCAGTTGGTGTTGGATCAGGACTTAATAACTAAAATCATTTCATATAATGAAACTAGTTAGAAAAGCAGTATATTACTGTAGATAATGTTACATAAGTAGCAGCTACCAAGAGGGAACGACAGTGAATTCACTTGAAAAGTGAGTAGCTAATAGTGGTATCACGTATCTGTCACCTAGTTTATATTGTCAGTATAGGAATATGATTAGTTGGAAGGAATGAAGAATCTTTTACAGAAACCATGATTTCGGTTGAGAGTAAAGTTGGTTTTCAACCACATTCAAACAGCCGATCTCCTAATAATACTATCTAGGAAACTAATGTTTTGTACAATCACACATTGTGTTTATTTTGTTTAATTTGGAATATGCAAAAAATAAAGATTTGAACACTTTAAGGAGAACTGTGATAAAAATGGAGGAGAAATAATTTGAAGAAATGAGTAACTATAAAAGTAAAAAATGTCAGGTCTTAATAGCAGTATGTTTCTGATTCAAGGCTAATGAAAGTATTCATTATAAGGTGAGGGAGATTGAGCAGAATGGAAAGTGTAAAAGAGGTCAGCAGTTGGGAGACTAGTTGCTCCATTAAACTAGTCACCAGATCACCTTGGTGACCTTCCTGATTGGAGAATGAGAGCAAGAGCCTTTTAAAAAATTATAGAAGGAGACCGACCTCTGTTCTCTTCTTGAAACTTCTTTTTACTATTATAAAAAGCAAGGATACGAATACATAAATGCAAGCAAAAAAATTAAAGTTCTTAAATAAATCTAAAGATTAGAGGTAAGCAATAATTATGGGGAGGCAAAAGAACTCCCCATTAAAGAACAAAATGGGATTAGATAAAATCCTTAAAAAACAATTGTTCTGTGGACCTAAAAAAGAGACAAAAGAACTCTAATCTCAATAGATTTTTTTTAAAAGATACATGACTGCATATCAACTTGATCAAGGCCAGTTGATTTTATATCAACACAGTATAAGAGCCAACTATGGAAGGCTCTTCACCATTGAAAGAGAACTTACCCAGCTTTTACTTAGCTGTAGGAAAATACACCTAATGTGACAACTGAATTCCACTGGAAAATACATTGCAAAAAAAACAGATGTAGTAAAGTCCAGAGCCAATAATTATTTATCTAAAATTCCAGACATGATACCGTGGTTCTTAACATCAATGTGTTTTAAAATAAACATTATGTTTTGAAAATGCCTTGTTAGGCAGGCAGAGTTTGGCAAAATCCAAATAGGAAAGAAACATGCTATTGCAAATAATAGCAAATTCTTACCATTCCCAAAGAAAATATACACATGCATGGTTTCTGCAGAGATTATATTGGGACTTATCAATATTTAAGCTATATATATTTCATGGACATCCATATCAGATGGTCTGCCCTTGGAAATATTGCAGAGTTGAATATAAATGCCCGTAAGGTATTTCTGGTACAATAGCTTGTTGAGCTAATCTAATAGTTCTTCCCATAAATATATTTATTACCCTGGTCTTCAACCTAGTATAGTCTCAGCAATATGTCACTTTTTTAGAGAAAATCAAAATGTAACTACATTTTTTGCAGGCCTTGGCTAGGAAGTATGTTAAAATTTTTATAGCCAAACCTTCCACTTTTTGTTTGCTTCACCTGAATTCTTGTGGTAATCAAGTCACAAAAATAGTCTTCATAAAGTTTTTTAATATATGGCACTACTGAATATATATTCAAGGTATCTTAGTACCTGAATCAAAATGTATCCTCTTGTCTTGATATTTTTCCATGAGAATTCAGCTAACGTTACCCTAGAAGATGTGTCTAAAGTGTTAAGTAACTTTTTTTTTCTAGATGTCTTTTGACAATTGAGAAAGAGCAAGCAATTAGAAAAAAGCTCTTGCCGAAAAGAAAACCTCTCAATGTGAAATGAACCCCTTGGCATGTTCAAATTGCAATACCTGGTGAGGGCAAGAAAATTCATTAAATATTATTTAGTCTTTCAGAAAGATCTATAATCCTTAAAATTACTATTTTTATCAATTATTTTTTATCAAAAATCAAAATATTATTTTATTTTGTTTATGATTTTAATTAAATATTTGGGGTTTACTCATAACCACTCTATTTTTTTTTAGAAAAAGTATTCAGTTAACTCGTTTATTCAACTAGACCTCTATTATTAATGTTATTGCTCTGTGTGATGGTGTTACAGCCATAAAAAGGAAATTCCTGCCTTCACAGAACTTACCTCCTAGTGGTGAGAAGTGAACACCTATAAAAAATAGGTAAAATACATACTTACCATCATATTTAATTTTTAGCTTTCTTCACTCTTTTTGTTCCCCATACTTCTCCACCTCTGGCCTAGTTAGATTATGGACATTTTTGTATTACTAAAAGAATATCTGAAAGATTGATATTTATTTCATTATCATGGTAAACTTGAGCAATTCTCCTGAAATATTTACTTTCCTTCACTTTAGCAAACCCTGCTTTTTTTAAACAAATAACTACTTAATCTTCTATCTCAGTTACTCCTTCTCAGGTTTTTCATGAGCCATGCATGCTTTCTTGGCACTCCTCTCTACAAAAGAGAACCTTTTTCTCCTCACTCTACATATATAACACAAGTGATCTCATCTACTTTGCCTCACTTACAATCCACATGTCTTTTTTTTTTTTTTTTAAAGATTTTATCTATTTATTTGAGAGAGAGTGAAAGAGAGAGAGCACAAGCAGGGGGAGTGGGAGAAGCAGGCTTCCCACTGAGCATGGAGCCTGATGTGGGGCTTGATCCCAGGACCCTGAGATCGTTACCTGAGCCAAAAACCAAGACTTAATTGATTGAGCCACCCAGGCACCTTAGGGTCCACATGTTGCTGAGTCATACATTTGTATCTCTCTCCAGAGGACCAGAGATTTATATTCACTACCAACTGTTCTTCTGCATTTGGATTTTATGAAGACATTTCAAATTTAGTATATTCAAAACCCCATCTCATTTTTCTTCTAAAAGCTCTTTTCCGTTCTTCCCAATATCATCCCCAAATATAAATCAGACTCCTTCTTTTTTTCAATCTCATCCCTTTAGGTGTTCAATGAGCACTATCTTCTCTCTTTTTTTCAATGTTTCTGTAATCCATTTACTTTCTGCCATTCCAATGTGACTGTCTAGGGCCACCAGTATCTCTCAACTGGATCATATCATTTTGATACACAGCTTCTTTATACTGGCCTTTCTGCCCGCGGGGATTTTCCCTTTCCAGTCTTTTTTGCATTCTGGTAGTGTGAGCTTTCAGTGTAAATCTCTCTCTAATCATCTCTCAGTTTAAATTCCTTGGATAGAGTCCAGATTCATTAAAACAGTTCATTAGCTGACCCCTGGTTATTTCTCTAACTTCATCTCCTGTCATTTCTCTGATTTATAGTCTAATGTCCAGATGTACATTTCTCCATATTATGTGTTATGTCTCAGTCTTTTTGCAAGCTTTCCCCTCTTCTTGGAATGCATTTTCCATCTCTTTCCACAAATCGAATTTCTACTTAATGAAGTATATGGCTAAAGAGCACAGGACTTCACATCAGACAAATCTGAGTTCAGATATTAACTCTGACATTTATACTGAAATGTGAGTTGAAAAAGTTTTTAAGACTCTGTAGGTCTTTAAAATGAAAATAATTGTGGTATTTACTTGATCAGGTTGCTGCAAGAAATGTGTCCTGATATATGTCAAGGTCTAAAGTACAGTGCTTTATGAAGGGTATAGACTACACCATCCCAAAATATGCCACTTTGACATAAGGAGTATTTCGAGCTCAAGCCAATTTAGAATCAACAGATTTAAGAAGAGTTTTTCAGCCATCCCCTTACCTACTTAAAAGCAGGACATAAATTTCCCTCCGTGAAGGTGTCCTTCTTGTGTTAGGAAGAGTAAAGCACTCCTATCACTAGAAACTGAGAGTTCACACAGAGATGAGTTTGCATAACAGACCTTACTAAAATATGGGTAAAATGACATTTATCTTCCATTAGTTGCCCATATACTTCCTGTACTTCCCCATGATTTATCATCTTTTAAAGCCCAAAACCCCTTTCCTTTGTTAAAATGGTGTATAAGGCCCCAAGATTACCTACTTCTTTGAGTTTCACTTATTGCTGTGAACTTCTGTGCCCATGAAGTATTAATAAAATTTATGTTTTCTTTCTTCTTTTAGTGTGTCCTTTGTTAGTTTGATTTACAGGTCCACATTTTCAAAATTTAAGATGATAAAAGGAAAAGTTTTTCCTTCCTGACACTTATTCACAGGGCAAAAATCATCTCTAATCACAATTCTCAATGGTTGCTGGCTGGGCTAAAGTTAATAAATATGTGTGTTTTATTGTATATCAATTTTTAAAATTTTAACTTATTTGATAAATATGTAGATATTGAAAATTCCATATGACAATTTTATTCCCAGAATTTTTAGCTTTAATTTTTATTTTGTTTGCACATACTAGAAAAAGCTAAAGATACTTTCAGTAACAACAACAACAACAAAAAATCCACTTAAAAATAAAAAAAAATCCTCCTGTACAACATGCTTTGTGTTACTGAAGTATAGAAATTACTAAATAGCTTTAAATTTTTGACAAATAGTCAGCCTCTTCTCCTGATCACCACTGACTTTGAGAGGGATAAGAGAGGCCTCTGAAAATTTAAGTAGTCCTTGAAATTAATATACCTGGGATGATTTCTATGGGTACTTAAAAATAGATAATGGCTGCTTTATGTCCTTTTCTTTCTGCCCATTGTTACTGACTAAGGGTTTTGTCAGGACTGACCACAATATAAATAGATCAGATCAGCAGTTTGATATCACTCATGTAAAGGGATAAATAGCCATTAATATAATTACTGGCACCTACTATAATACAAAACATGGTAAGATGATGATGCTCCTTGACAGGATGTACCTTTGAATCATATTCTCTCCCACTGCATAGTCAGATGCACTGCATAGTGCAGAGGAAATGGATAGGGACAAAACAATGGAAAATAATATACATTCTCATTCCAATTTCCCCAAAATTAAAAAAAAATATGTAACATGTTTAATGAAAATAGTGTCTTGTAGAAATTTCACATTTAGCAGCATTTCCAATTGTCAGTGCATTTAGTAGCTATGACTCTAGCTTCTGTGAACAAGATGAAAATCATGATCTGACACTTTAAGTGAAATTAAATTAAATATAAATATTTCACATGTAAATTCCACCTATTATTAATTCATGATTATCTGGCTCATTTATTTGATTTCAGTAACAGAATATTCCACACACTTTATCCCATAAGACCCTTTATCTTTGAAGTAAATATAATGTACAGAAGGTTATCTTATTTCTAGCAAAATAAAGGATGCTATTCAAATGCTTAAAGATATATAACAGGTAGTTTCAGAATTCATTCTTTCTTTATGAGTAAGCATATATCTGATAGGGTTATGCATCCCTCGTTTTATATGAGAGAAAGAGTACATTTCTTTTCTGTTGCTCCTGTAACAAATTATCACAAACTTAGTGGCTTAAAACAACAAACATTTATTATCTTGCAATTCTGTACATTAGAAGCTTAACAGTTCTCCCTGAGCTAACATCAAGGTGTCAACAGAGTTTTATTCTTTTCTAGAGGTCCTGTGGGAGAATGTTTCCTTGTCTTTTCCAGGTTCTGTAGGCTGTTTACATTTCTTGACTTGTGGTCTCCTCCTCCCATCTTCAAAATCGGCAGAGATGGGCTAGGTCCTTCTCACATTGCATCTCTATGGTGTCTTCTATACTTATATCTCTCTTTGACTGTCACTTCTTTTACACTTTTAAGGATCCTTGTGATTACATTGGGCACACCAAGACAATTCAGGATGATTTTCTTACTTTAACATCAGTTGATCAATGTATTAGTCGGAGTTCACCAGAGAAACATAATAAATAGGATGCGTACACATATATGTAGAGAGAGATTTATTTTAAATAATTGGCTCATGCGATTGTGAGGGCTGGCAAGTCCAAAATCTGAGGTAAAGACTGGCAGGGTGGAGACCCGGAGAAGAGTATATGCTGCAGTTCAAGTCTGAAGGCAGTCGGGGGCAGAATCCTCTCTTTCTCAGGGCACCTCAGTCTTTTCCTCTTAAAGCCTTAAATTGATTAGATTAGGCCCACTCATATTTTGGAGGGTAATCTTCATGTAAAATTTACTGAATTAAAAGTTTCATAGCACATCTAGACTGCTGTTTGACCAGACATTTGGGTACTGTGGCCTAGCCAAATTGACACAAAATTAACTATCACAAGTTGTAGCCTCAGTTCCATATGTGATCTTAATTCCCCTTTGCCATATAATTTAATTTATATGCAGGTTTCAGAATTCTAAGATGTTGACATCTTTTGAGGGGTCCCTGTTCTGCATATACAATGTGTGTGTGTATGTGTGTGTGTGTGTGTATTTGTATTTGTCCTTTGACCACATTTTTTTTTGATCTCTTCTTTTGCCCACAACTCTTTGTGCAATGCCTACTGACAACAAAAAATTACTGCATAAATAAGGCATTCATATCCTTCCCTGCCTTTTCTCTAATCTCTTGCTTCCTAACTTGCTGTAACAGTCTAAATTTAATTCTTGGCGGTGTCTTTTGGTTCTTTCTGCTTCCCCTAATCTTTTGCTTCTGGTTGCTATTTTTGAATTTGCTTTTTTTTTTTTTTTAAGTTTTCATTGTTCACCACCTTCTGAACTTTGTGGTCTTAGGCAGATTATTTTCACTTCTCTAAACCTGAGTATTCTTATCAATAAAATGAGACTAACAATCACTGAGATTTGGTTTAAAATAAATAAGACAGTACATGTATAATTTTTTGTGAAAGTGTCAGATCTGACACATTAAAATATTTAATACTAATCTTAATACTTTGAGAATTTTTAATCTTAATACTTGGAGAATAGTTATTAATGCTTTTGCCACATTTAGTGAGAATATCTTCCTGAGTAATTTTTTTTGTATAAATATTTCTGGATCATGTTTTTCTATATATTCTAAACTTGCATTTAGTACAAAATATTGGCATATATCTTGTTGATTTTGTGTACTTTATTGAAAATTGAAAAAATTATTCCTTATCTTAAAGTCCACAAAATATCTACTTGTATTTTCTTTGTGTGTGTCTGTGTTTTCATTTTTTTTTTTAAGATTTTATTTATTTGGCAGAGAGAGAGATCACAAGTAGGCAGAGAGGCAGGCAGAGAGAGAGGGGGAAGCAGGCTCCCCACTGAGCAGAGAGTCCGATACGTGGCTCGACCCCAGGACCCCGAGATCATGACCTGAGGTGAAGGGAGAGGCTTTAACCCACTGAGCCACCCAGGCACCCCTGTGTTTTCATTCTTATATGTTACTTCTAAAGCATAGGCTCCATACTTGTTCTGAAGTCTTGTTAGCATGACTCACAGAGATTTCTGAGGAATTGTAGTGCTACACGTCCACCAAGTCACTTTTTCTTTCTTTATGGAAATTCAGTTAGACTTCATTTTCCAGCCCCTGAAGTTAGGCAGCACTATATAACTGAGTTTAAGCCAAGACATGAAGTGGGGGAGAAATGGATGTCACTTTCATAATGTTTCTAATAAAACTCTATCCGTGCCCTCTGTGCTCTCTCCCTCTAGGCCCTTGTCTGTTGGTCAAATTATAAGGTCCTGGGGGATGGAAGAGCCTCTAGATGGAAGCAATCTGAGTTCTTGAATAAAAATGTGAACAAGAGCCTGATTAATAATGTGCAGTGATATGAGTGAGAGAGAAGGAAAATAAGCACAAATGAAAACCAGCTTCTTTCTATTGAGCACGGAGGGGGTTGTTAGAGAAGTTAGACTGTGTAGACTAATAACTAATCCTGTTTTAGTTCCCCTGCACTAAGTCCAAGAGAGCACTCGAATTAGGCCACCATGGTCTGGGAAGGCTAAGGATTGAAAAGTGAGAACTGAGTTTTATGCAAATGTAATGTGTACTTCATTAAATTAGATGTTACATGCATAGCTTTATGAGAGTGTTGTCACATAAAAGGAGGTTAATACCAGGCTTACTTTTTTGAAAGTTTTTATAGGTCATAGATATTAACAATTACCAATTTTTCCCACCAAGTCCTGTGTTCCCACTGAATATTATCTAAACTAAAGAGATGTAGAATAGCCTTTTTGCAGAACTATTCTAGACTTATTTCTGCACTTGAATCAGGAGGACTGAAGAACTGACGTGACTCCGATTCACTCAGATGTTATTATCTACAGCTCATCTCTCTAGATGAGGATTTTCAAAACTTGATAGCTTGTAGTGTCACCTTTCCTAGCAAATCCTGTTGATCATTCAGCTGTTTATCTTGAATTGACTAACTTCCTTCTCTCTATGCTTTAGGTAAGTAAATCTTGTTTGATTTATCCCAGTAGTGAGCAGGGCATCCCTCACAGTGCTGGCATGTCATCTTTCCATCAGTCTGAATACACCGTTCACATATATGAAGACAAGTTGCACACTGACTTTTCAGCTAGATTTTATTCTGGTGCTTGGTGCAAACTAATGACCTAATTGATATAGGCACCCTTAATCCTCCCAATTTGTTGAAAACTAAATTCCTTTTTGAAATAAACTAAATATTTTTGCACCAGCAAAATGTATAGGTTGAATCCCTAACCCCCGGTGTGATGGTATTTGGAGATGGAGCCTTTAGGAGGTAATTATTAGGTAAAGATTAGGTCATGGGAGTGGGAACCTCATAATGGAATTAGTGCCCTTATAAGAGGAGGAAGAGAGAGAAATCCCTATCTCCATGAGTACTCACTGAAGAAAGGGCATGTGAGCACACAGTGAGAAGATGCTGTCTACAGGATAGAAAGAAAGAGGACCCTTACCAAAAACTGAATCTTCTGGCACCTTGATCTCGGTCTTCCCAACCTCCAGAATAGTGAGAAATAAATGTTTGTTGAAGGTGCCTAGTGTGTGGTGTTTTGCCATAACATCTCAAGGCAGACAGACTAAGACACTTTAACAAAAATCTGACAGTTATAGTAAATAAGATCATTCTCAGTTGAATGTGCCTGATGATTACTTCCCAGTTTTTAAACTATTTTACTAAATACATAAAACTACAAAAGTCACACATATTTTCTGAGTACATACACTGTACCTCACACTCCCTCATTTCCAACCACCAGGTAAACCGATGGTAATCAATGTAAGTTAGCCAATGTGGATTATCTTCCTAATATGCTATGGAAAAATTAAACTAGTTAGAAAGAAAAAGAGAAGATGTTAGGTAGAAATCCCTTTTCCACTTTTCACAAAAATAGGCTTATACTATACACATTATTCTGAATCTTGTTATATTAACAATTTACTATTTGTTTTAATTTGTATCAATTTATCATCAGCATACAAAATAAATATTTACTTATGTAAATGGCTTCAAAACAGCGGCTTAGTTGTATGTCCAATAAATGCAGTGGTTTTGCTATCAATAGACATTTCTGGATGGTTAAATTGGTTTTTTTCTTTTGTTTTCCTTTTTTCTGTGATGAAGTAAGCTGATAAATATCACTGCACACAAATCCCTATGTTTGTGATTTTTCCCTGACTGTGTTGTTGACCTATTTCTGGCATCTTGAATGAAATAATCCGTTTATTTTTAATTACCTCCATCAAATGGTAGTTCCACTTCAAGTTACACATTGACATAAAAATATAGGCAGTTCTCATTATGCACAGTTCTTATATGCACAAATTTTTGTTATCATAGCTTAAAGGTCTAATTCCCCCCAAACATGATACAATTTTAGTTGGCATAGTATATCAACCATGTGTAATTTCATAAGCATAAACTTGGCTGCTACCTCTTCAGTCCATAAATGTGTAAATGACCAATGCACATTATGATCAGTGACCAATCACATCAATTCCATCAAATTTGGTCAGTATTTGGTCACTATGCTATTCAGTTCTTACACAAACAGCAAAGTGTTTATTCATAACCAGTTATTACTTGTGAACCAATGATAAACTTTCATGACATTTTACAAAAATGGATAATCAGGAGATATTTGCCCAACAAAGATGAAACTGCAGCAAACAAGTAAAAGTGATAATGCTGAAAGGAAAATTTAAATTGAATATATGGTAAGTCATAGAAATAATAGCTGACCATTTACATGTTAATATGATTGCCTATCTAGAGATTCTAGATATGTAGCCAGAGAAACTTAGTCTAGGCAAACGTACCAACATAAGTGAGAGAAATGATTGTGACGAAAAGGATGAAGATGTCCCAGAGGAAATGACATCCACAAAAATTTTGCGTTAAAGGCACTCAGATATATTGCATGACATTAAAACTTCAAAGGATAAATGGAAACTTATCCGAACTGAGAAAATAATTATAATTCATCAAGGCATAAAAAGATTCTCACTGTGTATCATAAATCATATGGTAAGGAAAGGAGAAGAGCATTATTCAAATTTGGTAAGAGTTTGTTGTTTTTTAAAAAGGAGAAAATAATACTATAATTCTCAATGTATCTAATGTTTAGCATTAGAGTGGCCTACGTTATCTATTAGTTGAACCAAGTTTAAAAAAGTATTTATATTTGACCAGAGTTAGTTTTTAAGCAGTTAGAGAGTTTTTAACAGCAACAAAATAAGTGTCATAGAACTATTATTATTCTCACATGGATTTTTAAGATCACTTTGCACTGTATTTTTTAAGTCTGGATATTGCTTTCCTGTTCACAGATTTTTATATATGTTTAATTTTTATTCAGTGCTAGGTGTTTCTTTCTGATACAGTTTCCACTCTCAACATAGTTTCTGATACTATAATTTAATGACAAAAGATAAAAGAAGATTTACAGAAATATGTGGCAAATTCTAGAATTTTGGATAAGAGGAATACTATATTTTTTTTCAAATATTTATTTATTTATTTCTGGGAGAGGGCATGTGTGTGCATGAGTGGATGGAGAGGCAGAGGCAGAGGCAGAAGGAGAGAATCCTCAAGTAAACTCCCACTGAGCATGGAGTCTGACATGGGGCTAGATCCCTAGGCCCTGAAATCATGATCTGAGCCAAAATCAAGAGTCGGACGCTTAATGGACTGAGCCACCCAGGTGCCCCAAGAGAATGCTCTATTTTATAAAATAGTACAGCTTATAAAGAGTGAGTTCATACCAATATTTAGACCAACATCTTTTTTAATCTTAGCCAGAAAATCTTGATTAATGAATTAACGCTTTTCTAGCATGCTGATCACTTTTTCATGATAACCTGGAATTTTAAAAATAAAATGCCTGCAACAAATTAAGAATTCCTTGGCCTTGGCAGTAATATGTTAGGTAGCTTATCTCACAAATATGCAATTAGACAAAAATAAGTTCTAATTACTTGAGCAATTAGAATTTTTCTTTACATAATCAGGATAAAAGTAACAACTAATTTTATTCAAAAAATGCAAAATATTCATCAGACAACACAGAAGTAAAGTCATCTCTTAAAAACAATAATGTGTCTAATAAAAATTTACAGCCAATTAAATAATTTAACTAAACTTTCTTACTGTTCGAATTCAATAATTTTTGTTTTAAAGATTTTATTTATTAGAGAGAGAGAAAGGAGAGCACAAGTGGAGAGAAAGGGGCTGAAGGAGAGAGACAAGCAGACTGGCCTCTGAATGAGGCGGCAGTTGCAGGGTTCAATCCCAGGACCCCCAGATCACGACCCAAGGTAAAGTCAGATGCTTAACTGACTAAGCCACCCAGGCACCCATCAATGATTTATCAAATATGAATTGACAATCTTATTTTCTGTAAATCATTTAATTTCCCTATGCTAATTCTCACCAGTTTAGTCATACAGTAATTCCTAAATGCATTCAAATTATTTTTATACATGTATAGTTACATATTACTAATAATTATGATGACTACATATGAACATAGCTATGTTCATAGCTATGTCTACTAATGTTTTATATGCCCATCTTGGAAATAAATGCAAACTGGCTATCTCTACTGGACTACCAATAATCTTGAAACACTAAATATACTCAATATGAAATCTATTGTCAGTAATATCCATATTTTTCAGTAATTTAAATTATTTTTTGTCTTTCATTTTCTCATCTTTGAGTAGTTTTTCAAAATAGGATTTGCAATTCTTGTGACAGAAGAAAAGTATTAGCATACAATATATTTCTTTAAACTCCTTTCATGTATGAAAGCTGATATTTTCTACTTTATCATTTTGGAAGATCAAGTTTTGATTTTGAAAGACATAAAAATACAAAAATAATGGATCTGTTCTCATATATTTTGGTCCAGCATAAAATATGAATACATATGGCTATTTATGTGTATATAATATTTTATATCTACACATATATTGTGTATATATATGTACATACATGTGATATATCTGTATATGTATATATCATAGGTAATACCAAAAAATTGCACTTGTTGAAATTTGATATGTAATTGGTTGTCAGAATTTTCAACAACTAAAATTATCTGATATCCAGATTTCTCTTGGCTACGTAACTACCCTGCAGAAACTTCTGGATGTGCAATAGCTTGCAGGATTCAAAAATTAATTTTATATTTTATATTACTAGATTTGTATTTTATAGTATTATATTAGCAACACTATATTAGCTTTGGAGTCTGGTTTCACTAAGATCCTTTCTACTGATGATCTGAAAAACCCAAATGTGTTCATTTGAAACAGAGAAAGCTTTCTAGGACGTGAGCATTTACGTAATGCAGTGGGTTTTATTTAAATTATACCTTCAGATTACTATCTAAATGTTTGAAGCCAGAATATTTAAATACACACTGTTCTTATCAAATGATTCCTAAACGATCGGTTGAAAGAGTTATAGGTTATCCTGGTAATACTGCCGGGTTTTTGCATTTTTGTTTTTAATGGACAATATATAGCAGGGAACCAAAGCAAATATTTGACCAGACTTTAGAAGACTGTAAGGCTATCAAATTTCTATCGAAACATGACTTATGGCATTTATATTTTTAACCTTGCAGAAGATCTAAAAATAGACATAATTTTAGTTGAACAAACTACACTAATGATCTGCTTGTCAACAGTTGACAAATCATTTATTTTCATGGTTCAATGTGATAGTAAAAAAAATAAAAATGTCTGTTACTATAATCAAAGTGTATATCTGTATATCATTCGGTGACAATCTAGAGCAGTTTTAAATTACTCTAAGGAGAGATTTTTTTTTTTTTTGGCAATTGACTCAACAGAAAGTGTAAGAAAGATTTAAGAAATACCTTATAAATGCTGAGCTCAGAACTTAGCACTGAATATCATCAATCTATATCCTCCTGAGACCAAACTTACCAAAGAGTTACATCAAACTTACATAAGTTATTCTGCTTCACAAACTGATACTGGGTAGTACATATTCCTGAAACAGTATTGCAGAAAAATACTGAATAACTAAATAACAGGGACTTACTTTTTTATAAATGAAGGTGAACAATGATCAAAACATTCAAACTGCAAATATCTGATCATCATTCACAACACTTTATAAGGATATTGTTAAATTTTATTTATTTTTTTGTACAAATGGATTTTCTGGAAGATAGTGTCACATAAAAGTTACAAACATACCTTTGGGCAAAGCACAGCAGACATGAATCTTGGTTTTGCAAATTTATTAGCTAGAGCAATTATTTAAACTCTGTAGTTAGCTTTTTTGTCTGTAATATGAGGAAAATAATATCATGGAATTTTGAGAATTCAGTAATATATATAGAATATATTCACGACAAGTTAGTGTTCAGTAAAATTGAGTTAGTCTTCCCTCTTTTTAAAATTTTTTAAAAATATTTTTTGTTTATTTATGCAAGTGAGTGAGAGAGAGAGAGAGAGAGCAGGAGGAGAAGCAGAGGGAGAGGGACAAGCAGACTGCACACTAAGCACAGAACCTGTTGTGGAGCTCAATCTCAGGACCCTGAGATCATGACCTGTGCTTAAACCAAGAGTCAGTTGCTTAATCAACTGAGCTACCCAGGTGCCCCTTCCTGCTTTTATTTTTAAAATGATGTATATTATTCTAGATAGAAGAGTCTTATGTAAATACTCAGTTATAGCAAAAATTCTGTGATAAGTTACCTGATACTGTCCATGATGACTGTATTATTCATGATACAGCTATAATTGCTGTAAATATTGAAAAATAGAAATAAATAGGAGGAATTGGATGGAATGATGGTTTAAGATTTGTTTTTTATAATTTTTTAATTGAGTAAATTTGACACACTATACTATAGACACTTTTCCAAAGAAGACAGATGGCCAACAGACACAGTTTAAGATAATTTAATGAAATAATCTTGCTATATCCTGTATCTATATTTATGTATTTATGGGACAAACTTAAGGATTTTTGCAGTGTTGTGTAATCATATATTAGCATTAGTCAAGAGAATATAAGTTTTTTTTTTTTTTTTTTTAGAAAAGAGTAGACATAAACTGATAATCCGTCCAAGTGAGTAATAGAACTGGTTAATTCATTTTTCCTTAGTTAAGCAAGAGAGAAATTTATCATAAAATTTAAAATAGAATTAACATCAAAGAACATAGTCCATCTTGGAGAATATTGGTTATGGCAGATACCATATTATTTGAACTTCATTGGCTGTTTACTGGGCAAGTTGTATGTCTGTTTTACCTGTCCAGACTCCTTAATATGTTGTTCAGTATGTTTTCTGTACATCAAGAGTCGTTCTGTTTGTGCTATTTCTTCATTCATGTTTATGAGGGTTCAGAATTTTCTTATGAAAGTATTAGTTAGGTCTTCAGGTGCAAAAAGTGCTCATATCTTATTACAGGTATTAAATTTTTACAATTGTGATAGAAATGAAAGGAAGGAAATGACACATTCCATTTCATATACAGCCTAATTTCTCAGATTTAGGGATGTATATTGTGGAAACATCCAGGAGACATTCTATAAAATTTGAACACCAGATATTGTTAAGCAAGTGTTAATCTCTGTATTGTACACCTGAAACTAATATTACAGTATATGGTAACTAACTGAAATTTAAATAAAAACTTTAAAAAAATTACTATAATTTACCCTTGAACAGTGTAAGAGTTGGGGATGCTGACACACCATGCAGTCAAAAATCCACATGTAACTTTTGACTCCCCCAAAAGTTAACTGCTTATAGCCTGTTGACCAGTACACAGTTGACTAACATTTATTTTGTCTTTTATACGTATTGTATGCTGTATTCTTACAATGAAGTATGCTAGAGAAAAGGAAATGTTAAAAAATCATAAGGCAGAGAAAATGTGTTTGTAGTACTATATTGTATTTACCAGAAAAATAAAAAAACTGCATATAAGTGGGCCCATGCAGTACGAACCTATGTTGTTCAAGGGTCAGCTGTAATTAATTCATTCTTTCAAGGGAAAAAAAATGAGACCACACTGTCCAGTAACCTTTAATTATAAATGAATCTGCCTTACTAAAATTTCCTCTCGTCTTGAAATTTGTCCATGACAGATTTTTTTCATATTCAGTCTTGAAATGACAGTTTAAAAGAAATCAGGTAGAAACTTTCTATCCCTCAGCTCCAGATGCCTTATTCCTGATTTGCTGACTCGTCCAATAAGCAATCTCAAAACTGTCAACTTGTTCAAGAAAAAAAAAATGTGGAACCTGAAGTCTGTGCCAAAGAGGAAGTTCTTTTTCTTGAACAGCTGTTCTCTGAATGTTGAGTTTAATGAATCACGAAACAAGAGTTATCAAATATTATAAAAAATGTTGCTATTGAGTTTAGCTTTGCTTCAAAGAATCTGAGCCCATCCAGATGCTGAGTTTGTCAGTGAAACATTGTTCCCTCTGTCAGTGACACCAGTACCTGGTTTAAGGTGTATATAAAAGAGGGGAAGAACTACCTAACTTGAGTTAAACCTAAACCAAGAACATACATCTCAGAAATCAGTGCAGATACTTTATTGCCGATGTCTCAGAATTTCCCATCTAGAATGACACAGACCTAAACTCAGCATTTTTATGAGTAATTTGTGAAATTGCCTCTTTTCTGTGGAAATACACTCATTTCTCAGGCATACCTAGAGTATCATAATGAGGACATGGTATAGTTCAGAGCCACCAAGAAGTTTATGTAATGTTCCCTGGAGGCCAGTTAGCTCAAAAAAAACTGCCTCGAAAACTAAATTAAACTGCATATGTATTAAAAACCTTTGTTGTTGCCATGGATACTTCAATTTAGATGATAGTTAAATGGAAGATTGGCATTGTAGTATTTATAGTCATTTTAGGAGAAGGTTATATTTTAGCTAACTTTCTCCATAAATTTTAGGAAAAGATAAAATCTGGGAAATACAATGTCATATACTATAATATTGCAAACTGGAAGGAAGAGTAGTTTTTTTTGTTTTGTTTTTGTTTTTGTTTTTTAATGTCACTAAATTCACACAGGAAAAAGAGTGATTAACTGCTCTTTAAATGGCTTATAATTTTGGCAGTAGTAATAGATTTTTACCATCACAATAGTTTTATAATAAAGCTTACTTGAAGGTCAGTGGATATTTGTTGCTTATATATTAAAATAGTGTCCTCTGATAAGAGGGAATCTATAAGTCAGATATCTCTTTGTTTTCACATGTGAACTCCCTTTGATCAACTATGGTTTCTCTTACATAATTATTACTTCATGTATTTAAGAACCATAAAAATTGTGAGTGATTAGTATGATTAAATTAGTATGTAGTATTTTGTTCCAACTCATCAATTAAATGAAAGATTATCATCTACTAGATGAAAAAGCATAGAGTTCTACTTGAAATAAGCAGTGCTAAATAGGTGTCAGGTTTAGTTAAATCAGAAGAGTACTTGTGTACATATACACACACACGCACAAACACAAACAAGAAAATCTCTAAGAAGGCATTACAGCAAATTTCTTACTATTGATAGTGATTTAATGACAAAAAGAGATGAAGAAAAATATTTTAAAATATTTCTAAGAACATTTAAAAACAAAACAATTGCAAAGTAATGATTTCCTACATCTTTTATAATAAGTTACTTTCAGTAAGCAACTTACTTTGTATTTTCTCATAGAAATAATAACTAATATTAGGGAAAAGCGCAGATATGTAGAAACTAAACAATGAATATATATATTTTTTTAATTAACAGACTTTATTTTTAGAGAAGTTTAGGTCTACAGAAAAATTTGCCAGAAAGTTCCCATATTCCTCTACTTCTGTCACAGTTAGTTTTTTCTATTGTTAAAATACTGTATTCTTCTGGGGCACTTGGGTGACTCAGTGATTTAAGCATCTGCCTTTGGCTCAGGTCATGATCCCAGGGTCCAGGGCTCTCTGCTCAGTGGGGAGCCTGCTTCTCCCTCTCCCTCTGCCTGCCATTCCCCCTGCTTGTGCACTCTCTCTCTGTCAAAAAAGTAAGTAAATAAAATCTTCGATAAAATAAAATAAAATATTGCATCCCTGTGATGTATTTGGCATAATTGATGTACCAATATTGATCCATCATTATTAGCTAAAGTTCATAGTTTACATTAGAGTTTACTTGTGTTTTACAGCTCTGTGGGTTTTGACAAATGGGTAATATTATGTATCCATCATTTCATTCTCTTTCAGAATAGTTTCACTGGCTTAAAATCCCCTATGCTCTGTATGCTCATCCCTCCCTGCCTCTTACTGAATCCGTGGAAAACATCAATCTCTATATATCTCTATAGTTTTGCCCTTTACCAAATGTGGTAAAGTGGAATTATATAGTATGTGGCTTTTTCAGACTAGCTCCTTTTACTTAGCAGTATACATTTAAGGTTCCTCCATGGCTTTTCATGGTTTTATAGGTCACTTCATTATTTCTCTTAATAATACTCAATTGTATGGATGTACCACAATTCTTTATCCATGTACCTATTGAAGATCATCTTGGTTGTGTCAACATTTTGATGATTATTAATAAACCTCTTATAAGCAGTAGTTGCAGGTTATTGTGTTCTTAAGTTTTCAACTCATTCGTGTAAATATCTAGGAGCATGATTATCAAATGTTTATGCTCAGATTATGTTCCACCTTTTAAGAAACTGCCAAACTACCTTTCAAAGTGGCTACACCATTTTGCATTTCCACCAACAATGAATGAGAGTTCCTGTTGCTTCACATTCTCCCCAACATGGGGTGTTGTCAGTGTTTTGGATTTTAACTACTGTAATTAAGTGTGTAGTGATTTCTTATTATAGATTTAATTTATATTTCTCTGATGACATATGATGTGAACATCTTTTCTTTTTTTTTTTAAGATTTTATTTATTTACTTGACAGAGAGAAAGAGATCACAAGTAGGCAGAGAGGCTGGCAGAGGGAGAGGGGGAAGCAGACTCCCCACTGAACAGGGAGCCTGATGCGGGGCTTGATCCCAGGACCCTGAGATCATGACCTGAGCTGAAGGCAGAGACTTTAACCCACCGAGCCACCCAGGTGCCCTTGAACATCTTTTAATATGCTTATTTGTCATCTATATATCTTCTGTGATGAAGTGTCTTTTCAGATCTTTTGTCAATTGTGTATTTTTTAAATTATTACTCATGTTGAGTTTTTAGGAGTTCTTTATATATTTTGGATACATTTCCTTTATCAGAAATACGTTTTGCTAATATAGTCTCCTAGTTTATGGCTTGTTTTCTTCATTCTTCAAAAAAGCATCTTTCACAAGACAAATTTTTTCAATTTTAATGAAGTTCAACTCCCTTTTTTTCTCTCTCTCTCTTCTGAACAGTGTTTTTGGTGTGGTATTTAAGTCATCATCTAGATTTCCTGTCACTTTATCTTCCCATCTCAAAGTTTAATAGTTTTATGTTTACACTTAGATCTATGATCCATCTTGCATTAATTTTTGTGGTGTATGAGGTCTCTGTCCAGATTAATTTTTTTGAATGTGGATATCCAACACTTGAAGATCATTTGTTGGAGATTATTCTTTTACCATTGAATTGTTTTTTCTCCTCTGTCAAAGATCATTCAATTACATTTATATGGATCTATGTCTGGGCTCTGAGATCTATTCCATTGATGTATTTATGTTTTCTTTTTTTCTTTCTTTTTTTTTTTTTTTTTTTTCCTAGTACCACACACACTGTCTTAATTACTGTAGCTTCATACTAAGTTTTGATGTCAGGTAGTGTCAACCTTCCAATTTTATTTTTCTTCCTCACTATTTTATTAGCTATTCCAGGAATTTTGTCTTTCCATGTAAACCTTAATGAATTATTATGGAACCCCCTTAAACCACTAGTATCTTGAAAATGGAAGAGTGGTTTAAAGGTAATTTGTTATGATTTTTAAAGTGTAAAATATATTTCATCTTTTGCCCTGAAATTGTACTTCTACTGATTAAACCAAGAAAATATTAAGGATGTATGCTAGAGTTTACATGAGGTTATTTATCACACATATTAGAAAAAAACTGAATAAAGTGGGGAAATGAGCTATTAAAAGGTCAATTATACATTAATTATATGATAAATAGGTATAATACTATTTCTCAGACATTTCCCAAAGCAATAAATGATAGAAACAAAGGTTGGCATATCTAAAACATGGACAGTTATTAAAATGTGTACTGTAGAATACTAATTTGTGAGATGGAAAAAGTTTACAATTTTTATGGTTAGTGGAAAAAGGATGTAAGCCATTTGAGGCATATAATCCCAATTTTGAATAAAGAATAAGATATACATATTTCAAGTATATAAAGAAATTTAGTATATAGTAGTATAGAACAAAATATTGTTCAATTTTGATTCTGAAATTTCAGAATGGATTGATACTGTTTGTTGGCCTCACTTGATCAACCTTTTAATTGGACCCAATTAATCAATTAAATTGATTCATAGAGTTCTTATTTCTTTTACTATTTCCATGCTTCAGTTCCTCTGCTCTCTGTTTCTGATACAGATAATGATTGATAACTTCCCTGAATTATCTCCCAATTTTCTTAGATCTCTTATTTTCCATATGTTGTTTTTTCTTCTTGTGAAATTTCTTTTTTTAACTAAAAAAATTTATTCAGAATTAATTAACATACAGCATTATATTAGTTTCAGGTGTACAATGTAGTGATTTAACAATTCTATACATTACTCAATGCTTATCATGATAATTGTACTCTTAATCCCTTTCACCTATTTCACCCATCCCACCACCCACCTCCCCTCTGGTAACCATCTGTTTGTTCTCTATAGTTTAGAGTCTGGGTTGTTTTGTTTCTTAAATTCCGCATAAGGATGATATCATTTGGTATTTATTTTTCTCTGACTTATTTCACTTAGTATTATACTCACTAGAACCATCCATGTTGTTGCAAAGGGCAAAATTTCATTCTATTTTATGGCTAAGTAGTATTCCATTATATATACACTACATTTTTATCCATTCATGTGTGGATGGAGATTTGTGTTGCTTCCATATCTTGGCTATTATAAATAATGTTGCAATAAACACGGGGATGCATTGATCATATGATAATTCTATTTTTATCATGTGGTATTTCCTTAACTTTATGTTTTAATTCTTCCAGTGATGGTTTTTATTTCATGTGTTGTATTTTTAATTTCCAATAATTTTTCTGAGGGATGTGTCTTTTAATATGTTATTTTTGTTTTAAAATACCAAAATCTCCTAATTTCTTTATAATATATTACATTCTCTCTCTCTCTTTCTTTCTTTCGGTTTCTATGTTTGAGAGAGTGTTGATTTCCCACCCACAATGATTTCTTCTCTGTGGAAGGAAATCTTCAGCATAACATACCTGATCTCTCTGCCCCCTTACAACAGTGTAATCCAAAGAAAGTGAATTTTGAAAACCCAGTGGTGAGTTTTGAAGGAGAAAATAAGCATGTATAATTCTGTGCTTTCCTTTGTTGTTTCTTGGAATCATGTTGCCTGTCTAGGTTACACATTGTTGTATTCCAGATACAAGCTTTGTGCCTTAGAGGCAGAGGTGAAGAGGACTGAATGTGGCACTGTGCTGTGCTGCCATGTCTAGGTAATTGTGAGGTATTGTAGGTAGATCTAATTTGAAGGGCCTAGGAATGGTTTTATTCATTAGCAATAAATATGACACTTTAATCTTTTATTTTCCAACTCTTGGCAATATCAATATCGTTTTATATTGATAGAGGGATATTGAAGGAGGATATTGATAATCATCCCCACACCCCACTAAGACAATAACATCCAAGGTTATTATGTTCTCTCTGGATTACTATTTTATTTTTATTTAATTCACTTTTCTTTTTCTCTTTCATATAGTTTCCCTTAAACACCAGATTCTTAAGAATGAAGCACTGAAAGTTAATTTAAAAGTATAAAGTGGTGGGATTTATATTGCACAGGACTTATCATCAGCAACATTATTGACATTTAGAACTGGATAGTCTCTGTTGGGGGCTGTCCTGTGCATTGTAAGATGTTTAGCAGCATCCCCGGTGGCTACCGGTTGGATGCCGGTAAGATCTCCTCAGTGTGTCAATCACAGTGCCTCTATATTTTGCTAACTATGACGTGTGGGCAACCTCCTCTCTAGGTGAGAACCACTTATCAACAGTGGCATAGGAAAAAGTAGGCAACATTTTGGTAAGATTCACAAGTGTAACATCCAGTAGGGTTTTTCATTCAAATGTTTAGTTTCTCTGGAGAAGATTCCGCCCTGGCACAATCCATCCTCTTTCTGACTTCCAAATAATTGGTCAATATAACTTCTAGTGATTTCTGTTATCCTATCATCTTTGTCTCTTGAAAAATTACCGTACTGTCATTTTAAAGGGATTCTGACTCAAAAAGGAGGCAAATGTGTAATTATGTGAGGGCTAATTTGCATGTTTAAACAGAACTCAGGCAAAATTTGTAGCCCAAAATGGCACAGATATCCTAGATTGCTTATTCATTTATTCACTTAAGAAATACTTATTTAAGGTTTATAGTTTCCATAATTCAGTGTAATATATAAGCTCCAGAGAAGTAATGACATTAATCTGAAATTTAGGTCATTCAGATTTGGATTTTAGGATTAAAAGTTGCTACAAATGTCTCTTAAAAGGAACATAGCTATTTTTAGATTAGATGAGAAATCCAATTTAATTAAAAAACTTCTCTGTATTTCTTTATGCAATCAGGCTGAAATGGCCTGTGTTTATTTTCTTATTTACATACATTTGGTAGCATTAAACAAGCAAATTCCTAGTAGAGTTTCCTGATAGAAATAACTGATTTCGAAAGCTTCCTGTTATGGGCTTAATTGTATCCCCTTGAAATTCGTATGTTGAAGTCCTGACACCCAGTCCCTCAGAATGTAACTATATTTGTTGATAGAGTCTTCAACAAGGTAACTAAGTTAAAATGAGGTCACACCGGTGGCCCCCAATCTAATATGACCAATGTCCTTATAAAAAGAGGGGATTAGGATAGGCGCATAGAGGAAAGATCATGTGAAGATGCAGAGAAGATGGCCATCTACTAGTCAAGGAGAGAAGCCTCAGAAGAAACCTACCTTTCATCTCAGACTTCTAGCTTCCAGAATTACAAGAAAATATACTTCTGTCACTTAAGCCACCTAGTCTGTAATACTTTGCTATGGCAGCCCTACCAAACTAAGATATACCTCCTAAATCTTCACTTACATGGCAGTAAAGGGAGAAAAGAACATAAACCGACAAAGAAAGCAAAGGAGACAAAATCAACAAATGGCCACAAATTTAGCAGGACAACCCAAGCAGGGAAAGGGGTATCCCTGAACGTGTCAGTTCACATAACAGAACTTCTAAAGTTTTGAAGAATTGGTATGAAAGTGGGAGTGTGGGCGTGACTGAAAATAGGAGGGCAGATTATAAAGCCTATGTAGGAAGCCGTAGTACCCTAGGAGTCTGCACTCACCTCCGTTTCTGCACCAGGATCTCCTTTCAGCTTGTAAGAAGATGTTATTAGAGTTTTGTATACAAGACTTTGGGCGCAAGTCCAGGAATTTGTATGCAGAAATAAAGGCATTAAGGAAGCTGACGCCATGAGAAGTAAACACACATTCACTCTCTGTTAAGTGAAACTACCTCCACACCGCCACCACTCCCTGCCCAACACATTCTATATCAGTTGTCTCACAAAATGATGACAGCGAGGCATTCAACTTTGGCACAATATTGGAAGATTCGTTTTTGACCAAATAATAAAGCTACTTACAAAATAACAATATATACGGGCCTTAATATGTGCTATGCGGATATACCTTCCTTAAGTTAAATATATAGTAACTACTAATATTAATAACAATTTGATGAATTAGAAGAATTACTATTTATTTTCTGTTTTCCCCCAGTATAATGAAAGTTTCAAGTGAACCAACAGATGCAGATTTCATCATTTTCTCACTGGCTTGTTTCCAATATAAAAATACATGTCTTGCAATAGTAAGAGTTCAACAAATGTTGGATGAATGAAGGAATGCTTGAATTACCATTTCATGGATGAAGAAACTAAACCACATAGGAATTAAGTAATTATTTTAAGCTGCCAAAAAAACAAAACAAAACAAAAAACAGGTAAAAGTCACACCTAAACATTTTCACTCTCAAAGACATTTAGATCTTAATAGTTGGAGGCCTTTTCCCAAGGAGCCCATTTTCATCATCTACCACTCTGCGTGGCATACACATGGATTTTTTTTTAAATAGAGTTGTAATTTAGGTACATTAAGTTGTATTCCTTTCAAGTGTAGAAATCTAAGAATGTTGATCTTTATGTCTTGTAAACTCTATCCAGAATCAAGATCAAGAATATTTTCATCATCCCAAAAAATAGTCTGATGACTTTATAATCAAACCCCTTTTCCCCCCTTGGATCCAAACCCTTGTCAACCACTGATCTGTTTCTGTCCCTTTACTTTTGTTTTTTTGCAGAATGTCATACAAATGTAATCATAGAATATGATTGCATGTCTGGTTTTTTTAACTTAGCACAGTGCTTTTGAAATGTTCCCCCATATAGATTTTTAATTTTTAATGTGTATTTCGTTCCTTTTTATTGCTGCGTAGTATTCTATTATACAAATGCACTACAATTTGTTCATCACGAGTTGCTGGGTAGTTTGGTTTCAGGTTTTGGCAATTATGAATAAACTTGCTATAACCATTGGTGTGTAGGCTTTTGTGTGGACATGTGTCTTTATTTTATTTTTCTTTGACAGATACTTAGGAGCACTGGATTGCAGGGCCATATGATAGATGCATGCTTAACTTCATAAAGAACTGCCAAGTAATTTCCAAAGAGAATGTTTTATTTTGCATTGACAATGACATAGCATAAGAGTTCCAGATGCTTCAAAATATCCCTAGCAATTCACGTTTACACTGTATTTTTCTTTCCTTTTCTTTCCTTTCTGCCATTCTCCTGGGTGGTATCTCATAGTGGTTTTAGTTTGTATTTCCCTAATTGAGTGGGTTTTTTTCTTCATATGCTTATTTACCATTCCTACTCATGAGTATTTTATTCAGAAAAGCCGAGATTTGAACCTCTACTCTGTCTCTTTAAGAAAAAATTTTCTTGGGGCGCCTGGGTGGCTCAGTCAGTTAAAATGGCTTGGGTCATGATCCCAGAGTCTTGGGACTGAGCCCCGTATCTGGTTCCCTGCTCAGCAGGGAGCCTGCTTTTCCCTTTCCCACTCCCCATGCTTATATGTTCTTTCTCTCTCTCTGCCAAATAAGTAAATAAAATCTGAAAAAAAAGAACAAATTTTCTTGTTCAGTTTATTCATGCTCAAAATGCAATAAAATGTTTTTATGAGAATTAACTAGGTTGACACATGAAGCACACATATCTTAGACTATCAATAAATGTTATTTTCCTCTCTCTTATTTAAATTTTCATTCTTCCTGTGTTCAGAGGTACCACCCTCTGTAGGAGTTAATTACCAAGCACCCTCAAACTGTCCTAACAGTACCCTTTCTTATGTTTCTTTCCTTGTACTCATCCTATAGGCTGCTCTTTTTTCCTCAAAACTTACTTGGCGTGACAGTACTCAGTTGAAAAGCTGTCAACACCTGCCCATTGCCAGTGGAAATAATGTATGATTTAAGATTGTTCTTAATTTCCTTCAGAGTCTACCCTGATTGACTGTCTCCAGCTTTATTTCTGATTAATTACATCACGTCCAAATTAGAGAGTAGATCATAGCTTAGTATTATCATTATCATTATTATTTTATTCCAAGTAATGTATTTGCCTCCTCATTTCTGTACCTTTACTTGTTCTCTCTCCTCTAATTTACATACTTATTTCTTATGTCTCTAAATCTCAACAACTTCTAAGTTGTACGAAGGCAGAGATTTTGTCTGTCTTATTAATCCTTAGATATTTCTATGGAACCTTGAGTAGAGTGTGGCACACGTTACTTGCTTAACTAAATCTTTGTTGATTGAAAGAAAAAAAAAGGAATAAACTGCTAGCATCTATAATCTACCTCCTTTTCTACCTTAAGAGAATTTGTTTTTCTCTGACATATATTATTTTTTGCCTTTAGTTCTCATGTAAAGTAACTTTAAAACTTATTTAATAACATCAGTCTTCATAAAAAGTATATAGATTAACAATAATACGCTACAGATTCTGTATATTCATGCTGTATTTCCCTAACTAGATTGAAAATTGTTTCAGAATAAAAAGAATTTATTTGTCCAATATTGGAGAAATATGAGCCACTGAAGAAAATAAAATGCAAACAATGATATAGGTTAGCTTTCTTTGTAAAATAATATTAATCCACTGGCTTACAGACCCCAGGACTACAGACTGACTTGTAGGTTAAAATACATTATTAATGTCTGTGAAAAAATAGAACGAAGCAAAACTGGGGGTATAGTCATTGAAGAAGACAGAAAACTGTATAAGGTATGGAGAGATATTTTCTTGAAATTTGTTCTTTCTCATGGTTGTGGACTCCTTTGCCTTAAAAAAGAAACTGCTCTGAGATTTAGATCAAACTACTAAATGCAATTAAAAATAGATTTCAAGTAGTTATTTAATAGATGACTTTGATTAATTTCCCTCCCTTCACATTCGATGTACATCCTGGCTTTTTGCCCCTTATAAAGTTAATTTTTGAGAGATGCTTTTTTAATGAGCTAACCGAAGGAGGTAACTTTTAAAAATTCCTTTATCCAACAGGCTATTAAAATAGTAGTAACTGAATCTGGAATATATGCAGCCCAGGGATTACTCACTTCGTTTCTACTTGATTTTGCTCTGAAAATGACTGCCCTGCTGTGCACCCCTGCCAAACCTAATGATGATCTGCCTGTTTCAGGAATCCCTCAGACAGGTATCCTTGGTGTCTCCAGAGACCTCTTAATGCTTTGTTGAAAAGCACATCAGCAGTGAGCTTACTTTGATTGAGACTGTCACAATCTATTGGTCCTTCAGTGATTTTTTTTTTAATTTTAAAAAGTATTTTTATATAATTGTGAACATTATGTTTGACCCCAGGATTATAGAAATTTTCAGATGTGTAGTTGAACCATTATTGGATTTCAAGTAAATTTAACCATGTTCATTTCTCAAACCCACACAGCATGTTTTCAAGACCATGTCTTGAACAAACTCACATTGACTAGCTTTCATGTTATGCATTATAGCATGTTTATGTAGCTGAAATATTTTATAAAAAGCCACGATCAGATAACTTAACCTACTTCAAAACACATTAAGTTTATAAAGTAGGGCAACCTTATAAAATGAGAAGCAAGCACAATTTGCATCAGGACCCACGCTGTCTAGTCCGCCACACTCACTGTCCTCATTCTGACCCTGATGATCTAAAAATGGGAGAAACTGGTGCAAAGCAGCTTGTGGAGTAAGAATCCACGGCGTGGTATAGCAGTTCTTCAGCTTACTGACTGTGCAATCGTAATCAAATTGGGTTGATGTGATTAAATTAAATTGGATTATCCATATAAAGTGCCTGCACACAACAAACACTTACTTAATGGTTATTAGTTATATTAATTGTAACATTCCACCAGCTATAGACATTGTCTAAGGGGAAGACAAGGGGATTGAAATTGAAATGCAGTAAACCACAAATCTAGTCCTGCAGTTAACATTTATTTGAGAGATTCTTTGAAAGGCAAGAGTGAGGGAAATGCAGAGCTCGTTTTGATCCTGGAAACATTTTTCTATCTGTAAAACACAATTGGCAGAAGTGAGGACCAGACTCCCAAACTCTCTGTGTCCCTTGCTACACTGCTCCTCCTGAGACAAGAATGAAATGGGGAACACAGAGGACTGTGTGCATGTCACTAGTGACAACAGAAAAATACTCTCAGCCACAACCATCTCAATCTGCCTAAGAAGCAATCAGGACACAACCCCTCATTGCATTCGTGTTTGTTTCATCAATCACCCAAGAATCCCAAAAGTCACTCATCACCTCTCTCTTCCATTTCCACGTAGTTCTGTACATTCTTTTACCTAACCCCACATGTACCCATTCCTAACTCCAAAACACTTATTGCCAATATAATCAGAAGACACTATAACTTTAACCTCTTTATTTCCTTCAACGTCTACCTTTTGACTAAAATATGCGTCTCCCTTGAGAACATTGCTTCGGCTGAGGGTCTCTCAAGTGGCTTTTTTCTTTTCTTTTCTTTCATACCACTCTTAAGTTGGGTTTACCATGAGATAGCTACATTCCTAGCTCCTCATTGCTGATTCCTGATCATTGTATTAGTCTTACGCACACTGACCCCCAAAATATTCAGCACAGAATCACATACCATTAGACTATGACGGTTATCTTCAATAAGTATGATTATTTCAAAGAATGTGATACCTATGACACTTATAAATATGACAAACTGTCTAACTACATTCTTTAAATGGCATTTTCTTCGTCTGGCTGAAAACATGATTCTTAGTTCAGTTTTCTCTAGAACAGTGAGGTCCATGGACAGATACATGGACAAGTGCCAGTCCATAAATTGTTATCATATGTCTGCGATACAATAAATACAAAATTTGAGAAAACATTTGGAAAATTTTATACTAATTTAATGAGTAAATTCATGTCTATTAAATCTAATGTTTTTAAAGGCTTCTTATTTTGTATGTATTTTTAGTCTGTTTTTGAATCATTTATTATAGTTTAGAAAGTTATCAGTCTGCAATGCTTTGGGAAAAGTAAAATAAACAAAAACAAATTAAGATGCACTTAGCAGGCATCTCCAACCATAGTGGAATGAACAAAGAACTTAGATTCAGATTCCAGTGCACAACTTCATCCATGTGGGTACTGTGCTCTCCAGAGCACATGTACTGAGAGGCAGCTTCAGGGGTTCAAGCAAAAAAATTAATATATAATATAAAATCATAACATAACAAACGTTATATAGCAAGTACTTAGTTCCAGAGAAACTAATCCAGCAGTGTACCTTAATGTAACAGACGCTGCTTATGTTCAAGCTGAAACAAAAATGCCATGCTACTTGGTAATGAGCTATCTATCAAACAGGATTGTAATGGATGAAGGGAACGCTGATGTTGGCACAGAACAACCAAGAAAAAATACTGGTTCATTGACTTTGAATGATTAAGAAGGTTCACTGACATTGGAAATAAAAAGTACAGCATGTTATAATCCTGTATATGGTTCATAATTAGGATAAAATAATGCTGTGTAGTAAAAGCAAACCAGTAATTCTGCAATTAGGAGAAAATATCTTTTTCCATAGATGTATTTCATATATCTAATATATATAAACATATGTGTTTATAGACTCATATATATATATGATTAAATCATTTGAGCCTATTAAATGAGTGGGCTCAATTTGTTATAAACTAGAAACTAACAAATATGAAACTCCTTTAAAAATGAAATTATTTTTAATTCAGATTTATAAAAAAATAAAATATACTCTTAAGGATATGTAACAAATCAAGTTCATTTATTTTATTATCTTAATCTGAACTATTCCTGGAAAGTATTAAAAGATTTGAGAAGTCTTTTCCAGAGAGTCAACTACATATAGAAAATGAAATCATTACCTTTTCAGTTTAGGATTTCATAAATATGAAGTCACTGTATGAGCACTATTGTAGTTTGGAAACCCCACCCCAATTTTTTTTTTCTGGAACTAAGATGCAGAACTACTGATTTATGAAAATGTATAGATCTTGTTACTTGCATTGAGACATAGCTTTATTCATTTATTAAGTCTTTGAGTGAATATATGTTGAGTGTTCACTATGTACCAGGCAATGATCTAAGAACTAGGGTTATAGCAATGAATAAAATAAACAAAATTCTTATGTGTAGGAGAAATTAAAGCAAAGAAAAAGGTAAGACATGTTGAGATATTTCCAAAAGTTAAAAATGAAAAGTACTGAGATCTGACTTTTGGTAGAGTTCTGAAAATGCGGTAGGTAAGCTTGTGGCTATTTGGGGAAAGAGCATTTCAGCAGAAGTGAACAAGTATAAGTGCCCAGAGGTAGAAAAGTCCAAGGCATGTTGTAAAAACAGCATGGAAGCCAACATGACAGTAATGAAGAGGGCAAGGGAAAAATGGTAGCATTTGCAGTCAAAGGAGGGGTGGCAGGTCACATAGGGCTTTGCATGCCTTTTCTATGAGGGGATGGATAGCTGATGAAAGTCTCAGAGCAGAGGAGTGACATAATCTCATAATCTGAATTCTGACTTTAAAAAAACACTGTCACTGTTCTATTGTTAGGGCTAAGAAAAAAAAAAAAAAAGCAGACTTGTTAGGAGGCCTGATAATTTAAGTGAGCCAGTGGTGATTCTATCTTCAGTGAAGGCTAAGATATGGTCAAATGTAGTCAAATCTGGATATCCTGAGGATTGGGTAGTGGGTGTATGAGAATGAGATTGACTCTGACATTTCTGGACTGAGTGACTAGATAATGGTATCATCATAAACCTCACAAAGACCAGATTTGTGGTGAGTGGGAAGTCAGGAACTCAATTCTGTATGCTGAGTTGGACAACTTGATTATGCACATTAAAAACTGACCTGTTAAATGGCCCTTTGACACACAGTTCTAGTTGATACTACTAACATTGAAATTAGGTATGTGGTACAATATGCAAGCCAATAGTTCAACTGCAATAGTGCTTTTAATCTGTGCCAATAGAGCAATGCTAGTTTGTATATGAATTTAAATAAACGTAATTTTGTTTCACTTTTGTTTTTTACAAAGTGAGAGAAAACTGACAGTAAGAATGACACCTGTGATGAGAATGAAAACTTCATAAATTCCATACCATTTAGAAAAACATGGAAATCCCTAGGCATGCCAAAAGCAGTAGCAAACCTTCACCTTTTATGAGATGATATTGGATTTAAATGAATGAAAATACTATCATTTATGAACTTGCACAAAATTCTGGCAGTATATTTTAATGAACTTGTACAAAATTCTGGCAGTATATTTTAATGATAGTGCCTAAAATTGATTTAGAATTTTAGACACTTTATGAATCAAATTCCCTGAGAAAAGAGCTTTCTCTTACCCTATGAATATAAATTTCATCTTTAACTTTTGCACTTGCATTTCAATACATATTTTGTTAGTCTTTTTATGCAAGAATGAGGTACCTACTTGTCTAGACTTGATCTGGAGAGAAACTGCCATCATTAAATCATGTGAAATCAATTTATCTCATAAAATAAAATTAGGTGCATTATGTCTCAGAGTCCTATTGCTTTTTGTTTTAGCTTTGCTTTCAAAAAGAACCCTGTTGAGGAAACAAACCCAGTAAGAAAATAATTCAAAATCTTCTTTTGATGGGAAGGGGAATATATATCATGGTATGTTTATCAGAAAGTTACAGGGAAAGGGGCACCTGGGTAGCTCAGTCAGTTGAGCGTTTGATTCTTGATTTCAGCTCGGGTCTTGCTCTCAGGGTCGTGAATTCAAGCCCCATGTTGGGCTCCATGCCAGGTGTGGAAAAAGAGAATTGTTACAGGGAAAAAATTCTCACACCCTGATTCTGAAATACCTTTATAATTATTTTGTTTTATTTTGTTTTATTTTGGTTTTGTAATTATTTTGTAATTTCTCATTTCAGGGGTTCTTGTCTAGGGTTAACCATAGGCTTTTTCGTTCAGTTTAAATATTGGATACATAGTGAAAGCTTTTAGAAGTATTATCCTCTCCAATAACTTTACAATTAATCTGCAGATGTATTTGGTTAAGAGGTAGATCACAGTGAAGCCAAGTTTTAACTTCTAGATGTACTGTTGGAATACCCAGCAGAATTGCCACCATCTTGGGGGCAAAGGGGATGTTACTGTTTAAGCAAAGTACTAATTTTTTTTTTTTTCCTAGCAGATTTAGATTCAAGACACAGGGAATTAAATTTTCACTTTATAGAATATGAGAATTGTTGGAAAGCTAATTAGAGGGGGAAAACATGAAAGACAAATATATAGAAATATTTTAGCTTATACAAAATGAGATAAATAAACTTAAATAATAGAAGTATCCAAAATCCGCTGAGAAACAGAAGGAAATGAAAATTTAATTTACACCGAGAGTAAACAAAAATCAAAGAACATTTTTAAATTAAGAAAAAATGATATAAAAGTAGATTAAGCTAAATTAAAAGAAGAGATTATAAGATATACTAAAGGTGTTAAATGTAATGAAACATTAATTAAGCTAAAATATGCATGAAATGAGCAATTATTCCTCCTCCTTGCTCTGCCTCCATGTGCAGGTATAATCTATCATTGAGTTAGGATAATCAACGTATAACATTCCTCTATTTTACCTTCCCTGGGCTGCAATTCCAACTGTGTTTTGAATTTGGGGTCCAAGTATTTTTTTTAACTTGAATTGCACATTTTCCAAGTGTGCAATAATTCCAATATTCGAGTCTAGCAATAATAGCAAATATACTACAATAAAATTTTTATTAAATTGAAATAAACAGCTGTTAACAATGGTTAAGGAAATGTTTGCAGTAGTTGCTACTGTGTTGTCACTGCTAGGATTATCAGCTTCAGGTAAGCCTATGAAAAGAAACAGACCAAAGCCTTGTTTTCTCAGGGCAGAAATGTCTCTCAACTACTCAGAAATGTACTTGAAAATGAAAGCATTTAATTTATGTCATAACTGGCGATTCTGAAATTGCAAAGATCACAGCAAGCTTATCCAAGTGCAAAACTCTTTTTAGAATTCTTACTACGGGAAAGAAGTATATTTCAAACCTTTTCCAAGGATAGGATTTTAGCTTGCTCAAGTCTTTTTCAGATATCTCCTTTTGCCATGATGATCACTTTTAAAAGGCACTTCACTTATTCCTCTGATTAACCAACTTCGAAAAACTTCTTTGAGGTTTTAAGTATTTAACCCAAAAGAAAATTTCACAGGATAAAAAGGATTTTACATAATTGCTTGTCCATTAATAAAGAAGGACTAAAATTCATGCATCTTATAGCAAACAGAAGTTCAACTCACATAGCTCTAAGTTTACTTACTCAGTTAGTTTTACTCCAGAGAAAGTTAGAAATTTGAATGAAAGTAATCAGAGATAATCCTTCTAAAGGAGCAAAAAGGTTTTAAGATTTTTTTTTTTTAAGCAAGGTTTTGCAGATTAGCTCTAAATTTAATTCTTCCATTTGCTCAGCTCCAGATCTCGGGAGTCATTCTTAACCAGGCTCTGTACATATCCCACCCGATGTATCTATGATTACAGCTCTGTCTATCTTTGATTTATATGCAGGATCTGAACACTTTACCATCATCTGAGTCCAAACCAGACTCATCTCTGACTTGGACTATTTCCATATCCTCTAAATAGAAATGCTTTCTCTGTTTTTATGCTTGCCCCAAATAGATAATTCCCAAAATGATCTTTTTTAAATATCACAGATCCTGTCACTCCTGACTCAAATCCCTCCAAAGGCTTTCTATTGCACTCTAAAAAATAAATAAATAAAAAGTCTACTTCTCTTATCAAATTTCTTCCCTTTCACTAAGACACACCCTTTTCCACCTACCTCTACTCATTCCTCTCTGTCCAACTTTACCTTCTTCATGTGATTCCATGATCATCCCCAGATTTCCCCTCCCAGCCTTCACAGTGCTCATACTTGAAGTCTTTGGACTGCTCATCCCCAATAACCATAAGACTTCCTTCTCAGATCATTTGGGGCTTCTGTTCAAATACTCAAATATCAAATGAGGATCTTTTTTTAAAAGGGACTTCTTGCTATCCATTCACTTGTTCTACTTTGTTTATCCTACATACAATTACTTGGATTCAACATTTTGAATGTTTGGTCTATATTTATTTTCTCTTCTTCTATAAGTCTCTTGAAGTTTTATATGATTTTGTAATAAGATATATTGAAATAATTTGAAATAAATGATAATAAATCTTAATTTTTCCTGTTATCATGAGTACCAAATATAAAAATGTAAATCAGAAAAAAAAAAGTTGCCAACATTATATATCACATATATCAATTGAAGCATTCATTCTCTTTCTCTCTGTTTTGATTTTTGGTTTATTTCCCATTTGTCAGAATTTTAGAAACATCTTTTTATTATGCTGATTAGCAAAGTGGAAAGGTTCAAATTTGTGGAGGTTACCACCTTATTTTGAGTTCTGAAGTTTATCAGTTAACACCACTGGTATTTTGCTCAAGTCACAGTTTTAAACTCTAACTACTTTACCTATGAAATAAATATAGTAATATGCCCTAAAATTTCTACGAAATAACATTCTGAATGTTGGGGATTAATTGGGACAATCCATAGCAAATCCACATCATTTTACCTGGCACGAAGAGTCCTAAGAAATGTAAATAATTATTACTTTATATTGTTGCATAAGATAAATAGGGATAATTCATTACATTTAAAAATGTCAAAAAGGGAAAATGATAGCAGTCTTCCCACAGATTGAAAATAAATCACATTGTAACATACGAAACACTTTCAAAACTAATCATCAGATTTACCTTGTGCTTAGGCTATCATCTTAATATTATGTCCATTATCATTCTTAATGTTAATTACATAACTCATCATGATTTCTCTCACAAAAGTCTTGAATAAAGGTATTTTGGGGACACCTGGGTGGCTCAGTCAGTTAAGCGTTCAGCTGGGGTCATGATCTCAGGGTCCTGGGATCTAGCCCTGTGTCCAGCTCCCTGCTGAACAGGGAGTCTGCTTCTCCCCTCTGCCTCCCTTCCTTGCCTTGTGTGCGCGCTCTCTCTCTTTCAAATAAATAAATTAAATCTTTAAAAATTAAAAAAAAAAAAGTAGTTTTAATTCCTGGATGAGGAAATTAAAAGTAATTCAAATTAAAATAATCACTTCTTGTATTTCTATGTTCTCTTTGAGGAGAAGATTCCTATATAAATAATAATTATTTTTTAAATAACCTGTTCAAAACACAAATATCACAATTTTAAACATGAAATGTTTTCTTTCTATTTATTTTTAAACATGAAATGTTTTCTTGTCTAACTTTGACAGTACTACAAAATTTGAATGAAAAATTCTTTCCATTTTTAACTTGTTTTCTTACTCAATGAACATTTAACAGTTAAGCAAGCATAATCTGAAATATATGCATGCTATTATAAATAATACATGGCAGATATTTTTAAATGACATTTCATAGGTTATGTCAAAGAGGTGAAGACACTGATATATAAACAGGTTGACATAAAAGTATCTCTCAATTATGATGATATGAAGTACATTTAGAGGATCATTCAAGGTAAAGGAAAAGAATAGCTCTGAAGTTGACTTGGATTTTTAAAAACTATAATAATATCTTATAAATGCGAAATTTCCTGAAAATAGGAAATAACATTATCTTCAGGGGACCATAATGGATAATTTTTTTTTTTTGAAAAAAAAATGAGTCTGTGAATGTTTACTTCTTATTTTTGTGCTTTTTTTTTTTTGATATCTATTCTTTCTGTTATTCTATTGCAATGTTGGAATACCACTCAACATGTCTCATGTGTTTCACAATCTATAAAGATAACTGTTTTTCTAAAATTCTCTTACAAAGAAAACAAAATAAGCCAACATATTTGGATATTTTTTATTCAAGAAAGGAGTTCATGGCTCACCAATTCTTTTATCATTAGGAAGAAAGAGTTTCTAAATGCCAGTTTTTATTTAACTGGAATAAGAAGTATTTTTGATATGGCTAAATCATAAACTATAACTTTCTTATATATAATGAATAAAATTACATTAAACATATTCCACTTGTCCTGGTTTGAATACAAAAATAACGTAAGTTGTTTTATCAACAGCCTTTTGTTCAGTTTGTGATCATATGTGAAGAAAACTTTTATTACAGAGATAATTAACATTTGATATTCTTGATGATAGGACATATTATAAATTTGTAGAGTACAAGAACCATGTATGTTATATATTAAAACCCTTCAATCACAATTTAAGATCATAAATAACTAGTAAATTAACAATTTGGCTACTGACATAGAGTATGAATTAATTGGTTAGTTAGATAATATCTTTTAAACTAAATATCTACATATGTCTTATTCATATTTCTATTTTCAAATTGAAATTGACATTCTGTCTTAATGCCATATGCAATTATTAATTGCTTTATCATCATGGCTAGAGAAATACAATATTTCTCTCTCAAAGGAGAGTGGTCAAGGAATTTTAAAAAGAGAAGACACTTTTTTTTTTTAATTGTTTTTTATGCTATTGTAAATGGATTCATTTCCTTATTTCTTTTTCAGATGTTTTGCTTTTAGTGTATGGAAATACAACTGTTTTCTGCGTGTTGATTTATATCTTGTAATTTACTGAATTTATTGATTAATTCTAGCTGGGTTTTTTCTGTTCGTTTGTTTTGTTTTTGTGTCATCGTGAGGATTTTCTCTATATAAGATCATATCTGCAAACAACACTTTTTTAAGGATTTTCTTTTATTATTATTATTATATTATATTGCTTGAGAACAAACAATATGTCCTCATATGAATTTGAAAATTGGATAACTGTTTCATTGTATGATGTGATATTTTACCATTTATGCTAGATGGTATTCTAGAATCTCAGAACAAAATGGTAAATAGATAAAATTTCTGCCCTCTTTCAATGAAAAAACAGGTACGATAGATAATCATGATGTAGCTTTTTGGTTCTGCAGTTGAAGAAGAGAGAAAAGACAGAAGCGAATACTATGTAACATGAAAAAATTTATCTAAATTTTAAAATTATCTCTGAAAAGATCAACCATTCTGCAGAGACTATTTCAATTTAACAAGAGAATTCACTCCACATATCTGTCCATTAGTGATGACTTCAGTGAATCCTTTAGCTTTGAAAACACAAAATACTGTTAAGTCATAGTTTCTGGATTTGACCATTCATGGTATATGGGGGAGGTAAACAGAAAGAAATGAAAATACAATATAAATAAAAATTTGTATTAAAAATTGCAAATAAAATATCACAAAACTTATGGAAGAAAGTGGGTAACTTTACATGAAAGACTAAGAAATAGCATTTTATGGAGAAGGTAATAACTGAGTTGATTCAAGATTTATTTTTTAATCACATTAACTTAAAAACTAAATTACTTTTCCCCCACTACTTAACTACCTTCCTCAAACGTGGTACCATTTCTGAATCTTCATGATAGGGCTAATAAAATAAGAGACATTATTTGTCTCACCATTTCTTTAATAAACTCCTGGAAGATAGGTCATGACAGCATAAAACCAAGATTTAAATGACATTACAAGTGGGTTATTTCTGAATATTAAAAGGCCATAAAGTTAACAGACTTTAAATAAACACATGATTAACTTTTTAATAAGATAATGCAAGTATAAATATTTGCATATCTTAATTTGAATATATTCTTGTGAACCAATCGTGCAGTTAGTTAATAAGTTACTAATTATATTGTTTCACTTATTTGTTGACAATTAAAATTATCTTTTGGTTTATAGCATATCTTAACTTCTTAGTGTTTTTTTTTTATTTTTTTTTGTTTTTCATTTTAAAATGGTTTAATTCCGTGGATAATCTTGAAAGTCACCTGCTCTTTCTATTTCAAGTGTATGCCTCGAGATTCATTTTTAATTCCTTGAATAACTCTCTTTGTCTCCATTAACTCAAAATTTTCTTATGAAAAATAACTTTGTTTTTAAAATAATGGGATTAGGATGAGTTATATTTCTGGAGTAAATGGAAGTAGTAAACTTGGGAACTCATATCTGTGTATTGTTAGTCTTCATGCTGATACTATAAATTTATTTATATTCTCTTGAGAACTTAGGAGAATACATAATGAATCAATTTCCATTTGAATGCATTCATTTCAGGGAATTTTTCTTAATAAAATTTACAACTTTTATACTGAGTGCTTTTATGGAAAATGCATTAATGACACCAACACATACATATATGTGTTTTTTTTTTAAGATTTTATTTATTTATTTGACAGAGAAAGAAGGATCACAAGTAGGCAGAGAGGCAGGCAAAGAGAGAGGGGGAAGCAGGCTCCCTGTTGAGCAGAGATTTGATAAAAGGTTAATATCCAAAATATATAAGGAACTTCTATATTCAAGAGCAAAAACACATATAACCCAATTTAAAAAAATGGGTGAAGGACCTGAACAATAGACATTTTTACAAGTAAGACCTACAAATGGCTGAGAAATACATGAAAAAGTACTCCCCATCACTAATCAGGGAAATGCAAATCAAAACCACGATAAGATACCACTTCACACCTGTTAGGATAACTATTATCAGAAAAAAAAAAAAAAGATGTGTTGGCTAGAATGTGAAGAAAAGTGGTAAAAAAAATATATATAAATTGGTATAGCCATTATGAAAACTATAAAAGTTTCTTAAAAAATTAAAAAGAGAGCTACCATATGATCCAGCAATTCCATTTCTAGTTTTATATTCAAACAGATTGAAATCAGGATCTTAAATTGATGTCTGTACTTCCATGTTTATTGGAGCATTATTCACAATGGCCAAGACATGGAATCAACCTAAATGTTCATCAGAAGATGAATGGATTTAAAAATCTGGTATGTAAACAGAATGTAATATTATTCAGCCTTAAAAAAGAAGAAAATTGTGCCATTTATGATAACATAGATGAACTTGGAGAACATTATGTTAGCAAAGTAAGTCAGACAGAGAAGTACAAATACTACATGGTATCACTTATATGAGGAATTTAATGTAGTCAGACTCCGAAGCAGATAGCAGAGTGGTGGCTGCCAGTGACTTGGGGAAGGAGGAAAAAGGGGGTGTGAAACAAAGTGCACTAACTTTCAGTTATGCAAGATGAATAAGTCATAGAGATCTATTATACAGAATAGTGCCTATAGTTAACAATATTCTATTGTATACATAAAAATTTGCTAAGTGGGTAGATCTTATGTTGTGTTCTTACCACAAATTAATAATAATAATGATAACAATAAAGAAAGAGGGTGAGAGAAAACTTTTGGAAGTGATGGATATGTTTATGGCATAGATTTGGGCGATAGTTTCACAGATGTATACACTTATCTCCAAACTCATGAAGTTGTACACACTAAATATGTACAGTTATTTTTTGACAACCCTACCTCAATAAAATGGTTAAAAAAAAAAGAAGAGGAGGAGGCATGCAAAGTAGCAGGAAAATATGAGACAAAATAATAAAAATAATCATTTCATCAAAATTGAATGAGAAATGAGACAGATATTATAATCAGCAGAGGTTATTAAAATAGGAATTATAATTGTATTTCACATGTCCAAAATTTAAGTAGATGCATACCTTTTTCCTTTTTTCATGTTTTAATCAGCATGTTAAACCTAAAAAGCCAAATAAATATGATCTTACATAGTACTTATTTAGATTCACATGCATAGTGAGCATTTTGTATGTTCTGTATTCCTTTCTTCATTTACTATTCTCCATTCAGAACCATTTTATGTCTTGAAAACTTTCTTCAATTATTTTTATAAAAGCTGGTTGGTGGTAAGTCCAAATTTAATTAGTCTGAACATTATTTCAATTTTAATTTTGAAAATATTTTTATTGAGAATAGAATTCTAGCTTTCGAAGATGTTATCCATTATTTTCTAGTTTTCCATATTTCTACCGACAATTTGACTGTAGTTTTATCTTTGCTCCTTTGATGATGATGTATTTTTCTCCTCTTGCTTTTAATTTTTCCTTTGGGTTTTATGTTTTCTTTTCTTCTGATATGCCTAATTTTTCTTTATTTTACATATTTTTCATACATTCTTTGTCTCTTTATGATCAATCTGGATATTTTTTCTGACCCCTTTTCAAGTCTTTATTACTATCTGCTGCTGTGTTTTGAATATTATTAATTTATTTTTTTTAAAGATTTTATTTACTTATTTGAAAGAGAGAAAGTGCAATCTAGGGGAGGAGCAGAGAGAGAGGCACAAGCAAATTCCTGTGCTGAGCAGAGTCCCAGGCCAGGCTTGATCCCAAGACCCTGAGATCATGACCTGAGCTGAAATCAAGAGTCTAACACTTAACTGACTGAGCCACCCAGGCACCTGAATCTGTTTATTGCTTAAATCATACAGTTTTTCCTTTCTAAAATTCTTTTTCCTTTCTAAAATTTCTGTTGGATAAAGTAGACTCCGGATTTCAGAGAGTAATTTTTCTCCTCATAAGTTACATTCTGTGAACAAAATAGTGACAAATTATTTTAGAGATCATGTATGATAACTACCATATATTGGTCACTTCTAGTTCTATTCTTTTGTCTCCCCCACTTGCCTCACAGGACTATTGTGTGGATGAAATCAGAAAATTGAAGAAAATTTCTTTGAAAAGAATAAAGTCTAATGTATATTGCAGTTGTAAGAAATGGTTTTCTGTGTTTATCTGACATTCAGTTATTTGACAACATCTTGAGTTTTGTCATCTGGTTCTGTTTATCAGGCTGTTTATTTTTTTTTGAATGATTGGAATTGCATATAAAAATTTAGAACATCTTGATGGTATCTTTCTACAAAGGGGAATTAACAGGTAATTATAATAGGATCAGATTTCTTATACCTAAACAATAATTGAATTGATTCATGTGAGGAAAAAGCTCTGCTTAGTGGCTAGGCTCCTAGCTGCCGTGTTCTGCTTGGTTCAAGGTCTCTTGATTGCAAAGCTTAGGGATTAACAAATGCTTGGGGGAAATGGATCACAGAATGTGGGGCTTAGTCCCTTACACTTCCCTTTCTCCTTGAATTTGACCCCTCATGTCTTTACTTTCTTGGTAGAGCTCACTGTCAATTTTCTCTTCAAGCATGGGAACTTTTGCATCTATGATTTTACTTTCTCTTTGACCCTTATGCCCTATTTCTAATTGTAAATATCTCTGGTATAAAAAGCAGAAACTGGGCTAACCTAAGTGAATGCATAAACTCATTTGTATAATTATCAAGAAAAGAAGAAACAACATAATTTTCTTAGACTGAATTTATTGATGTAAATGTACACACCAATTAGTTTTAACCCAATGTGCTAGCTTCAGCCACCAGGACCTGATGATAGACATTATTTTAAAAGTGAGTAACTAGAAATTCCTTGTAATATTATTGACCAAAAAATCCAAATATCAAGGGAATAGTAATGGTGTGTAGAGTCATTTTAAGTGACCTGTCCATCCACCACCTAATCATGTCATCCCCAGAGGTCCCATATTAGCCTTCATCAAGTTGTTGAGAAATTCAGCGATGTGGTAATCGCCACAGTAATTGAAAAAATGGTTCACGTGTAATTATTTGAAAAATAAGAAGGCTGGGAAAAGATACTAAACATGAAGTTTTCTCCCTGATTTTTAAGATGATAAGATCACAAAGACCAAAAAGTGATATTTAGCTCACGTAGATCAAGTGAATAAGGATCCTATACCATAGCTGGTAGTGTGATAAAGAGAATATCTGACTACAGGAGTATTTTATATGTGTGAACTGAGTTTGCACTCCCCTAGTCGAAGTAGATTTCTTTTCCATTATTGTCCTTCACTGTTAACAACAATATGAATATCTTCATCAAGGTGATTTTTCTAACACAGATGTGTTACTTATTCATTACATGCCAGCTCCTGGTCCAGGGTGAGACAAAGAAACCCCTTCTAATGACTTTATCACAAATGTGTGTGAGTAGTATCAAGATGCACTCATGCAGAGAGAGAAATATCTGCAAAGATAAATAGTACAAATCTCAGAAAAATATATGAATAATCCTTATTAAGGAAGATATGTTTTTCTAAATGGAACAAATGTAAACATGACCTTTTGCTCAGAATACATACAACTCAGAATAATGATATTATGGAATTTCTTTCTCTAGCATAATGAAAATGTGCCTGTGTATGTACAATATTCAGATTCAATAGAATATCTTCGCAGTGAAGAAACTGTAAGTTCTTAACAGTCACATTATGGCACACAAATTTGAATTTGAAGTTCAAATTTGTCTTTTTACCTGGATCAGGTAAAATTCTGAGCATGATTTCCCTCATCAATCATTTCTGCAAGTCGAAAAGCTAGAGCCTGGACATTCTATTGCTTTGGTGGGACTCCTGTCTTCCAATATCCACTCTAAGAGCTATGGAAACAGTCCATATTGTTTGTCATTTTACTAGTAAATTTGTGAGGAGGTGTCTCAAAAATGTGAAGGTTTTCAGTTATTCCTAGGTGATTCTGATGTTAACTATGCTCAGGAACAAGTGGACTAGAGAGAAAGTGAAACCTGAGAGTAGAAAATGCCCTAAGACCACACCCTAAGGAATTCCAGGATTCATTTCTAGTAGACGATTTTAGCTCAGTGAAGGATATAATTTAGGATAAACTGGTAAAGTATGGGAAATAACTGTGTGCTCTATACTGTGAGGAATTGAATTTGAAGAGCATTTGTAGAAGCAGAAGTTGGTCAAACATTTGGAATTTTCTGAAAAGCCAAGAAAAATGAAGAATGGAAAATGTCATTTCAATTTAACAACCTAATAAGCAAGGTCATTTTCAGTGAAGTGGAGAAAAAGAAAAAAAATAGAGTAATTTCAAAATGGACTGGGGTCTAAAGAAGAGAAAATATTAGGTGTTCATTCAGTAATTTTTGAAAAGAAATTAAAATTACATGCAAAGACATATTTTTTTTTTGCAAAGACATATCTTTGAAAACCTAATCTTCTAGACTAAAATAGTTCTATTTTTGTCAAATGTTCTCCCTACTCAAGATTGTTTATATCATTTGCCTAAAACTATTCACACATATCAATAACATAATCTGTTAAGATAAGAAAATTATATATCATAAATCTAACAGTTGTGGATTTAGCTGAAAGATAATAGCAAATGTCTATTGTAAATTGTCTATTATAATTTACTTTAAAAGTTGTAATTCTGTTTTATATAGCTAAAATGTTTCAAGAAATGTCCATCAATTTTATTTTCCTAATGACCATTTTATTAAAGTAAAGAGAAAAACACATTATAGTATTCTAAATGCAAGCCAATGAAATATGAAACAGTGATGAAGAGTATGAATATGATAAAAATAAACAACAAAGACTTGAGAAAGACAACCAAAACATGTTTAATTTGTAACAACCTTTTCTTAAAACTCCAGAGAACTTTGATATCAAGAAAGTTGATAACGAGGAAAAAAAAAAAAAAGTTGATAACGAGGATATTCTAAGTAAAAATTTAGTCTGCCAAATACAGGTTTGAATGGAAACAAAGCATACAGATATATATTTTTAGATATAGCCATTTGATATACGTATTCATCAGAACTAATTCACCCAACTCCAATCACATCTTATTTTAAGTTCAGAAGCACTGGCAATTTTTGCCTTTATTATGAGAAAATAACAATCACATTAGAAAGCCTTGTCATTCTCCCAGTAATGAGTTTAATACAACATTTAGGTAAGTGCTTTGCTGTGACTAGAATAGCAATGTTGATTTTACATTTTAAAAGATGCTTCAAAACACATACGGTGAAAACAGTTTCATACAGGATTTTAGTTTTCCACCTATTTCAATTTGAATGTGAGTTAAATTCTAAATTACAGTAATTGTGAACTGTTTTCATGTTACTATAAAGTTTCAAATTGTGGGCTAAGTCTTACTCTGGAAGCAGAATCTCATCAATAGAAAATGATTTTCAAAACTGCTATTATTGATTTTTAGTCGGAGGTATTTCCTTTATAAGCAGGGTGAATTCTGATGATTATACATTAAATCAGAAGTATTAAAATGAACACAATTGCTATACTTCAATCGCAGTGAAGGAAAAAGGAATTTTTGTTAGTCCAACCTTTTTAAGCTATTATCTCTAGTTTGAGAATTAAAAGTTGTATGGATCCATGCTTAAGGATATTTTGAAGAAAATAAAGAAAATGACTCTTCTAACACAGTTTATTTCTAATCAGTATTATTCATTTGTATTTTCTACCCTACAGTTCTTGAAACTGCATTTCATAAAACAAAAATGACACTAAATATTGTTAAAGCAGATATTGCACTAGACACAGTAAACGGTCAAAGATTTTTATTGGAGGCTCTTGCAACAGTGAAGAGAAAATATAACACAGTCTTAACTCCTTTTTAAAAGGTGGGAGGAGGGGACAGGGGAGTTTTTAAAAGCAGAGTTGGGGGAATCTTAGGCCACTGTGTTTGCTTACTGGACTTACCATAAGAAACGTAAACTTTCTCCTCTCTTCATGACAGGAGGTTGTTTTACAACTCTGAACAAGATGCTCTCTGAGGTTGGGCTCCTATTCTCTCCACAGAGACTAGGAGATAAGAGAGCTAGCTAGCATCCTTGATGATGACATTTCAAAGGGATGGTTTCCAGGTCCTGGAGAAAGGTAGTCCTGGGTTGAAAAGCTGCTAAGAAATTTTTGAAAAAAGATTTATATCTCAAAGAGGCAGGGAAAGAAATTGCAATTATAAGTTTTCTAAAGCAAATGCTCCAAGAAGAGAGAGGAGGGACTTCTTTGATTAGGCTGTTTGGATTTTGTGAAGGCCAAAGTAGGAGGGTGGTCATAGGCCTAAAGGTAGAAAGAAATCTGCCTGTAGTTTAATTATGCTTAGGAAACTGTTAAGGCTATGTTGATCAGTTTGTTTGTTTGTTTGTTTAATTTTTTTAAAGCTATTTTTTAAGGAGCAGTTTCAGGTTCACAGCAAAATTGAGAGGCAGAGTTCTCCCATAAACTTCTGCGAGTACACATAGTCACCCTTATCTATTCCTCCCCAACCAGAGAGATACATTTGTTAAAATTGATAAACCTATATTGACACATCAAAATCACCCAAACTCAGTGATAAAGGTTGTTTATTATCAGCTAAAACAACATTATTTTTCTGTTACTGTTTTGTTGCATTTACATCTCATGATCTTTGAACCAAAATACTTCATTGTAAAAGAAAAACGCAATAAATTATCCTCCAAATTTATCAAATAAAAGTATATTGTTTATATTTATTACCATTAATGTTTACCACAATTAAAAAAACAGCATAATAAAAATGCAACGGTCATATGCTCAGTGCATATAAAAAAATGTTCCTCCTTTTAATTGAAGTCATTAAGTTTTGTGAAAAGCCCATTTTATTGTCTTATATTATTAAGTCCATTACAAACTGGCACTTTTCCAAACAATTGTTCTTGGAGACACTGACTAGATGTCTGGCACTAGGAAATTTTCACCATTACTCTCATGATATAGTATCACGGTGAAGATGAAAACATGAGTGAATGTTGGCTAAATGAAAAAGGATGCAGAAATTAATAAAGAAACTTCTATATATAAAGATGGTTCAAACAAGATGTTCTTGTTTGAAACCTGTTCAAAATATAGAAGTATGTTTACATATTTAATCATATTATTTGATCATATATTAACATTTATGCTAATACTCAATATATCAGAGAAATCTGAAAAAACATGAATTTCATTATTTTCATATTGATCCACTGATCAAAACTATGTAATTGTAATTGTCCCAAGGCAATACAGCCCAAGCACAAACTGTATCTTTTTGTTCATAATAGGGTGAAACTACGTTCATAGAGAAATAATTGGAATTGAAGGATTTTTTTCAAATAGATGAGTTTAATGTTAATTTGGTTATACATTTAATTCTTTACTTTAATAATTATACATATTCATTCAAAAACTTAAATATAACTATTATTTAACACTAATAAGCCCTATGATTAAAACTGTGGTTCGCAGAAACAAAGACAGACAATATTAGAAAAATATAAAATATTGATTTATATGCATTATCTCTTTCATTGCTCTTGGCTACTAATTATATAAGAATTTATCTTCCATGTCAGCTGCATTATGTGTTCTAGAGTATTCAATTAGATGGAATTTGAGATTTTCTTTCAACTTTTGAAAATGGGTGCTTGAGTGATGCCAATAAAGGAAGGTTGCATGCACTTAGACACACTTTATAGCAACAATTTTAGCAACCTTGAAGAAAGGGTAAACTTTCATTTCTAAATTTTTGGACATTACTGTGATTTATATATTGAGTAGAGTAGATAATATAAATATATCAAGTAGTAATTGAAATAGGGAGTTTAATAAATTACATGCTACATTGAAGATATATGCAAGTTAAAAATATAAACACAAGAACATGATATTTGAGGAAAAAATACGTTTTTTTCCTCAATTATGAACATATCGAGTAATCCCTGGGTTACCATGTGCATCACTGAGGCAGTGGTTTTCTAAATTAACATATATTTCAAAAATGTGTAAAGTAGTATTAAATGTGGTTTAAGAGAACATATGAATGCAGTGAAAGTATTAAATAAATGGGAATCATAAACACCGAACTTAGAATCGTTTCTCTGAGAAGAGATTTGGGAAATTTGTTGATAGAAAGGATATTGGGGCTTCAATTATTCCATAATGTTTGCTTCTCAGTGAAAAAGATCTGAAATAATTGATATGATTTCATATAATTAAGGGACAGATACATGATTGTTTTTTATATTTTTATAATGTCATGTTTTGGTTGTTAGGCAATAGTAAAATTTTTTTAAATGGCATGCACCAACATTTAGAAGTCTGTTTACTCTTGTTTGATCTTCGAATTTGTATGGCAAACCATAGAGCAGGTATTCATTTTCTTTCATAATACTGATATAACTTTTCTCATCTTAGAAGATTAGAAACAAAGATGAGAATAAGACATTGTGCCGGGGAAGTAAGTTTTAAATACAAATATAGCAAGAATAAAATAATATTCTTAACTGTTTTAACTAAATAAATGTATTTGCCTAAATAAGGTAGAGCATTTCATGTAATATTAATTCAATCTCTAAAACTGAATCTTAAAGCAATAACAGTTAATGAAAGATGAGCATTTTACTCCCCAAATTACAGCATTTAAAATTTTAAAAATATGGTTGTTGTTAAAATTTTTAAATATGAGTGCAGTTTTCTCAATTTGTGTCCCAAAGCAATCACTATATTTACTTTATAAAAGGGTAATACATTCTTTTGGGGTGTGTGTGTGTGTGTGTGTGTGTGTGTGTGTGTGTGTGTGTGTGTATTTTCTACATTGTGTAATATCTAAGAGAAAGCAAAATTTTTGTCTACGAGGTTTCATATTTCCTTTGGGCTATGTTCAAGTCAATATATGTGGAATATCCAAGGGTATGCTTAAATGAAAACAGAAGAATCAAAACTTAGGTTTCATAAACTGTAGCATTTATTTTTCCCCTAAAATAAAGGAAGCTTCTTAAATACTCTTCAAATCAAAGAAATTCCTTGCATGGCAAAACTAAAAACTCAATTTATTACAATCATTAAATGTCCAAGATGGGCTAAAATGAAAGCAAAAAACAAACAAACAAACAAACAAAAAACCCTCTCAAACTGCTAAAGTTCACAGTCTCCCAAAACTAGCTTCTTCAATGATATTTTCAGATAATTTTTGATAGGAGATTTACATACATATTCTGATTCCAGATACATTTCCATTTGCTCTCAAATATGAACCCTCCTCTCAAAAAGGGAAAGTGTATATGTGAAAATCAATCTTTTCCTTTCTCAATGAATTTTATTAAAGCGTGATTTAAGGTATCACTGCTGACTGGTTTTATATGCATCATTAGGAAAGTCTACTGAATTTAAATGAGAAAAACTATTACTGATTAGGTTCAAATGATATCTACCTTACAGTCCCCAAACACTTCAGTTTGCAAATGGTTTCCCTAACACTGCTCTCTATCCACTTCTTATTTCATCTTTTTCTCAGTGTCCCACCCTTACCTTTACCTAGAATTTCCTGTTTCTCATTTCTAATCTCATAAAGACATGCTTGAGAGTGTCAAAGATTTCCGCATAATCTTTATAATCCATAAAATTAGAGATAATTTCATTCCTCCTTTTCTAATATGTATTACCTGATTCCTTTCTTTCCCTTAATTATATTAACTAATTCCTCTAATTCAGTGATAGTGCAATAAATATTTTTGACTTAGTAATACTATCTCTGATGTTTTCCTTTTGAATACAGTGATGGTTTTTGGTCCTAAGTATGAGTATTTTAACATTTTTTACTTTAACTTTGATTTCTAATTTATTGATTTATTTTATTTGATTTTGATTTATTATTTTTTTTATCATGATTTGTGTACTCTTAACTCCTATCACCTATTTCATTCCCCAACCCCCTTTCCTCTGGTAACCATCAGTTTGTTCTCTATAGTTAAGAATCTGTTTCTTGGTTTCTCCCTTTCTCTTCTTTTTTTCTTTGCTCATTTGTTTTGTTTCTTAAACATTGCATATGAGTGAGATCATATGGTATTTGTCTTTCTCTGACTGACTTGTTTCACTTAGCATAATAACACTCTAGCTCCAACCACATCATTGCTAATGGCAAGATTTCATTTCTTTTATGGCTGAATAATATTCTATTCTATATATATATATATATAATGGAATATATTGGGAATAACAAATCAATCAAATCTGGCCTAGAAATGACCTAGATGATAGGATTACTAAGAAAGACTATTACAATGATTATAAAAGTGCCTTTCAATTATTATTAAAGTATGCATTTCATATCAAGAAGATGCAGGAATTATAACATGTTGAAGAAATATGGAGCAATAAAGAGGTCCCACATCAAAATTCTATAGACAAAACTACAATATCTAGCATATCAGAAGGTGGTAGGTGGGGGATGAGTGAAATAGGTGAAGGGGATTAAGAGTACACTTATCTTGATGAGCACTGATTAATGTATAGAACTTTTGAATCACTATATTATGTACTTGAAACTAATATAACACTGTATATTAACTATGTTGGAATCAAAATAAAAACTTAATTATAAATAAATATCTGCTCAAAAAAAAAAGAAAACCCTATATTATCTAAGATAAAAAATACAAAAAAGATAACAATTAATTGTAATATGTAAACTATACTTGAATTCTTGTCAGGAGAAAGATGACTTTCTGGGAAGATGACCAATTCTGGGAAGAATTGGTAAAATTTTATTGTGGACTGGATACTAGGTAATTTCATCAAGCTATTGTTAATTTTTTTTCAAACTGATAATTTATTTTAATTTATGTAGGAAATAATACTTATATTTAGGATAAATATACTAAAGTCTAAAAAATATACTATATGGGATTAACAACAGATTATACATTATAGAAGAAAATAATTTTAAAATGTAGAGATAGAAACTAAATGAAACCAGGAAGATAAATAAATAAATACAGCATCAGTGAATTGAGTCACAGCTTGAGGCAATCTCATATAGGTTAAATTGGAGTTCCTTTAGGAGAAGAAAGAAATGGGGTTAAAGAAGATATTTGACTAAATATGGCTGAAAATTTACAAATCGGATAAAAATAATAAACTTACAAATATGCTGAAAACAAAAAAGGAATAGGAAACATAAAGAAAACTACATTGAGTCACTATGTAATCAAATAGCTTAAATCCAATGGCACAGATAAACTCTTAAAAGGAGTACACACACACACACAGACACACAGTTAAACACATACAGACCATCTTCTATCGGTGCTGGGGGGCCTGTCTTGATGGATGCAGCACCACACATGGACTCCTGGACAACTCTGAGGGTTGTAGTCATGCAGGCCAGACCCATGCAGGGGAGTGCCCCCACCACTGCCAGCAGCCACCAAGCCCAGACTGCCCAGAGAGGAAGCATCTTCAAAGGAGAATCCTACTCCTTCCAAACCAGTGGTGGGAATTATTTACCCTTCTCCGAAGGTCAGGAATATCATGGACAGCACTGACAAATTTGTGACCAGAATCAAACCTAAATTTGAAACTAAGATACAACAAATGAAATCAACTCTCAGTTCAACGTCCCGAACCCCAGTGACCCTTACCATGCCTACTATTGTCACTAGGTCAGTGAATTCAAGGAGGGGAAGATTCAGGAGCCTACAGCCACCATCCCCAAGGTCATACAGCAGCAGCAGCAGCAAGCTCCCCAGTAGCAGCTGCATAATGACTAAGCCTAGGTGACCCAGGAGACTATCATGCCCAAAGAGCCCCCTCTCGAGTTTGGTGAAGTCAAACCACAGCACACCCCTCATTCTCATAATTAGCCTCCATCTCAGCCTTTGCCCTGGATGTGATGAAGCTGGATGGCTCAGTCTGTGGCCGGGAATGGGCACTGGTTTCTGACACAGCTGATCTAGAAAGAGCAGCACAGCTACCAGTTTGACTTCCTCCACTTGTAGCCCAACTTTTCAACTACTTCACCAAGCTGGCGGAACATTATACCAAGATCTTAATTCCCCTCAAAGTTTTGTTTACAAAGCTAAAAAAAAAAGAGATGTTTTGAACCAGATTTGTTCCTGAGTGGAGTGGGCCAAGTTCCAAGAGAAGAAAAGAAAGAAGGAAGAGGAGGAGAAGAAGGAGCAAGTGTCCATTTGCAGATCATCAGATCAATCAGCCTGATTTTGTGGTAGTGGAAACAGTAGACTTGAACTTTTCTCCCTCCACCACCCTCGAGGAGCTGGGGGCCCAAATCCTCATTCAGGAGCACTAGAAGAAGATTGGGGAGAGTGAGGAGGTCAAGATGGAAGTCAGTCTGATGATGTTGAGAAATGGTACAAGGCCAGGTAGCCTCCATTCCAGCTAGATCAGGACCACCCAGTGCAAGACATAGAAGAAGGTTCAAATGATGAAGGGCAAAAAGTACCCAGCCCCCAGAAACCCCTATGCTTCCACCTCTGTCCTTGACTCCAGGCCAACTCACTTCACAGAAGGACTGACCCCAAGACTTTCAAGTCCCGCTCCAGGTGAATATCTTGTGTTCCCTATCTTGGGAGAAACGATTCTGACCAAAAAAATACAGGAACTCGTGGGCTTCAGGCTCAGAGGACAGCACATGGGACCCAAGTATATACAAACACATTATAGACAGAGTTACAAAGATAAGTCAAGATAAGTGTCCTTATTCTCATTGAAATTTCTCATTGAAAACAGTGTGAATTAGGAGACAGAGGAGAAACATCTTAAAGTACTGAAAGGAAAAAAAAAATAACCTGCCAACTTAAGAGATCTATCTCCTATAAAAGTATCTTTCAAAATGAAGGAAAATGAGGACTTTTTTCAGATATAAAAAGGTAGGAGAAATAAGAAACAACTGACCTGTACTAGAAAAAATATTAACTGAAAACCCTCAAGTAGAAGGAAAATCATACAAACAAGAATGAAAACCACAGAAAAGAGTAATTGTAGGGAAATATAAAATGCTTTAATTATAAATCTCTATACAATATGATGGACTGATTAAACCAAATAAAAAAACAACACATTGTGGGATTTATAATATATATAGAAATAAAATGTTACAACATGAACATCAAGGCTAGGAAAGGACAAATGGTAGTATATTGTGGGAGATTCTTATAATTTTATGGGACATAGTATATTACTTGAAGACAGAATATGATAAAGTACAGTGCTATATTTATATAACCACTAAAATAACATAGAGTTATAGGCAAGAGGCAAAAAAGGAGATAAAAATCACTAAAAGTTATTCCAAAAAAGGTAGAAAAAGAAAAAGGAGCAAAGAAGAAATGAGACAAATAGAAAACAGGTGTCCAAGTCATAGTTTTAAACTCAAACGATATCAAAATTATGCAAAATATAAATTACCTAAACATTCCAATTAAAAGTCAAAGACAGTAATGATAATTTTATAAGTACATTAACTTACTCTAATTTCAGTTAGAAAAAATAATATTACATTTCCAAAAGAACAGTGTTGGTAAGCCAGGATACGGCCTTAGGAATCTCTGCAGCATATTGTTTATTTTCCAATGATGGCAGCCACATTTTGCCAAGATAATTTCAGTGATTAGACTGTACTGTAGGCAGTGCAAAAAGTTAAGGGAAACTCTGTGGGGAACCAAATCAAATGTACAAACAAAACACCAAAGGCCTTGGAAGAGTGACTGCCACTTAAGTGAAATAATTGTTGAAGAAAATGTGTTTCTTAAGACATCAGTTTGACAAAGGTGATAGAAAAATGCATTTGTACTTGTTGGGTACTTTTCTCAAAATTGTCTTAATGTTGGTAAAATAAGCTCGATAATGCCTGTTGTGAATACTTTTCTTTTTTGTTTTTTGTTTTTTGTTTTTTAAAACTTATACGCCTCTTTGAGGTGTAGCTTTATTTAATGAGGTAATGAAATAGTAAACATACACGAATATTGTAGTGGTTTTAAACTAGAATTTCCATTCCAACTTTTTTGATAGGTTTTGTACTTCAGTAATTTACAAGTTTCCAAAAAATTCTAGGAACCTTTATTTAAAAAGTTGCATTTGGAATTGAGATAAATAATAGGCTTTTAAGGCACACATATGATTTCTTTCAGTTGATTCTGAGTTGTGAGTCTAACTTCAAGGGAGTAATGCATCAATTTTCGCCAAGAAATCCTTAAAGAAGTAAATCTTTTTTGGCAGCAAAGATTTAAAAGCCATCAGTAAAATCTAGTGCCTTGGCAGGATGCTATTAAATGGTGAGCTAATTGACAAGGATTTGTATAGCAGCTTTAGCTGAGCCACTGTGGTTTTGGCTCATCAAGAAAGAATAAGGCATGAAAGAAATAACAATCTTTGGGCCAAACTAAAACTAATGAAATGTTGCTGTCCAAATTCTTGAAATTACTACTGTATTCTTATCTGTGGACCTTTGTTCTATTTTCTATGCCTGCAACTTCCCTTGTATCTATCTTCAAGTGGCTTACTCTCTTAGCTAATTCATGTCTCTGTTCAAATTATATTCTCAGAGGAACTTTGTGAACTCTAATTAAAACTGCACAACTTATTCTACTCTACTTTTCATCATGATTATTATTGCTTCTGGAATTTTGTTTGCTATGTTACTCTTGTGCATTGCCTGTTTTATCTGGTAGGTTAAAAGCTTCATGAAGGCAAGGAAATTATCTTTGAATGTTACATTTACACTCTAAAGTTTCACATTATATAGTTGTTAAAAAGCAATGGTATTTTCTCCAACTGAGATGTTGAGGAAATTCTTAGAACTTAAAAGCTGTTTTTTTGCATAAATTTTGGTCTTTTCATTAAGTAACTCAAAGTCAGATGTGAATAATTAAGAACAATGCAGTATAACCTGGCTCGTCCTGAGTAGTTACTAGTCAAAATACTGGAAATTCCATATGTGTGTACCAAAAAATTCATTTTAATAGATATTAATAAAATGAAAATAGTAAGAAGGAAAAACTGTTAAATTCTGGTTTCTTTGTCTCACAGTATGACTGTTAGTTACTTTTATATAAAATCTTAAAGCTTTACAACATATTTTAATACACACCTCCGATTGAGATTTGTCATTGTTAACTGTATGAGGCAGACTATTATATTACATTGTTGACATTGAAGGCTACCAATGAAATACATATTTGCTGGTATTCATCTCTGCTGCAGTCTCCTCCCAACAAATCTGGATGTGGCTTCAGTTAGTAAACTTTAACAAGAGGGGAGCCTGGCTGGCTCCATCAATGGAGCATGAGACCCTTAATATCAGTGTTGTAAATTCGAGCTCCACTTTGGGTGTGGAGATTACATTAAAAATATTCAAAATCTTAAAAATAAATAAAATTTAGCAGAAATAACACTATGATCCTTGCAGTTCTCAGCCTTTAGAACCCTGACAGCTTCTTCTTTTGGAACATTAAGCATGCATTGAAGAATTGATTTGTCCAGCTGGAGATACCATGTAGAGAAACATGGTGGCAAAGCCCCATGAAAGGGAGGGATGTCAAACTCATGAAGAGAGTTGGCTAGTGGTATCTGTTTCCCAGAGCTTCACGAACGAATTAGCACAAACTATGTGGCCTAAAACAACAAACTTACTCCCTCACAATTCTGGAGCTTAAACGTCTGAAATCAAATTTTCAGTGGGGTTGGTTTCTCCTGGAGGCTTGGAGGTAGAATCTGTTCATTCCTCTCCTAGATTACGGAGGTTATCGGCTGTCCTTGGAATTCCTTGGCTATTATACAGACTATTTCAGTCTCTGCTTCTCTCTTCATATAGTGTTCTTTCCTGGGTGTATCTCCTCTGTGTTTTTGTGAATCTCTCTCCTTTCTCTTCTAAAGACACCAGTTTTGGGGGGCACCTGGGTGGCTCAGTGGGTTAAAGCCTCTGCCTTCAGCTCAGGTCATGATCTTGGAGTCTTGGGATCGAGCCCCACATTGGGCTCTCTGCTCAGAGGGGAGCCTGCTCCCCCCTCTCTCTGCCTGCTTCTCTGCCTACTTGTGATCTCTCTCTGTCAAATAAATAAATAAAATCTTAAAAAAAAAAAACAGACACCAGTTTTTGGATTTAGGGTTCATCCTAATTTGGCATGACTTTATCTTAACTAATTGCATCTGTAATGACCCTGTTTTCAAATAAGGCCATATTTTGAGATTGTAGGTAGATATAAATTTGTAAGAGGTTACCATTCAACCCAGCACACCATTCATCTCAGTGATCCAGCTGATTCTAATCTCTACCCTCCATCCAAATACAGCCACACCATAATGGTGGCCCAGCTGATCTCAGCTCCCCCTAAGAAATCATGTAAGAGGGGAAGAGGGGGTAAAATGGGTGAAGGGAATCAAGAGGTACAAACTTCCAGATATAAATTAAGTAAGCCTTGGGAATGTAATATACACCATGAAGAGTACAATCAATAAAATTTTATTAACTTTGTATGGTGACAGACGTTAACTGGACTTATTGTGGTGATCAGTTCACAATTGTATATAAATGTCAAATGGCTATATTGTACACATGAAACTAATATAATACTGTACATCAATTATACTTCAATAAAATTAGAAAAAAGAATTACGTTAGAGAATAAAAGGAATTGTGTTTACATGACTATGTTTTGGAGTTACCTGTTATACAACAATATATAATAGAAAGACTGGCTAAAATTCTTCCCCTCGATCCCTTGTAGACTCATGTTGAAAGTATATAAATATATGAATATATAGATAAATGATCAACTAAGTGAGAGTAAGAATGGATAAGGTCTTGGTGTCTCTTTCATATCACAAGGGTGAACTACACGACCAGAGTGGCTATTCCTCATGGTCAATCAATAAATATAGCCAAGTTGTAAAAGCATCTGTTCATGCTAGCTAACTTTACAATTGAAGATTATAGTTGATCGTAATGTCCTTTGGAAAAAAAAATGTAGTATTAATCAACTTGAACTTTTAGTTATTGATCAACTATGCCAGCATTAGCTCGTGCTTATTTAATGTAGCTTTATAAAATGTTTATGTCAGTGTATCTTATTTACTTTCAGTCACAACAGTTAGATCAACAGTCTCAATATTCCCTTCTAAATATAGATATAAAATAGAGAAAACTCCTCCCTCACTCCTCAGCAAGCATTTATGTACATAGTAACTTTAAAAAGTAGTCCTTTGGTCTGTTTTGTTTTGTTTTGATATGGAAGATGCAGTTTGGGTAACAGCTGTTACCTGAGTTTGTTTCTTCATTCATGTATGTGTTTAGTGAACTTTGTATTTTTAAGAACTTGAATCTTCTAAAATTTTATTATTAAAAACAGAATAACTTACTGTCGAACAACTTTAAGGATTGGTTTTTAATCTATTTGCTTCTTTCTTTCTTTCTTTAGTCTGACTTCTTGTCTTCTTTCCTGTCTGCCTGCCTGCCTTTCTTTCCTTCTTTTTTCCTTCTTTCCTTCTTTCTTTCCCCTCCTTTTACCCTCCCTCCACACTCTCCTTCTCTCTCTTTCCTTTCAGAAGATCTCACACAGTTGTTCTTTTTCCAGTATAAACATTCATGAACTTATGTTCTAAACTCATGATTAATTTTCCCTGTAAAAAACATCTGGTGCTCGGGGCACCTAGGTGGCTCAGTCGGTTAAGTGACTCTTGGTTTGGACTCAGATCATGATCTCAGGGTCCTGGGACCAAGCTCTGCTCCGCTGAGCGCCATACTCATCAGGGAGTGTGCTTGAGATTCTCTCTCTCCCTCTGTCCCCCACTGCCCCCCATCTTTCTCTCTAAAATAAATAAATACAGCTTTTAAAAAATCTGGCACTAAATTTTTATTAGTCTTACTAAAAATTACAACATAATTTTCCAAAATTTTGTGAAGATCTAAAAGTAAGATAATTTAGATTTCTAAGAAAATATATATGACTAATTCAATATGTTAGCTGGAATTCGAGTAAATTTAACAAAGGGGAAACTCAGTCCTTATTCTTCACTTCTAACAACACATTTTCCCAAGAATACTGACAAAGAAAACTTCATGTGCACTCTTTACAAATGATGTTGTTAAATTTTATTCATCTAAAAATATATAGACCCACGAATATTATTCTTTTTTATCTGAATGTTAGATTTGCATATGAAAAGTTGTAGAAAGTGACCACTTTTCTCTCTCCAGGAACGTACATATAGATGTGTTTTGCCCTCACAGGAACACAAAAATTACATGAAAACAAAAAGATAATTTCATTCTCTGCTCTGGTTCTTTAAATACAGGAAGGAAAAAAGTCTCTTTCATTGGCTGCTAGGGACCATTCTTTCTGATCTTCAGTCTGAAAAATCAATGGATTTTATTTAAATAAATTCTAAAAGATATGTAGATATATATCGGAAATTTCACTAATGTGTTTTAACTTTCTTTACTCAGGCAGAAGTGGCGTTTCTTTTATTATTCTTTGGAATCACATAAAATCACCAAACACAACTATTAAATGTAATAGCTGCACACATTAGAAATTCAAGGTTGAAGTAACTAGAATGAAACAGCAGATTTTAAAGGAAGAAGACTGTCACTTAGTGTCAATGTTACAATTCCATTTATCAGCTCCATTAACTTAACGGTCAAAAAAAAAATATTCTCCATACTTTCTTCTCCCTGGTGCATATTCGCTCTCATACACATCTAAACTAATGCTAATAGAGAGTAAAGTGATGCTATCAGCATTCTTTTATGCAGCTTTTATTGTTTTCCATAAAATTCTGTCACTGGGATAAAACTAATGATTTTATACATCTGGCCCAGCCATACAAACTCCAGTTTTTACTCTTCTTATTTTCATTCAACCCTTCTTTTCCACTCCTTTAACTTAGAGTACTTTTGTCACATGAAAGTTGAAATACCAAAAAGTCAGAAACCTCATCAAAGAAAAACAAGTGTTTTACTACCTTTTGATTCTCTATCTTCATATGAACCATTTTAGATGACTATTTACCTCTCCAGTCCTCATTTATATTGCAGACAGCTACACAATAGACTTTCTGGTATTTAATGCTGAAAAGCCCAATTGGTGATGTGTAGTAAAATTTTACTGCTTGTCTCAGTAAAAAAGGGAGCAATTCCTCTACCTACTTTGCAGTTGAAAAGTTCAACCTTTATCTGTTTAGCCAGCTTTAATTCAAGAATAGGTCGCTTTCCACAGAGAAGAGAATTGCTGAGGCATCAAGCCCTTTCCAGCAATCCCCTGTGCAAGCTGATTTGCCTGCTGCTCATGCATTTTTTCCCTGCTCTCAGTAAGTTTATATTGTTTTATTTATAAAGAACTCTTACCTGATAAATTTGTCAATAACTCATCATTTTCTGGCTTTACCAATTTTTTGTAGGTATTAGTTTACAAATATTAGTATGCTATTTTATTATTCAGTGATACACTTTTAAAATTGCACGAAATCTCTGGAGAGTCCTGTGTTATATCCAGAACATTTAAATAAAATGTATAAATTAAATTTGACATGTAGTTTATTGCCACAAATCAATATGTCACAGATGCCAGTACTTGCTTATGAAGCTAATGATCTCACTTAATTTCTCTAATGTTCAGCTTTTTTAGTGTACACACATGTTTTTGAAATATTTAACCAAAGCTATACCCTCTAATGTTCTGTTTTGTTTTTTCCCTTATAGGCATTCATATAAAACGGGCTAAGGATATAAAATGAAAAAGAAAGCCCCTTATATTTTCATTGGCCATTATTTAAACTTTTTTTAGTTTAATTTTTTAATTTAATATATACATATCTATAAAGTTCTGCAAAAGTGTTTGCAAAATCTTGCAGAATAGCAGCCAGAAAACCACGTTTGTGCCTTTGTTCCTCTGGCTTACAAGTCCTGTAACTTTGATTCAGTCACATAAGACTTTTTTTTTATTGTAATTATTTTAACTGCTCCAAGGGGATGATAATAACTGCTTCTTTCATAGGGTTGTGTGAAAAATCACATGAGATAAGTATAATGTTGGGGACAAGAAAATTCCTGCCTTCCTAAGAGCTAAAGTCTTTTTTTTTTTTTTAAGAAATATTTACTTAAAAATATCACAGATATTACTGGTCTAGTAGATAAGTTTTACAAAATGTTCTTAAGTGAGGAACTGAGATGATGTATTTTTGGGTAGCATGCCTTCCCATATAAAGTTCTTTTTCATATGATAAAATTTCTGACATTTTTATAAGATGTAGGATGAGCTGTAAGGAATAGTGAGTTAGGTCTGTTCATTTTCCACATATGAAGACCCTGTATATGATTTGAAATGCATAGCACTGCCTGAGGTTCTGCCCTTTATATTTTTACTTATTCTCTGCATTGGTAGCAGGTATGTGAGATTTCTACTTCATTTCTACATTTCACTCAAAATCACCTTACCAAAGTGAGATAGAAAGTATAATGTGTCTCTGGTTTCCATTTTAAGCTTCTTTTATCAGGTGCTTTTGAAACTCACCAAGCGAAATTTTATTTTTATTTTTTTATTTTTTTATTTTTTTTTATTTTTTTT
>CM052893.1:44392152-44412018 GCA_028534135.1 Potos flavus | reverse complement strand
TTTTTTTTTTTTTTTTTTTTTTTTTTTTTTTAATAGAGGGGAAGAGAGAGAGTGAGCAAGCAGAGGTGGGGGAAGAGGGTTAGAGGGAGAGAGAATCCTAAGCAGGCTCCACACTCAGCTCAGAGCCCAGTGCGGGGCTTGATCACACAACCCTGAGATCATGACTTAAACCAAAATCAAGAGTTGGACTCTTAACTGACAGAGCCACTCAGGTGCCCCAGAAAAGCTTCTTGACATTGGTGTTGGTAATGATTTTGGGCTATGACACTAAAAGCACAGGCAACAAAAATAAACAAGTGAGACTACATCAATTAAGTAGCTTCTGTACAGCAAAGGAAACTATCAACATGAAAAGTCAATGTACATACACATTGCAAAAAAATATTTGCAAACCATGTATCTGATAAAGGGTTAATATCCAAAATAAATAAGAAACTCCTATAACTCAATAGCAGAAACACTAATAATCCAGTTTTACAATTGGGCAAAGGATCTGAATAGAAGTTTTTAAAACAAAGAAGACATAAAAATGGCCAATAGTCATATGAAAGGGTTTTTACCATCAGAGAAATGCAAATCAAAATACAGTTAGATATTACCCACAACTGTTAGGATAGATATTATCCAAAAGGAAAGTGTTAAATATTGGTGACAGTGTAGAGAAAAAGTAACCTTGCATATTGTTGATGGGAATGTAAATTGGTACAGCCCCTATGAAAACAGTTTTGAGATTTCTCAAAAAATTAAAAATAGAACTATCATATGATCCGGTAATCCTTCTTCCAGGTATATGTCCAAAGGAAATGAAATCTGGATCTTGAAAAGAAATCTGCATTTCCACGTTCATTGCTATTATTTGCAATAGCCAAGATACAGAAACAACTTAAGTGTCTGTCAGCCGAGGGGTAGATAAAGACAATGTAGTAAATACATACAATAAAATATTATTTAACCATGAAAAAGAAGAGTATCTTGCTATTTGCAACAATAAAGATGAACTTGGAAGATGTTACATTTAATGAAATAACCCAGACAGAGAAAGACAAACAGTATATGATCTCACTTTTATGTGGAATTTAAGAAAGCCATGCTCATTGAATTGTTGCTAGGGACTGGTGACTGGTAGGTGGGGGAAATGTGAAGATATTGGTCAAAAAAATATTCATTTTCATGTATAAAATGAGTATCTAATATATAGCATGGTCACTGTAGTTCATAATATTGCATTGTATGCTTAAAATTTGCTGGAAGAGAAGAGCTTGAGTATTCTCACCACACACACACACATACACACACATGCACCCTCAAACATAAAGAATGGTAACTATCTGAGGTGATGGATGTGTTAATTAGGTTGATTGTGGTAATCATTTCACAATGTATAGGGTTTTTTTTTTAAAGATTTTATCTTTTTAAGTAATCTCTACCCCCAACATGAGGCTTGAACTCACAACTCTGAGATCAAGAGTTGCATGTTCCACTGAGCCAGCCCCTGACAATATATATGTTTTAAATCATCATGTTATTACCTTAAGTATATACAATTTTTATTTTTCAATTATATCTTAAAAAAATGAAAAAAAAAACCTGCTAAGAAAAATCCAGGCCATGAAATTGTATTTAAATTATGTGTGTGTGTGTGTGTGTGTGTGTGTGTGTACAAGCACACAAATAACCAAGGCAACATCTAAATATACTTTTAATTCTTAGCTTGCTATTTTTTTCCATTTTTTAATATTCTTTTTAATCAGGTCAATTCGTTTATCTCAACCTTTTTGTTTTTGCATTTCACCATATTACTATGTGTTTATACAATAAAACTAGTATCTTAAACTTATGAATGTATATGTATGTGTGTGTGTGCTATAGATAAGGAGAACAATAAAACAATAATACAAAGTGATTTCACTGTAAATGAAACATACTGATTTAACAAAGTAAATTCTATAATAATAACCGTAAGATAAAATACCAGCTCATCAGTAAAATTCAATAAGAAGTATTTCTATTAAATTTATCCTGAATCTCTAAATATAAAAATGTACAAAAGCTGGATTTCAAAAAGTGTTCACTTTTTATGAATATAGTAATTGTGACTTAACTATATTGGCAAAGAAACAACTTTATATTAACTGCATGAAAACAGAGCACTTCTAAATTTGCTTTACTCATTAATTTAAATTTGCATTAAGAAATTTACATGTATGCCATTTTCACCCTTGCTGTTTCTCTGCTTTAATAAGCTTAATTTAACTGGAATCTCTAGATAGGTCACAGCTCTCAAGTTTAATAAAATATAGTAAAACGGGTTTAATAGAAATTCATAAATTATCAATGTTCTCTGGGGTAATACATAATTTATTTCTTGTCAATACCCAGCACATTTTGTAACATTCAAATAAATAGAAGAACTAACAGTGTTACATATAATATCCTTTTTAACAAGATAATGGTGTTACTTCTGAAAAAAAAGTCTCTGAGAATGCAGTGCTGTGGCTAGTGTGGCATACCATGTTCTACCCAAACACTATTTAACTAATGTGGCCTTCTTGACCATACTAACTCCTCCTTACCACAGGTTCTCCCTTCATCCCTCCCTAGATTATTTTTTTATAACATGCATCTCCATCTGACATACATGTTTTGATTGTTTGTGTTTTGTTTGTCTCCCTACCTCCTTGCACCCAGGCTGAGGAGGTACAGCATTTCATCCTAATTCACTACCGTACCATTAAGGCTAAGAACAACGCATGGTACAAGTAGGATTCAAGATTATTTACTGAAATAATAACCATTGTTAATGCATGCCATTAAAAATCAAGGTAAAGTTACTAAAGCTGGGAAAATGTACATAGTAAAAGCCTTTAAATTATCTTCAACAAATGGACACCATCATAAAAGGGGTTTATACTTGTTCCAGTTATTCTTAAATCTTTGCTTTTGCTTACTAACTAAATCAAAAGCATCTATCTGCTATTCAAAGAAAGATATGTATTTATAGATCAAAGGAACAGAAAATGTGTGTCATTCAGAATTATTTGCAAATTATTAAAAACTTTCAACTGAAGCTACAAAGGCTTAATTTAACTGGTTTAAAATATGATAATTGGGTTATTTATATAAATAGGAAGTTAAAAATTTGAAGTCGGGTAAGAATTGATATGGCTGAAAATGTTATAGAAATTATACTTTTATTTCAGTTCCTTCCTACATTTTAAAATGATTTCTTTAGCAATTGGCTGCCAAAAGTTTTTGTGGGCTCAAACTTTCTTGCTCAGATCCAGTGGGAAGAGAATATTTCACTCATGAAATTATAGTGAAGAAAGTGAAGTTTTGTGTGTATGTGTGTGTGTGTGTGTGTTTTTCCCAGGCTCCTACTAAGTATCTTCAAAATTAGCCATGGCTGAATTGGATTATATGACAGTCCCTGAGGCGTGTGTTCAATTGAGACCTTGGCATTGAATCTGAGATTGGAATGAATGTCACTGAAATAGCTTTGTTTCAAGCAAGAGAAGAGAGATTCCCCAAGAGATGTCCCCCAGGCATAGTTAGCATGGCAGATGTGGGATGAATGCTGGACAGCAAAAGCTTGTACGTGCTACAAAAGTTTAGTTCTCTTTTTTTTCCTTGGTTGTACGTCCTTCCTCGCTGCCAATCAACAGGTGACATTGTAGGTACTAATAATTTGAGGGGATACATACAAAAAGACAATTCAGGAATTCTGACACATTTTTCATTTTACTGCATTTCTCTTTCCTGTCTAGAATATAGTAAAAAGAGATGAGCCATTCTTGAAAAGTTTCCAAAAAGCAACAGGAAAAATATTCAGTGATTAGAGAATAAGACCTGTGAGAGAGAATTAAAAGAAATTTAATCTATATAAGATCAGTATTATTGTTAACTTAGTAATTTTAAGTTATAAAAGCGTTAGCTCTTTTAGCCCTGTTCCTTCTGATTCTTCCATCTTAAATTTCTCCTGAAATGGTACTTGATAAGTACAGGCTGAATTCTAGTGTAGTACACATATCAAGTGATAATAATTACAATAATAAAAAGTTCAATGTTTGAGCACTCAAGCATCATTATTTTGCTAAGCACTTTATGTCCATTAACTCATTTTATCACTGGACCAACTTTAGTTCATATTACATAAAAAAATGAGTTTGAACAGTTTTAATACTTTCACAAATTCTGAGAGCTAGTGAATTTATAACAGGAGGATATGATGCCAAATCTTTCAGGCTGCAATAACTATGATGCCTGTCATAATTCCTGGATGCTGCTATCTGTCTAGGATGTTTATTGAATTTCTCAAATTCCTTGTTGTTTTGTTCTCAACCATCTTAGTCCACTGATCTTCCACTGACAATTTAATAAATGCTAATGGAGATCCATCACACTGTGCACCACTGTGGAGGACACCTAGTATCTAAGAAGGATAAGATAAGAAAAAGGTCACTGCCCTTAAGAAACCCATAGTTTGTTGGAGAAAAGTTGAAAAAATTATAAAGATATAAATAAATATAAAAATATAAAAGTGGTAATTAAAGACATCATAGTGCTGACTAGGTAACAGGAGAAAAGCAAGGCATCTCTAAGGGAAAGAAATAACATTATTTTGATTGCAAGTTCTACACATTTTCATATGCAAAAAGTGGCACTCATAATAAAGCATTCAATGGAGAGCAAAAACTGTCATTAAAAATAACAATAAAATGCAACCTCATAAGTTCCAGATAAATAAGAAAACAGATACAGGTGAATATCTTCAAATATCTGAATAGAAATCACATTACTCTATTTAATTTCAAAAAGCCAATGGGAAAAATAAGTGAAAGATAAAGTATCTAAAACTGTAACTAAACTTAAGATCTAAATGTATGAATTTAGCAGTAGTATTTAAGTAGCTGAAGAATGATTTAGGTACCTGTGACAGGCCAGGAAAAGAGAATTCGAATGAAGCATAAATAGGAAGGAAGGCAAGCAAGGGAAGGAAGGAACTATGGGTATAGTTTCAATAAAAGTCTAGCCTAGCCCAAAGGGAGCTCTGGGAAATAGGCTTTCATATTTGTACACTAGTTATTCATGCACCAAGAGCTATGTAGTCAAAAGGAGTCATAGTGAGGTATGAAAACTCCCACTCTAGGTATAGATGCAGACAAAACAGCTCTAGAAGTGGAGGAGCTATGTCTTCACAGTTGTAGTCATTGAAAATAAAAACCCACCAAAGCTTGATGAACGGAGTATGGAAATATATAAGGGATAGAAAGGCAAATGGGAAATGTCAACAGTGTTTGCTAAAAAATAGATGTCATCTTGAGGAGAAAAACATGATAAAATTATCCCATTCAAAGAGAGAGAAAGTGACAATCTCCAGACAACCTGAATGAGAAAACAATTGACAAGATGAAAGCAAAAGTTTAGAGGAGAGGGTAACTGGCAGATAATGAGAATGCTCTTGGTTTGGTAAATGATAGGCAAGAACTTTGATACAGTTTCTGTAATTCTTGCATACTCAGACGTTTAAATATCAATGAAATACATCAATGAATTTCAAGAACAGATTTAGCTCCCAATACACCTCTTTATTGTTTTCCTATATTCTGTGCCTACAACTATTGAGACACTGAGGAAATTAAATATATTTACATATATATAATACCTTGAGGAAATGAAATCACTTAATTATACACAATATATAGATCAGCAAGCACAATCAATCAATCAGAAATTATTGTGTTAAGGCATGGTTAATTGCAGAAAATAGTTCTTGTCCTCAAGTGATTCATATCATTGTAAGGCAAAACAGCAAATTTATATTATAATGAAGAAATAAATAATAATGTTTCAAGTATCAAATAGTGCTTTAAAAACATACATAAACAGCATAGAGAGTGTAATAAACAACTACTGAGAGAGAATGTTTAGTAGCAACAGGGCTTGTGACTTTGCCCTAATAAAATTTCTCTTGTGTAGCCCTCTCCCCACCTACTCATTCTCTCCGCTTGATCGTTAGTCTTCCAGGTGAGTTTGTGAGCTTCATAAAAGAGTTTATGATAAATTCCTGTCCTTGCTAAAGTTATCTAAAATATCTTAAAACAATCTTGACCATGAAGTACACCAAGCAAACAAAAACAAACAACAAAAAGAGCAATCAGTAGGTAATATTGCAAGTAAAATATTACATATCTGAAACTATAATATTCAGTTTCAGAAATTTCAAAGGAAAATGTTATCTGTGTCCATTTGTGTGTGTCATGACTTGAATAAGCTGTTCTTTCTAAGAATAATAAAAACAAGGAATAAATTTTTAAAAAGCTTTTTAAAAAGCTAATATAAATGATAAATTAGAAATTAGGAAATAAAATTAGAAAAGTAATAATTAGAAGAGATAATTTTTTTAGGAAAAATGTATGTAGCTCAACTCAATACCTAATAATAAAAGTGATAATACCAAGTTTAACCAAATATAAAAAGGAGTTAACAGAAACATACAACAGTACTTTGCCCAACTTTTTCAAGTCATATTGACAGGGTGACAACAGCAAAATGGCAGAGCAAAGAGCTCCCAAAGTTCTCATCTCCATTAAAGGAACAAAGAACTAGTTAAAAACAAAACAAAACAAAACAAAACAACAACCAAAAAAATCAACTTTTTTAGAATCAATGTTTTTAGAATTCTGAAGATTAACCAACCATTGACAACAGTCCCAAGAGTGTTTTTTCAAGAAAAATTATGGAATCTCAGTAAGAACAGTGGGTTTTAGGATATTTTAATTTGCCCCAATTCCAACTTTCCCACCCCAACTCTGTGGTATTCTTGACAACCAAAAGGTAAACTCATGATGATGAAACAGCAGTCTGACAACCCTGGGGTAGGGGCAGATTGGAATTGGAGCTCCTTCAGGGCCCCATTAAGAGAATTTTTATTATTGCAGACGGTTTGCTGGTTCCCTGGAAGACTTGACTTGCAAAGCTGTTTTTATTTGAACAGACTTGGAGCTTACCGAGTGCACCTTTTCCCTGGGCCATTTGTCAGAGGAAAAAGCAATCAGAGGGAAATGTTGAATATTTCACCTGCCTGACGTGATGGATAACAGTTGTGGCACACAGTAGGGTAACTAAAAAGTTTTAAAGGAAAAGCTGGGAAGTGAGATCTCTATGGAAGGCTTTGTAAAGCTTCAACATATTCCTGAGAATCTCAAAGGCCACATGTATGAGTAGTGCTATGTGCATGCCCAACCTGGGTGTATTTAGAAGAGGCTGGAAAAGGCTCTAAACTCTCACCTTTGGCTAACCATGAGGCTCTGCGTGAACAGTGAGTGAAGGCTGACTTGGGGTGGTAAACAGCTTGAGTGAGTCTTAATATGCAGACAGAGACCCTTGACAAGGAACAGGTACTTAATCGATTTTAGGTATATAAAAAAATTTTTGTCCAGTCATTAATAGACCACTAAGCTAATTTAACAGACTTCAGTGGTCACATACACTAGAGAATACAGAGTCACATAATTACTTCAAGAATGTTACTAAACAAACAACAAACAGAAACCAAAACAAATCACGGGAGGTGAGAGAATGTGATTAATGAAGTTGCCATATTATATTACTTAAAACATCCAGTTTTTAACCAAAACTTAGAAGACATGCAAAGAAACAAAAAGTGATGGCCTCTAAGCAGAAATATGCATATAAGTAATATAGTGTATAGGAATTGTCTTAGAGGAGGCCCAGATGTAGACTTTCTAAACAAAGATTTCAAAGCAGTGATTTTAAATATGTTCAGAAGAAAAAAAGGAAACAATGTCTAAACAAGTAAAGGAAAATATAAGGGCAAGGTCTCACCAAATATAAAAGATAGTAAAGACATAGAAATTATAATATAAAATAGGAAGTCTAGAATTGAAATGATGAATTTATTAGAAAGGTTCAACAGAAGATTTACAAGAATCAGAAAAATTTAAGATAGATTCATTGAGATTATCCAGTCTGAGGAACAGAAAGAAATAAGAATAAAGTAAATGAATAACATGAACAAAACTTCAGAGATAATGGGGACACTATCAAGTATGCCAGCATAAGGAAAATGGGAGTCCCAGAGAGGTGAAAGAAAGATGTAGGAAAAATAGTGAATGAATAGTAGCCGAAAACTTTCCAAATTTTATGAAAAACTCACCTATACATCCAAGAATCTCAACCAACTCCAAGTCAAATAAATTCAAAGAAATTCACTCTCAGACACATTGTAATCAAATTATCAAAACAAGCAGAGAACCATGAAGAGGCAAAGGAGAGGTGATTTATCACGCAAGGGATTCAAAATAATTACCAGTTGTTTTAAGAAACCATGAAAGCCAGAAAGCAGTGGGGTGACAAATTCAAAGTGCCAAAAGACGGTCAGTCAAGAAGTCTATAACCAATAAAATTCTCTTCCTAAAATAAAGGAAAACTTAAGACATTCTCAGATATCAAAAACTGAGAGAATGTGTCAATAGCAGACATGATGAACTAAAAATAAAAGGAGTACGTCATACTGAAATGAAATGACACTGGATAGCAACTTGAATCAGAAGGCCAGAGTGTTCAATCACGCAGAGGGCTTTTTGAAGATGCTAGGTTTATGATTCATGGATCTCTGCAGCCATCAAAGAAGTCAGTAACAGAGATGTGATTATCCAAGAAATCTCTATGCAGAAGACAGTTTTCTACAGAGTGAATCCCCATGTTATGTGCACAAGATAGACAAGGATCTTGAGAATTTACTAAGAGCAGAAAACCTACCAAATGGAATGAAAGGTATAGAGTATGAAATTCAAGAAGACAGTTGGACTCCCTGAATTCTAAACATAAGAAACAGACTGATAAAACTACTCAGCTTCAAGTATATGGTACCTTTCATGAAGAAGAAAGGGTGGCTTAGGGAGTGGATCTGTGAACCTAAAAGGTAGGAGTTAGAAGCCACAGAAAATTATTCCAGAACTTGAAAAATAATGGAGTTTGTCTGGTTGGAAATTATGACTGATGACTATTTTTTTTTGGTCATTTTCTCTCTTTTTGAGCAAGAACATCTATAACATATCATGCAGACATGATGATGTATATTTATATGTATGCATATTCATATTTGTATGCATTTATAAATTATATATTCATATGATATATATTTCTATGTGATATAGACTATGTTTGTTAACATATGAAATATATACATTGGTAATCATTTTAGTTAATTATTATAAAATTAATATTTAAAATAATCATTATGTATGAGAAATAACTACAAATTAACTTCAAAAAGATAGAAAATGCAATGCAAAAATCGACAAAAAAAATTGCAGAGAACAAGACTATCAAATTAGATGTTCAAAATCAATAGAAATTAGACAAATTTAAATTAAAATAATTATAAGGGACCACTATATGCTCCTCAGGTCCTGGCATCAAGGCATTACCCTTTCCTTAGCCCCCCTCAAATTCCTTTGTCATCTTCCAAGTTGGGCATTAAAAGCTCCCTTGGCCTCTCATCTCAACCCAACCCTGGGAATAGCCAAATTTAGAAAGCTGAAATATCCCAAGTCACAGTGAGCATGGGGAAAAAGGAGCTCACATATAAGGTAAGTGGGAGTGTAAGCTAATACTTACATGTCACTTAGTGAAGCCATTCATTTAATGAATAAGGCATTTCACTTAGTGAAGTTTAGTATGTCTATGCCCTATGACCCAACCAGTAATCATGCGCAACACATTAAAGTGTGGAATCACATGTCATGTATGAAGAAGATAATCAATAAGTAAAATGTGTGGATGCCAGTTTATATTATGCAGTAAGTAGAAGCAATAATTAATATATATATAGAATAACATAGTTACATTTTAAAATAGTGTGATTTTTAAAGTAAAAAAACAGTGTATCATGTAATATTCAAGTAAGTTAAAAACACATGCATACAAATCATCCTTATTTTGGAAGTGCGCATATTCAAAGACATATGTCACACACGCTAAAGTTGGTTCGGTGTATACACAGAGAAGGAATGGGAACAGAGAGGGATAAATGGGGGGGAAACAACAAATAATTCCTAAGTGAGGAAGTCCTTGATAGGTTCCATCATGAAAAAAAATAAAAGTTGAGAACTGGGGAGAAAAATCACAGATTTCTGCAGGACAGTGAATAAAGGAAGGGAACGAGGGAAAGAGGAAGAATGTAGGAATAGTAAAAGGAAGGAAGATTCTAGAATTTGTATTTAGTTATATCTATTTCCATGCCCTTACTGTATTCTCACACTTTTCCTCCGGCCACATTGAGCCATCAAAAGCCTTTTGGAAATATTCTTCAGACTTTTCAAGTCCGTAGCCCTAAAGTCCTTTAATGCTTTAGATGTGCATAAAAGGCTTGTATCCTTTAATTCAGGAAGGATATTTCAGTTACATATATATATATATATATATATGTGAAACACGAACTTTATGAAATGGGGCTTTACTGTCAATTTCCTCAAAAGTATGTTGAGTTAACTCAATAGACCTCTTTTCCACTTTTCTAAAGTGATACAGAAAATAAATTTCAAAAATAAGACAGCAGAATTTTAGACTTGATCATTTACAATCTGAATTAATTTTATTATAATTATGGAGGGTAATTATTATTAAATATATCTTAATGAAATTATTTATGCCTATAAGAGGTCACCTCACTAAATAAAAATGAAGAATATAAAAATCAAATGTATACATACATGAATGAATAAATGAATGAATAATAAATGAATAAATAAGATCACTAAGACAAACAAAACTGGTACCAAAAAAAAGGAAAATAAGAAACAAAACTGGTACAACTATCGCTTGTAACCAGACATTGAGATTTTATTTGAATTTGAACCAATTCATGCATTTACAGTATCATAAATTTGTGTTTCCTCCAGATGAGTGGTAACAAACTAGAGGCTCAGATAGCCATCCATCATTCTGTTTAATCAGAGCATTTTTACTAACTTTCATCCAAGAGAATTCTTTTCTTTTTTCAAGAAAATTCGTCTTATATTATAAGTGTAAGAAATCTAAAAAACAAGAATATCAAATGCAATACATCATACCAGAATATTTTCTTAATTTGTGGCATGAAGCACATTATATATATTTTTATATGTTTTGGTAATAGTTTTCTTTCCAGTGTGCCCTGTGAACCCCAAAATGAAGAAAAGACTGAATGCAGCTCCTTTATTTGTTCTAGATTTCTGTTGATAACCAAATTAAAACAATTTAGGTGTGTTAGATGGATGTTGGAAATCCTCTGACAGTTGTTTAATGAGACACTTTCTCCTCTTTATTTTCCAATCAATTCCATTCTCTCTTATGTTTGGCATGAGCTTAGAAATTTAAAAATTACCTTCTTAGGCTAACTCTGTAATCTTTCTAAACTCTGAGAATCAGTTTACAAAATACAACTGATTTATACACTCAACCTAAAGGGTGTTTCTCAAAAGTGTTTAAAAATCAAATGTAACTAAATATTTCTTATCATAATTTTCTGGAGATATTATGTTTCTAAAAAACAATGCATTTAGTTAAACATTTCTTTCAAACACAATATTACCATCAAAAGATTTTCCTAAAATCAATGTTTTTTTTTTTTATGTTATGTTAGTCACCATATAGTATAAAATCAGTGTTTATATTTTCATAGCATATGGGGCAAAATCTACCTCATTTTTCTAATATTTTTCTAAGATTTTTAGTTATTTCATTCACTTTTGTCTCTAGAAATTTTAGAAATAGCTTATTAATTACATCAGAAACACTGGAATTTTTGAAGTTTTCAGTAATTTTTTAAATTAATTTTGGAGACAGATGGACATTTTTTTTCACTGATACAGATGTAGTTTCTCCATTTTTTTCAGTCTCATTTATGTTATTCAGCTAACATTTATAATTTCTACCTTTTGTTATTAATTTTATTGTTATGCATCTGACAGAATGTATTGCTGTTGTGAATGGGATTTTTTTCTCATTATATTTTCAGTTGTTTTAAGTGTCAGTTTGAAGGATGTGCATATTACCTGTTCCTGGAAGTCTTGGAATACATTGTCTGAAACTGCTCCTGGAATACTCTAAGGGGTAAATTTTTACTGTCTCTCTAATATGTAGTCTCTTGATTTCTGCATGCTTCTAATCAATTTTGATAGATTTAATTTTTCCAAAAAATTACTCAGTTCTTTAGAGGGATAATATATCTTCCAATTAGAATTTATGTACTTTTCTTTATAACATTTTCTTTGTTTTTAGGACTGGTACACCTAGAACAGACATTTTTAAAATTAGAATTGGACCTTTTAAAATGTATCCATTTTTCACAGGTTAGGATTCTTTACTAGTCTTCCCTAGAAATGACACAGTTCTTTTTTTAGACCTGAGAACTTCATCTGCTGGCACTCATAAAGGGTTGATCCCTGGGTGACCTGGCAGTGTCGAGCTGCTAAACCAGCTGGTACCCACCGGGACTTGACTAATGCCACTTCCAGTGGCCTGGCAACGTCATTTTGCCTTTCCCTGCTGTCACTCCTGACAATGTGAGTTCTTTCCCAAGTTTACCTGGTGAGGAAGTGAAACGTAATGATATAGTGAGAGTAATCTCAATGTGTCATCACCTGTCAGTTGCTTGCCGAAGCTGCTTGAACCGAAGATAGAGGTCTTTTCTGACTCTTAAGTTTCTGGGCGTTCTAATCGGAACAAGCTGTATATAGTGCAGAGATCCAGAATTACCAGACTTCTAGAATGAGTTGTGTAGCCAGCCATCTTTCAGAGGAGACTTTTTGGGCTCCTAAATGGAGATGTTTTTAGGATTCTCTAGTAAGGGTGTAGAAACTTGAGACCACAGATAGGAGGGAAGCCCCTCTTGGACCCTATGAATTTCATGAGCATTTGAATGACATATCAGGAGTACTGGTCAAGAACTGTAAATAACCCTTTCACACTGGAAATTTGTCTCTGAGCTAAGTTTTATTGTTCCTGAATAGTATAAGGGACACATCATCAGGTTAAACTGACAATCTGGTTCTTTCTTTCTCTGTGCTATACCTAAATTTGTTCAGAAAGGACAAAAAAAAATCTTTAAAATTAATAACGCCACTTATCATTTAAATTAGTAGAGTGCTATAACAATCCTTGAAATATGGACCTTTTTCCTTTTTTCTGATTAGCTAAAGCAAGGAAATTTTGTTTGGCTGATTGGTTCATTAACTTCCTCACAACTGGTTTTTCAAAGAACTTGGTTCTCATAGATGTCTATAGATACTTATCAGGTTGTGATATATCCCCATAACTCTCTGTGCTTCTCTACTCCTAGAGATAGCTACGAGTAATTTTATATTTGAGAATTGGATGGATTCTCTCTAGTCAAACTAGTTAAGATTATAGAGATATCCTGTAGGTCAAGTGTAAGAGCGTCCCTTGAGCAGTTTGGGATGGGGGTAGGGGCATGGGGTAACCAGGTGATGGGTATTAAGGAGGGCACATGCTGTGATGAGCACTGGGTGTTACATGCAACTAATGAATCATTGAACAGTACATCAAAAAATAATGATGTACTATATTTTGGCTAATTGAACATAATAATAAAAATAAATAAAAATTAAAAAGTAAAAATAAATTTAAAAAACAGAATTGCTATGTATTAGAAATTGCATAAAATTTAATTAGAAATGCATTTATTTAAAAATAAAAGATTATTTGAGATATAATTATATAAATGAAAACTGAATATCATTTTTCCTTAAATCACATATCCAAAAATTAAGAATATTATTTAGCGTGTATTTTACATATATGTACACTTATATGTATATTTGTATAATATATATACTGTATTCCAATTAGATACCTACATTTGTACAGTCTGTGATACAATAGCTGATATTTTGTTGTGCTCACTATTTATATTTTACTATTTTTTTACTTTTATTAAATTTTGGAGTCATACTTAATATGGATCTACAAGATTAACCTTATTAATTCACTTGCATACATACTAATTTATGGCATATTTGTTACTGTTTAGGTTGTTTCAATTATCTTGTCATTAACAAAAATGTTTCAGTAAATATTCTCAAACTTAATATTTTATAGCTGCATGGCCAAATCTGGTAGCTGCTGGCCCTTTAAATTTAAATTTGTTTTATTAAAAAATAAAACTAAAAATTCAGTTTTCAGTGCAATAGCTACATTGCAAATGCTCAAAAATCATATCTTACTAGAAGCTAACATATGAAACAGCAAAGACATAGAAGATTTCCATTAATTTGAAAGTTCTATTGACCAGTACTGATTATGCATTCTAGCAAGTGGTATTATTTGAAAGCTAATAACTGTATATTTTAAATTTGTGTGCATTCAAATCAGAATGATTGCAGAATTAAATAGTCACACTGACAATGCATGAAAGTATGTAATTTTCATCAACATCAGTTATCTTTAAAGTAAAATAATTCCTCAAAGTAATAGGAAAAGTGTTTTCTATTTACTACGGTTTTTATTCATTTGATTATCAGTGAGCTCATCAACTTATATTTGTTGAAATTTATATTTCTTATTCTTCAAATTCCTTAAATTATCTCTTTATACTATATAATCCATTAGATACATTCTCATAAACACAGATTAATAAATGTGCAGGCATGCAGATACTTCCTTGATTCTATTCATGTCTATGTACATTTTTCAATATTTTTTCTAGAACCATGAGTAAATTTCTTTGTTCATGCCATCCCTGAGTTTCCCTTGCTCCGTAGTATTTTTTACACAGTACTCATGCTGTTTTTTTCCTCCACATTCATTCCCAATATGGGAAGATCTATCTAGCTCTTAATAGATAGGATGAAGGAATTGACCTTGAATTCCACTTCCTGTTGACTGGCACTGTTTCCAAATTCTATTTTCAAATCTGTAACAGAAGGGAAGGTTGATGTGCACAGTTCCCAGTCCAATTCCCAATTTCTGGCAGTTCTTCATCTTCTGGCCCAGCTCTACTTTGATTAAGTGTTTTTCTTAACATTGTTTCCAGGTTTTCTGGTATTGAGCCAAAGAACTGAGCCAATGTTGTACACTGAGGATTACACTTGTCAGCCAGCACTGCTACCAGGTTATGTTTTCTTTGCCCTTACTTACAGCAATTTGCCCGTGGGAAGTACCACTCTCCTCACAATGCACTTTGCCATCACCTGATTTTTCCTATGCTCTTCCAGTTATTAGCAGTGATTTGAAATTTCTGTCTCAGAGAATGGCTTCAAAACAGCATTTTAAGAGGATCTCTACTTGTCAGACGTTCTGCATCTTGGAGTACGTTGATCAATGGTGGTAAAATTAGGAAGCATCTTCTTACTTCTAAGATAAGCTTTTAGAAGATTAGGTATTCAGTTTATGAATTGAAGCTGGCTCTGTATCTTTCCACTTTCCCTGCATCTAACTGTAGCTATCTTATCTCATACTAGTTTCAATTCCTACAAGACACTAATATTAGGTTATCTGTCAGAATTACTATAGAAGGTTGCTAAGGGTTTTAAAAATATTTCACTGCATCTCCAACAGTATTTAATGAATAGTTGTGGGAGGCTCTCTTGGGGGCTGCAAGCCAGCTGTCATTTTGAACCAGAAATCTCTGATCATAAAATTTCAAAAATAATATCTTTTACTATAGCTGACAGTAAATACTGATATAGCTAGCATTGAAGCTGTTCTGCAAGGCAGAGATTTATTTTAAAATGAATTTGGTATGCCCAAATTCCTCTTCAGTTACATAAATCAAGGGATTGTATTGAAGTATGTTAATTTTAAGGTTTCTTATTTTAAAAAAGCAATCTGAGAGAATACCTTTGTGAAAAAAACAAGTTTCTGAGAATATCTTTTTTAAAAAAATAAGTGGATATACTGAGGCATTCATATATTCTATAGATACTCTTTACATTTGTAATAGAATATTTTAAACAGAATGATTTACATTATTACCTGCACATAACCTTTTTTTGTTACCAAATGTCTTTTTCAATTGAATTGGCTTAGTTTCACACTATATTTCTTTTTTTTTTTTTTAAGATTTCTTATTTATTTATTTGACAGAGAGAGACCACAAATAGGCAGAGAGGCAGGCAGAGAGAGAAGGGGAAGCAGGCTCCCTGCTGAGCAGAGAGCCCGATGCGGGGGGATCCCAGGACCCCAAGATCATGACCCGAGCCGAAGGCAGAGGCCTCAACCCACTGAGCCACCCAGGCGCCCCTCACACTATATTTCTTTATTTCTTCAAGTATATCTGCATCTAAGAAACTTAATGAACATATATAAATAAACAAAATAAATTTACTGCCCTGTAGAATATATTTTGAAAATTCCAAGGTGTGTTCTGCAAATCTACCTTTAAAAAATATTTTTAACAGTAAGCAAATTGCATTGTTTTGAGAAGAGGTACCTAGCTCTCTTCTTCAGAACTGAATGTGGTTTATGAAGTGCAAAGGTTTTTTTTCTCCTTAAAAATAGCACCAGTCTTTCTCTCAAGTGCAAAATGTCTAGATGTTGCAGCAGTAGAGAATCAAGAGTACGATTCCTCTGATAGAAAACACTCATTTTATTTCTCATCTGTAGCGACAGTAGTAAATGAGGGAAACTGGTACTTCTTACAGTCAGACTGTTCTTTCACATTTTTTGTAATTAGAATGCATGTTTATAATTCATCATTACACATTGAAAAACTTGTAGCAGTATATAAAATTAACATGTGGTAGAAAATACTAATCGCTATCATATTTTTATATGTTGAATATGCCAGAAACTGTAGAAGGCACTCTTAACAAATTATCTCATACGTTCTTCTCAAACATTCCACAAAGGAAGAGAATGACAGTTTTTGTTGTTGTTGTTGTTGTTGTTGTTGTTGTTGTTGTTGTTGTTGTTGGATTTTTTGGATGTGGTAGCTTAGAGGCAGATGACCTTTGAGTGATTTGCCAGGATTACAGAATAAATGTCAGGCTGCATTCTATAAAGTTAGTTCTCAAACTAACTGTTTGAATCCCTACAATTAAGTGCTTTAAAATATATAGAAATGTTATAAAAGTATATGAAATGCTGTTAAAAATAAGTCTCTTTTATCATAAGTGGCTTTATATCAAACACTATTTCCAGAAAATTTTGTAGTTTTTTTCAATGTCACCCAAATTTTCAAAATTCCTTTTTGTTTGTGCTTGAGACTTAGATGCTTATTTATACAATTTGATCATCTGTCTTGTAGAATAAATAAGTGGAAGATATCTACAGTCACTAGTGAAATTGTGGCATCAGTTTACAGAGAATATTATTTCTAATTTGGATTGATATTGCATGGGTCAAATCCATTGATATATAAACCAATAATATGATGTATAAAAATGAAATGAGGATGGATATCTCTTAAGGTTTAGAGTCCAACAGAGTTCTTTCGTCATCAAAAATTATCAAAATAGACTATCTTCAAGTATGGTTGTATTTTAATACTTTCTTATGTAGTCTACAGTAAAATGATATTTATATACTTAAAAAATAAGAGAGTTTTACTCAAAATAATAATCTCTATTTATTAAGTTTCCTGTTCTAGGTCCTGATCAAGTTTCTCTAATTTTAACAATTATATATACAATTTTACGCAAATGAGGACCTTTTGTAATGGTAGCTCCTTTAGGCTATTAACCCAGAATTCTCAGTATGTTAACACGAGAAATGTGTATTTCTACTATATGCCATACAGTGATTATTTCTTAAACTTCTTTTCCTTCACTTAATTAAATCCACAATTGATTCTTTTTTTTTTTAATAAGGTATAGTTTATGGCTCTCTAGTTACTCTTTTTATACATCTTCCCTATCTAGATTTTCTTTTTCCTTTCTCCCTTCCTTCCTTCCTTCCCTCTCTCCCTCTCTTCTTTCTTTCTCTCCTTCCTCCATCCCTTTCTCCCTCCCTTCCTAACTTCCTTCCTTCCTCCCTTCCTAACTTCCTTCCTTCCTTCCCTCCCTCCTTTTTTTCTCTCCTTCCTCCATCCCTTCCTTCCTCCCTTCCCTCCCCCTCCCTTCCTCTCTCTCTTTCTTTTTCTTTCTTTCTTCTTTCTTTCTTTCTTTCTTTCTTTCTTTCTTTCTTTCTTTCTTTCTCTCTCTCTCTCTCTCTCTCTTTCTTTCTTTCTCTTCTCTCTCTCTCTTTCTTTTTTTCTGTTGTTGTTGCATAAAGAAAACTTTATTTGCAACAAATAAGGAGATCAGGGGGTATAACCTCCAAAGCTGTGACTCTCTGACCAAGGGTGGATGGACGAGTTCCTTTTATTTAGGGTTAAGATGAATATTTCTATTGGGAAGTCTTGCCATCATATAGAGGTGGGCATAAGGTAACACATGCACCTTAAGGAAACATGTTTATATACACATTATATGTTATGTAAATGAGGCTTGTGCTCCTCTTTGGGTGGAGATTTTAGTATTATAATGAGGTAAAGGTAGTTTTCCGTCATTCTAGAGCTCTAGATTTACTTTCAATGTGTACTTCCAAACTTTCTTCCAGCCCCACACCTAGTAATACACCAAACCCAGAGAAGTATAGTTTTCTGACTTTAACACACACACACACACACACACACACGCACACACACACACTCAATGATTGCTGAGTGCTGCTGAAGAAAATGATACAGTGATGCCCCAGCACAGATTATAGGTATTATGCATTCAGAGTACATATGAACTGGGCTCCTCATGCTTTCTGACACTGCTATTATTTCCTAACTAATTCTTTCCTTTGTTCTCTACCATAGCTACTTCAGATTTCACAATTCTCATATTTTCGACCTGTTTTCCCACTCCCTCAGCCTCAGAACTGACATTGACTTAAACGGAAACTTAAATCTCATGAAGAATACATCTTAAATACTACTTTCAAAAAATTTTTTAAAAGAAATTAACCTTTTGTTCTTTCTTTCTATTCCCAGTCTTGGTGAAAAAGGTGCTTCTCTTTTGTGAGACAGTAGCCTGGATTTCATTCTCTCCTCCCTTTTCAAGAACCTCATTTGATTGATTCTAAATAATTTTATCTCTCTTTTATTTATCTTTCCCAGCCTCCACATAAATATTCTTAGATTTCTTCAGTGTAAATAAAAACAAATGACAACAAGAAGAAAAACCCAACTACCTTTAACTATTACAGAAACACTCTTACCTTGAGAAAAGAAATATTAGAAGATACATTCACATAAACTTTCTCCCATGCAGTTCCCACTTTTGCTTCCACCTGTCACAAAAACTAATTTTACTAATAATCCCCAGAGACATTAGCTAAAACTAGACTCCCAGCTATATTGATTAATTTGGCTACTCCTTTTAGAAGCCTTCTCTTTCAGTGGCTTCTATTATTATCAGTCTAATGGATTTATTGTCTCCTCTAGTTACCTTTCCTGTGTCTTCTGCTATTAAGAAAAACATCAGAGAAGTAAGATTGAATAACCATTGTTCTCAAGCAGGTAGATTAATAAGTATAATGTAAGTATGGGCATAGGAGAGAGGATGAGATATACATATACATTGATAGACATCTTACTTTTCCATTTAAAAATCTTAAAGAGCTGTTGCTAAATCCTTAGCAATTACAAAATGTAATGGCACTGTTTTATGGTAGTATTAATCAACTTTATAGAATTATAATGTGAAATATGTCAGCTCTGTTTAGACAAACCTTGTGACCTGAAAAACATGGGAAATGCTATATCCATATTTATTGGGCACTCATTATTTAACAGGTATTGTAACCATCCCTCAAAATAATACACTCTTGAAAATATAACCAGGAGGAGTTGTGCTGGTCATGCAAGCA
>CM052893.1:44354839-44391652 GCA_028534135.1 Potos flavus | reverse complement strand
GGAAGCGGCAGGTATCATTACAGATACCATAAATATACTAATGAATTTAATACAAGACTATTTTGAAATAAATATGATTATTATATGCATTTGATAAATTTGAAAATACAGATAAAGAACAGTTAAGTAAGTTGATCAAGATCATACAATGGAAGGGATGGTAGAGATTCAAATCTGGCCCCAGAGACCATACAACTACAAAGGTTTTTCTCATTTTTGACCTTCCAGTCTTTGTTCTTTTACTCTATGGCCTTTAATGCTCTTATCTTGAAATAAATAATACTTATGAAAATAGGCATTTAAGTTAGTTATATGTATACTGAGGAATATAGGGCTGCATTAATTTAAAAAGGAGATAAATAAGCATAGGCTAATTAAATGTAGGGATATAGCTAAAATAAGGCATATTTATAATTTTTAAAGACACTTTTATGGTACATAAAGGTTTGAGTTTGTCTAATAAAAATGTTTATTTCCCTTCTATCAATGCCACATTCTCTCTTTCCTCGACACTAAGTTTTCAATTCCATTATTGTATTATTTAATTTTTGGCACACCAGACAATTAACATTTGCCAAGCTCATAATCACTTCTCAACACAAGATATCTTAATTTGTGCCCTCCCATGTTAAAGAATTTCCTTTGCATATCTAAATTCAACTTTTCTTTGCTGCTATATTGAATATGACCCCCTTTATGCAATTATGTACATCTATGTATCATATTTGTAGGTTGTTTCTCAAACATTAAGGTACTTTAAGTCAACCTAATTCAGATTAATATCCTTATCATCAGTTATTTTAATATTTCCATATCTGAAATAAAACATATTTAGCTCAAATTCAGATTTCCATATCTCAATTGCATATCAACATTTTGTTCCTAATTAGTACATTCATTTTTAGTTTTTTTAAAAAACTTTTATACAGTATTTTATCATATGAACATATCACAAGTTAGAAAATCATTTTATACAAATGTAGTATCTCACATATAAATCAATATAGTACTAGTACTCATGCTCAATAAATGTATTCATTGATTTATAAGTGTAATGAAATATACCTACATTTTTGAATGCATACATTAGCTTATAATATTTCTAAATAGGTATATTTAATATAAAATGAGACTATCAGAATAGTGTTCATTAATCAGTATTTTTTCTATGTGGTCCACAAATAATGAACATTTTTCTTTTTTTCTTTTCTTTTTTCTTTTACTTTTTACATCTAACTTGCTCCATGCTAGGAAATTCACCTGACATTAACATTGATTCATTTTTCAAGGGTAAGAGAAATAATTGATCTCATTATCTGTAGTAATCATATAAATGTATTAATGCATATAAAAAATACAAAAACTAAAATCTCTTATGGATGTCTTTTCTTATTAAAAGCTTAAAATATTAAAAATAAATATCTGAGTTAATAGAAGTCAGTGAAACTCCACTCTGTGACTTTACCACTGTTAAGCTCCTTTTATTCACATACACAAGGCCAACGATAAAAAAGACAAGAGCTGAAATGCTTTGTATAGAAATCTGATGACATATTTCCATTATTGAGGTCATAGTAAAAGAGGGGTTTTGGCCATTTGCCAGTGCCATGTGGGTACTTAATTCCATTTTTATTTGGATGTCTGTGACCTACTCTTCACAGCTACATCAATGATAAACGAACATCTCATTTTAGTAACATATACTATAGTAGCAGTATCTGCAGTTTGACACATTGCTAATTAAATATTGATTTGTTGAATGAACTCTAAGCCTTCAGTATTTTTCTAATTAGAATAATGACTCTTCCATATGCTAGCAGTTATGTTTCTCTTTAAAAAAATAAAAGACGCATAGAAGTAGTTCAAAAGTATAAATTATTAAGCATATTGTACTTCAAGGTATGGTTAATAAATTAGACATATTGTAATAGGTTCAGGCAAATTGCTTTTATTGCTTATAATAAAGAAAGATTTCATGCCTCTAATCCAGTTTGGTAATGGCAAAATACAGAATTTAATAGTAGTTGTATGGCCTTTGGATAATACATTTACTCAGGAAATTTTACCCAGTTCTTAGTAAGTAGCTATCCAACCGGATTATTGTATGCCATATGAAAATTTAAGAGCCTTAAATGTCTAAAAACAGAATTATTTTTCATTTTAAGTTGTCATAAATAAATCTCTATCAATTGAATGATCCCTAATAAAGGCAATATTGCATATAAATAGTATTCTTCATATAATAGAATCTCTTTAACAATTGTGAGTGTGGAAACTAATTAAACATGAAAAAGTTCATCATATAATAGAAAACATTAAAAAGACAGCAAAAAGACAGCTTTGTAAACGTTATTTATTTATTTATTTATTTATTTTTTAACAATAAGTCAGTCTCAGGGCATAGAGTCCCATGGACAGTATTATAATGGATCTGTACCATGAATTGCCCTTTGAAGAAAAAGATGAATCTCAGGAAGCAAATGCTGAAGTTGAAAATGATGACTGTGCTTGAAAGGTTTTTCCAGAGTTTATAACCTTTAATTCACAGAAGAGGTGTATGAGTTAATCTCTTCTTTCTTCTTCTAGCCTCTTTTCTTTCTTCCTTTTAAACTCTCTCTACATAACTCTTTTTCTGGTTCATTCTTTAGTTTGGTTGCAAATGTTTCTTAAATATAGAGTAGATACAAATATATTTGTAAATGATGTGGGACAGAGAACAAAAAAAGTCAAAGGCACCATTTTAGGAAATAGGATGTAAATCGTGATCTTTGAAACATCACCTACATCTCCTTTCCTCATTCCATCCCCTTTCTAACCCCACAATGAAAAACATTACTCAGATTTTGTCCTTATACTCACATCGCTGTTCTTTACTTTTCCCCCATATATATTGGTTCCCATAGTCATATATGGTTTGAAGTTGTGTATTTTTTTTCACAAGGATAGTTATTTATTTAATTTCTTAATTTAATTTTTTTATTATGTTATGTCAGTCACCATACAGTACATCATTAGTTTTTGATGTAGTGTTCCATGATTCATTGTTTGCATATAACACCTGGTGCTCCATGCAATCTGAGCCCTCCTTAATACCACTACCAGGCTCACCCATTCCTCCACCCCCTCCCTTCTAAAACCCTCAGTTTGTTTTCTGGAGTCCATAGTTTCTCATGGTTCATCTCCCACTCCGATTTATCCCCCTTCATTTTTCCCTTCCTTTTTCCGGGTGTCCTCCATGCTATTCCTTATGTTCCACAAATTAAGTGAAAGCATATGAATTGATTTTCTCTGATTTATTTCACTTAGCATTATCTCCTCCAGTCCCATCCATGTTGATGCAAAAGTTGCATATTCATCCTTTCTGATGGCTGAGTAATATTCCATTGTATATATGGACCACATCTTCTTTATCCATTTGTCTGTTCAAGGGCATCTTGGCTCTTCCCACAGTTTGGTTATTGTGGACATTGCTGCTATGAACATTGGGCTGCATATGGCCCTTCTTTTCACTGTATCTATATCTTTGGGTAAATACCAAGTAGTGCAATTGCTGGGTCATAGGGTATCTCTATTTTTAACTTTTTGAGGAACCTCTACACTGTTTTCCAGAGTGGCTGCACCAACTTGCATTCCCACCAACAGTGTGAAGTTATATATTTTGACTCTCTTTAGTATACGTATTTTTCTGTGATTCATTTTGCACTCAGTGTTTTGTCCCAATTTAGCATAGCTAAATAGAACTAAACATTCTTGGCTTTTTTTAACCTCTAGTTAATATTTAATTTCACATGACATTGTTTATTCATCCATTTACTATCAAATAACACTTAAACATTTTTTTCCAGTTGAGACCACAAAAAACAGAACCACAATTATTATTATTTGAAGATTTCCTTTTTCTTTAACACACTAGAAGTTTTGGGGGGTACATAAAAAGTGGTATTTCTGGATCATAAATATTGAAAGAAAAAATTTGAACAAAAGTGGTTAGCTTACCCCTTTTTTAAAAACACTGCAAAGTAAAAACACCTTCAGAAAACTGCTGTGTCAGAATACTAGCAAGTGTCCTGAGGAATTTATAGGTTAGATAAAGGAAGGTCAAAGTTAGTTTTATTTCATAGCTTGATCCCTCTTCAAAATCTTGGAAAGTATGGGTATTTATCATGGGATAAGATGAAGGGCCTTCAGAGTTGGAATTAAGATTGATCAGGTGTTAGTTTCTAAGATTGGCAAGAGGGGTTAGGAGCAACAGTGTAGAACAATGTTTTACTAAGATCAATGAAGAAAAAGTCCTTCATCATTCCTCATACAGCTTTACCTCAATGTTTCCGGAAAATCCCCGATTATTTCCAAAACTGATTATGCCACTTAAATTCTAATAAATCATAAGTGTTTCTATTTCCACACCCTACCAATACTTGATATTGCTTTGGTTTTGTCTTTCTCGTTTCTCTAAAAAAGAACTTTGTATATTCTGATGTGTCCCCTATACCTTCTGTCAGGACCTCTGTCTATATCTACAGATATTGTTTGTTGTCTCTCTGTGTATCTATCTATCCATCCATCTATCCATATCTGTCTCTCTAATCTATCTTTATCATGTTAACTTATATTTTGTGGCCTGATTTTTAATTTTCTTTATTTTATCTATATATAAATTGAAGTTATTATTTAGTTGTGGTCAAATGTACCAAACTTATCATTTATAGTAGATTTGTTTGTATCTTCTGTAAGAAACATTGTTTATTGATTTATGGTATTATTATTCTATGTTACCCCTTACAGTTTTATTGTACTTTCATCTTTCACATTTATAATTTAGTTATTTTGGATTAAAGTTTTATGACGAGGGAAAGGAGTCCAAGTGGATGTTTTCAAATAGATATAAGTAATTGACATAAAACCATTCATTAAGAAACATTTTTCCTGCTCTGCAAAACGAGTCTGTCATAAAACAATTTTCCTTATTGTTTAGTTCTGTTTCTGTTCTATTTATATTGTTCATTGCTCTATTGACTATATAACATTGTTTAATTTCTAATCTTTGACATCTAGTCAGGCAAGATATTTCATCATGTGAGCACTAAGTCTGTGGTCATCAGCTAAGAATGATCACCCTGCCCCTAGTCTTTAGGACTCTGAAAATATCCAGAGATACTTGGGGGTGGGGATGCTACCAGCATCTAATGATTAGAGGCCAGGAGTGCAGCTGATCATCCCACCTTGCACAGGATTACCACTCCTATCCTAATAAGCATTTACATGGCCCAAAATGTCAGTATTGCCGAAGCTGTGAAATCCTTAACCAAACAGAAGACACACTGGGATGTCTTTTTGAAAAGAGATTGCATGTTCCATGTGTGGCAGTGGGATTCAGTATACATATTTTTACCTCTGTCTTTATCTCCTTTTTATTCTTAGTTGTTGTTTTGCTCTCCTTCAGTGCCCTGTATGAAATCTTGATTAATATATTCTCTCTTCCAATTCAGTTTTTATTACTGAGAGTTTTATAGTTCCTTTCCTTAGTGCCTGGTGAGGTAAAAGAGTAAAAAAATTACATGCTCTTTCCCTTTCATATCTTACATTACATTACATTCTCTTTCCCTTTCATATCTTTTTTGAGTTTAATTAACCATCTTTTCATTTTAACTTCTTGATATTACTTTTTTTCTGACTCAATGTGATTTTTTTCCTAGTCTCCCATCCCTGAATATATGTGTATATAATTACATGTAATTCTATATAAATACACGGAATATGATTCTTTGAAAGCCATCTTATGGTTGTCTTTTTCTTTATGATGATTTTATTCAGGGACACTACTTCAAACTTTGAGGCATATTAGATCTTGTTTCTTGATATTTAAAAATCACTATTCACGGGTTTATTTTTTCCTACCTGATGTAGGAAAACATTGGAGTTTGGAGCCAACAACCTAGAAAGAATTCTTAAGACATCTTCAGTGCAAAAAAATAAGTGGTTTTCTTAAAGCATGCAGAAAGGACTCATGGGCAGAAAGAGCTGCAATGGGATTGTGATGAGTAGCTGATTATATACTTTCAAGTTGGGAAGGTGTTACCGCTAGCCTAAGTCTCTAAGGAATTTTGGAGGCAAGGTTTCCAGGACCTTGAAGGGCTAGCTATTGTTAGGAAAAGTTCATTTATTACCATCTAATAAAACTTGGTCATGAGACCCTTCAGATGTATATCGGTGGGCCCTATGCTTGGGCGATGATTGCTAACGTGTAACTTGTGAGGTAGAGATAAAGGAAGTTTCCAAAGGCATTTTTATATGTTAAAGTAGACTTACAGAATCCTGAGGGGTTGGGATAATGTTAAGCTAAGATTGTCTTTTGCTCTTAGCAAAGTATTAACATTGAGGCAGCTGCGTTCCTAAGAGGAATGTCACTCTGCCTGTTTCAAGGACTTGTCAATGTGCTGTAAGTATGTAAGTAGTAAGGAAATATAATTTTTCTTTTGCCTTTGCTTTCCACATCATATCATTTGGTCAAATTTGGGTAGTATACAAGGTTTCGAGTTTAATGGCATTTACTTCTAACAGGGTAGGAAAGTCCACATTCTTTAGTGGGTGTGATTTTTATCAGAGGTAGGGGAAAGAGATTGTGTGTTCTCTGATTTATGGCTCTCTTTCTTCATGAAAGTTTCCATGTTTTCCCCCTTTTAATTATTTTCTCGTTCACCAACCAATTGTTAGAGGAATACTCTTTACATTTTCCCGCCACTTTTTTTCCTACCACAGAAGCTATGCTTTTTAAAGACTGAAACTTCAAACTACATGGACTTTAATTTCCTTCTGTTTATGTCCATGATTTTCAAAAGAAGAAGGAGAGACAGTTTTGTCTCACATGGCACATTGCACAATGTATAGGAACATTTTTGGTTTAACAACTTGGGATCGGGGGTAGGCAGAGAGGTAGAAGCAGGATTTAACTACTGGTGTTTACTGAGTGGAGGCCTACAGTGCACAGGACAGCCCCCATAAGAAAGACTTGTCTGGTTACAAATGTCAATGGTGCTGGTCAGTTCTGTCTCGTATCATATGCCTCTTTAGTGTTTCCATGCTTTGGATAGATCTACTCTTTGCAGCAGTGGTTTTAGATAAAATGTAAGCATATCACTAGCTCTCTTTTTTTTATTTCTCATTTCTTTTCTCCTTACTCCTGCTTATCACAACCCCCCACAGTGGGGCAGAAGCAGGAGAAGTACTTCCTAGAAATTGCTTGTTGGCTTTTAGGTATTTTGAATCATGGGCATTCATTGTCTCAAGTGATACTGAAGACACTCTGCCAGATTACATGGTAGGCAAATATTCTTCCTGACCTCAGTAGTTGAGTAGGTCTATTAGTGGCTCACATTTCACTGGAATCTGAATATACTTTCCTGCATTTTGTATTGACTACATTTAGTTACTTCCAAATTTTATTTTTTCTTACTTTCCTGAATGTCAGAAGAGAAAATGGAATTTGAAAAAGGAAGTTCAGTTTCTCCAAGGGTTTCGCATATGCCCCCAGCTAGAAAATGAGCCTTCTACCTGTGTCTAAATGTTTGTGTTACACTTTTACATCGAGCTTGTCTTAAGCAAAGAGTTCTAAGCAAATCACTTCAAAGGCTTATTTTTTTTGTAAAAGCGCTTATAGGACAAGGCATATTTAGAAAATCTTATTTTCCTGGATACAAAATGAAAGTATATCTTGTTACCTGGTTAAAAATAATTTTACCTGACTTATTTGATAGTTAACCAAAAAAAAAAAAGGGTGAATAAGTTTCCAGGAGAGGTTTTCCAAACCATCTAAATCTTACCACTACATCATCTGTAATAAGTCATGCTGACAGTTTTTATCCTTCATATGACATGATGAAAGTATCACTTTTCCTCTGTAGTCTTCCTCCCTGAAACACATAACTCCAGTCTAGTCGTGAAATAAGTATCAGACAAATCCCACTTGAGGGGCATTCTATAAAATGCCTAACTAGTACTCCTCAGAATTGTCAGGGTCATCAAAAAGAAGGTGAGTCTGAGAAACCATCACAGGTCAGAGGAGGCTGAGGATATGTGACAACGAAGTGATGATATTTTGAACAGGTTCTTGGAACAGAAAAAGAACATTGAGTTAAAATAAAAACTAAGGAAATCTGAATAAATTTGGACTTTATAGTAATATAACAAGATTGGTTGATTATACCAAATGTACACACTAACATAAAGTGTTAATAATAGAGGAAACAGGATTTAAATTGTATGGGAAACTCTCTGTGTTACATTCTCAATTTTTATATAAATCTGAAACATTTTTTGAGTGATTATCAATGACATAAGTCATTGTCCAGAAGAGACCAAATTTTGCAGAAAATATTTTCTAAGTACTGTATTTTTGGCATGCTAGAAAGCATGTTCTTACATTAGAAAATCTAAATATAATTTTCAAAATGGATGCCTGTATAAGGAACTAGAATTATCATATTATTTAAGTGGAATTTTCTACTGTTCTATGAATTTGGGGAGATTCCAACTGGGTAAACCTGCAAAGTTAAAATTATTATTTTTTTGAAGATTCATTTGTTCATATGAGAAAGAGTGACTGCAAGTGGGGGAAGGACAGAGGGAGAAAAAGAGGGAGAGAACTTCAGGCAGACTTCCCACTGAGCACAGAGCCCAATGCAGGGCTCAATCCCACAACCATGAGATCATGACCTGAACTGAAATCAAGAGTCAGATGCTTAACTGACTGAGCCACCCAGGCACCCCAACATTAAAATTATTATTAGAGAAGAATAAAAAACCCCTGCTAGGGTAAGAGGCTTGATATGGTTCAAGTGTCCCCCACCTACCTGTTATTTTTAGCCAGTGGGAGTCATGGAGTATAGTAAAAGCATGAACTTAACTCTGAGAATAGGGATAGACATAAGAGTAGTGACCAAGCATATATCCTAACAGGGGACATATAATGTTCCCTGAGTTTAAATATTATACAGACTAGAGTAAGTTTCCTTCTCTCTACCATGGAAAGAATTTAAAAATGTTATATCTCTCTAATATATCATTGATATCAAGTCTTTATTTATTTTTTTTTAAAAAGATTTTATTTATTTATTTATTTGACACACAGAGAGATCACAAGTAGGCAGAGAGGCAGGCAGAGAGAGAGGGGGAAGCAGGCTCCCTGGTGAACAGAGAGCCCGATGCGGGGCTCGATCCCAGGACCCTGATATCATGACCTGAGCCGAAGGCAGAGGCTTTAACCCACTGAGCCACCCAGGTGCCCTGATATCAAGTCTTTAATATTCCCTTTAATATTCCCACTGCCTCCACTTTCTCTTTTATTGCTCTTGCTTAAGAATCTCTTGGAACATCATTATCCTTTGTAACAATGAGCTCTCTCATTTTTTTGAACTAAGCTACGAAAACTACAGTGTTTCATTATTATACAGTTTTTATGTAATTTATTAACAGGTAGTCAAGCCTTAAATCTTAGAAACTATCACCAACATTTTTATCTTCATATTAATGTCATTATGGACCTTTTTATAAGTAATAATTTTGAGTAATGAAAAAATCTATGAAAAATGTCTTGGGATTTTAAAATTTATTTGACAGCAATTTATGGAATATTGAAAAAAATGATAGTCACTAGTATAATTATAGAATCATAAATAAGACAATGTATCTCCCATTTTTGTTGATTATGAGTTATTATGGAATATTATTATGGGAGAAGAAAATCTAATTCATACACCCCCATATGTAAACACACACACAATATATTCTCCAATAGATTTATATAATTATTTTTTGTTATACTATGTATTAGTGTTTACTTCATTATGGGTGTATAATATTTTACTTACAACTGAGCCATGTAGTATGCATGATAGTTTTTTTAAAAAATTTTTATAAAATATTGATAATTACTTCATTTTCATTATTTTGTTCTCCATGTATCTCTTGCTAATTGGACCCTGAAGTGTCATCAATAACATACATGCTCCCAATTTATAAATTGCCTGGCTCCCTTGGCATTGCTGGGTAGCTGGATGTGATGCTAAGTCTGATGCACAGTTCTCTTTCTGGGATATCTCTGTCATGACCCTGGGAATTCTCTTTCTGTATGGAGTTCCCTATTATTTAGAATTTATGTCTCACAGGGTGCCTGGGTGGCTCAGTCAGTTAAGGATCCTGCTCTTGATTTTGGCTCAGGTCATGATCTCAGGGGCCTGGGATTAAGCTCATGCTGGGTTGGACTCTGTGATCAGTGCAGAGTCTGCCTAGGATTCTCCCTCTCCCTCTTCTCTACACCTTCCTCCACTCATTCTCTCTCTCTCTTAAAAATTTTTTTAAGTCTTTTAAAAAAGAATTTACATCTTCCTTCTTTATTTGGATTAATATTTTAGTGGAACACTTTCTTCAGTAAATTCCTGAAAAGGGACATATTGATTTTTGGCTATATTTGTTGTTTAAATTTACTGTTCATAAATGATTCATTGAATGTCAAATTTAGGAGGAAAACTATTTGCCACTCACAATTTTGAAGACATTTGTCCATCTGTCTATCTGCTGCTAGCAATGTTAAAAAGAAACTTGATATTGTGCTAATTTCTATTCTTTATATGTGACATTTTTCTTTCTTTCTGGAAGCTTTTGGCATCTTTCCTGTGTCCCTTATATTCTTCAATTTTATAATACTTGCCTTCGTGTACACATTTTTTAAATGAAATATTTGGCTCTTAGGAGTCTTTTTCAATCTGGAAACACTCATCCTTCATTTCTAATATCTGTTTATTGTAAATTTTCATTTATTTCCCTGCTCTCCTTTTCTGAAATCATGGTTGCATGACGGGCTTCATGAAATGATCATCAACAATCCTGTTATCCTATCTCATGTGTGTATCTGTGTGTGTGTGTTTTGATTTCCGATCTTCATATTTTCAATTTGTTTCACTTTATGTGCCATACGTTCCTTCTTTCATGGGAGCAATATTAATTGTCCTTCCTCTCCTAAAGATCCTGTTTCCTTCAGATTCTGTTAAGTGGTCTCAGTCTTTCCTGATGTGGGCTCTTCGCAAATGCTTGGTGACCTATTGTTCATGATATCCACCAAGTGATTCAGAATTCTTCTGTGTGTGTATGTGTGTTTGTATGTGTGTGTTGCTTTGGAGTGGGTGGCTAACAGGCTTTACCTCTTTACCATAGGACAGTTGGTTGAATTATTTCTTTGTTTGACTCTAAACTTTTAAATATCTTTGTCTTTTCTCTTTGCTCAGGTCACTCAGACAAAAACATTCTATTTTTCTATGTCTAGAATATGACTGGTTGTCACCGTCATGGCACCCAGTGAGGGCGAGGGGCACATGTCTCAGTCATATATACATACATCTATGTACATCTGTATATATACACACACACACACACACACACACACACACGCATGCATAGGTGCTTCCCCTCCCCCGCCCCAGAAAGTATACCTTCAAGCTTCTGTCATATGTAGGAAGGACTATGAGGCCTTGAGATCTAACTGTTATTACAACAGATTTTTAGCTACTTCTGTTTCTAACTCCACATCGATATCATTTCAGAAACACCTGATGTTATTTATTCTTTAGCTGCGAGTATTTCCAACTCCTCCAAAAACTATTTTGTTTGCAGTACTTTGGGTTTGCTATTTGCTGTTACCATCTATCCATCTGCCTCTCTGATTTGAAAATTTTGTTTCTGTCACACTATCTCCCCCTTTCTTGGTCTCTGTGAGATTTCAAACTTAACAATCCCCTCTACATTCATTTTACCAGCGTTTGAAAGAAAAACAGGTAAAATTACTCTGCTCAGTCTTAACCGCTAATCAGAAGTGCTATGTTATTGCTCAAAAAATATGTGTAGATAACATGATGGAACAACATTCCAAACTGACTTATTTATTATTGTTTATTCACTGAGGCATCCTTTTCTTATTTACCTCTCATTCCCTCTTCATATATTTTTGCAGTAAAAAATTATGCATAGTTATATACTCTACATGCATTCTTGTTAATATTGGAAAGTTTTGCAAATGTGTTTTCTTGCTTGGAATAATTCTTTTGAATACTATTCATAAATTACATGTATGGGCTTTTAGTATTTTAAGCAAACTCACCATATATCAGTACTGAAAATTTTCCATATTTCTGCTAATTTTTATTATATTCATAAAGGAAAATATGTGTAAGTTTTCCTGAACAGCCTCGCCATTTGAGGAGCATTTATCATGAAAATTATTCTGCCATTGTATCATTTGTTTCCTAAACAATCACAGAGCAACATATGTAATTATACCATTGAATTTTTAAGTGTTCATAAACATTGTCCCAAAGTATTACTAATTAAAGCTTATTTAGCATAATTCAGTGAGATTTGTGGATATGGCTTATTTCCATGTCCAACATTTTACAAGAAAATTGCAACTATAAAGTCCTTTGTGTTGTGCAGCATTCATACAGAAGACTTTCCCATACAAGGTGCTTAATTCAAGTAGAAAATTGTATATTCTCAGATATAACAATTCACTCTTGATTAAAAGTGGGTTTTATTTTGTTTGCATTTTTTTTTGTTTACGTATTTTATTGTGCCCCTGCTTATTAACTCAAATCATCAAAGTAAAGGGGGGAGAAGACTAGTTCTATCTGGGTATGGATAAATTTTCTGTATAATAATCTGTAATTTCAAATTCTTAGTCTCATTTTATTTTTCTGCAGTCCCTAATCTTTCCTGTGAATTCTTTGTGCCAAAACACTACCTGAGCTTTATTTCCAGCTCAAAAGCTACTACTTACACCTAGACTATGACCTACCAATTTATATCCGAAGTGTCTCACTGCGTAAAGGACAGACAGGGCTAGATAGGGATAGATAGATAGGGGACTACTTGATCAGGCTCACAAAAATCCCAGAAATGCTGAAGCATAATGAAAACAGAGATAAATAAGGGAACAAACCACACCACCCTGCACTGCGTATCAGAAGTGGGATCTTTTTATTACAGTCACATTGTGACCAACAAACAATAACCAGACCCCAAAGAAGTAAGCCATTAAAGATGTTATCACCAGTTCTTAGTCAGACCAAGATGTCATAAGAATGTTAGGCCATACACTCCCTGGTCAGTTCTAAATAAAAGACTGTATGGAGGCCCAAGGTGGCAACCCTGTCAGGACACCTTTCACTGCTGAGAGCTTTTTCTGTTTCCTTGCTTAATAAAACTCTATACCTTTACTCACTTTCCTTTATCCACGAGATTCATTCTTTGACTCTCTGAGACAACAACCTCTATCTCCTTCATCAATAGTTATAAACTAACACATAAAGTTCTCATGTGAAACAGTGACTGTCATATGGTATTTAAAATATCCATTAATATTTCAATAATTTATTATTGTCTTGCCATTGATATTTTGGTAGAAGAACAGTCTAAAATTAAAATTGTATGCTGTAGATCAGTGTTTTGTAGTAGAGATTTCTTTGATGATTATAATGTTCATATTCTAGATTATCCTATGCAGTAGCCCATTAGCTAGTAGTGATTAACTACCAGTAACTAACATTTTAATTACATATACCATCAATTAATTCACATTTAAATAACATTTGCCTACTGACCACTGAATTGAACAACACAATTTTAGAGTTACATATACATTGTTCACATTCTTTTGTATTGTGATTTATTTTCAATACACATTTTAAAATATGCATAGTAAATAAAGTAACCTTTTGAGTAAAATATAGTCATGAAGCAAGGTTGGGATGATTGCCAACATGTATCTTGGTGGGGGGGAGGGGGCAGGAGGTAGAGATAAAAGAAGTTTCCAAAGAAATTTTTCTAGGTTAAAGTAGACTCACATGATCCTGGGGGTCAAGCTAAGATTGTCTTTTGCCCTTAGCAAAGTATCAACATCCAGGCAGTTGAGTCCCTAAGGGAATGACACTCTACCTGTTTCTAGGACTTGTCAGTGGGCTGTAAGTAGTAAGGAAATGTAATAATTCTTCTGCTTTTGTTTCCCACATCACTGATACAAAGAATGAAGAGATTTATCATTATTTAATTACCGATAATTACTTTGATGTACAGTGAAAATAAGTTAATTTCCTTAAATAAAACAAGTTGCAAATCTGGGATTTGAGCCCCAAATTTCTTGCTTCTGAGTCTTTTAATTTAAAGATTGTTATACCACCTCTTTAGCTTAAGGTATCATATTATATTTGTAGAGTTGAGAGAGAACAGATCATGTGATTTGTTTCTTTGTTTGTTTGCTTGATTGTTTTTTCCGCTAAGGTGCAGCAATTTCAAGTTCATGAGATAGTAAGCCATGAGATTCAGATAAACTGTGAAGATTTTTGGATATGATACTATAGTTGGCATTGAGATTGCATTTACTTATAAGTGAGCTACTTCCAAAAGAGACTTAAGATGCAAAATTATTTTTAAAAATGTAGTCAAGATCAAAAACAGGTTCTGAAAGAGGAGAGTTTGTCACAAATTGTGAAAATTGTGAGATTTCTTTACTTGCCACGATTTCATAAACACTGGTAGAATGCACAAGACTCCCGATTGAGGAACACAAGACCTTGATACTCCACACAAGAAGTTCATGTTCACATCAATTGTCTTTGTCCCCAAATTTCCAGGGGGCTAATGAGTAGTGGTCTAGGATTTTGTTTTCCCAATAATGTATATTATATCTTAGGTGAGGAATTCTGAGCTTCGAAAACCCCAATCTTGTACAGCATCTTCTAGAAAACTTGTACAACTTTTGCTTTGGAGAAGAACATTCTTTTCATTACTCTGGTCAGGGAAAAAAAAAAAATCTGTCCTTTGACCAAGAGTTAGATACCCTCTTTTTCTAGGCACTTTGTTCTACAGACAGGACACTTAGTAATTTTTCTTCTGCCTTTGTTTCCGACATGAATATTTTAAAAGATAGCTTGAAAAAAACTGTCACAAAACATGTATTGGCAGCATGGAGAATTTTCTCCCAGCAAAGTCAACATAAGAGTACAGAATTTTCCTCTGAATTCCACATATTTATAAATCAGGATCACACTTATTTCTCTCTGTATCTAATAAAGAGAAGTCCAGTCATTCATCAGAAGAAAAAAAATTTTCCTGACCTTGAGCTATGAAAGTATTGTTATAAGGAGTATTGTGTAATGAAAAACTAGGCAAAGAACTTATTTAATTTATATTAATAAAATGAAACAATATCCCACATGCATGTGTTTTCTGTGTTTTTTCACCACAAATCCAAAGGCATCACAGCAAAGAGCAGTTCCCTAAAACCATGTTTGGTGAGTCAAAAATGAATGTGAGATTTATTGTTGATTAATAAGTGATTTTACTGAGCCGTATAACATTTTTACATCTTTAGAAAAATATTTCTCCATAACTTAATACACTTGAAGCAGTACATTTACACAACTTATAATGTTCTTCCAAGTAATTAAAACCCATCATTGCTTAGTGTTATGCCTTAAAGTTGAATTTGGCTTTATAATTTTTATTTACTTTGTTATGAAGTGTTTGCTGTACTTTGATTTATCCCATCTTTTAAATAATTATAAACAGAATGATTTGGATTGTACCCAAATCTTGTCTTGACAGTATCTTTATTATCTTCATGAGGATTTTCATAAGGTTTCATTAACATTTTGGGGGGAAAGGAATATTTTCAGTAAAAAAAAAATAAAGTTCAAAAAATTCCTCTAAGATGTTTTATCTTGTAAATTAAAATTCTTGCTTCCTGATGTTGGGGAGGAAGATCTTCCTTTGCCCTGTGGACCTTGAATCAAATTGACATGAGACAGATTAACAAGAGAAAAATAAAATTTAATGGGTGTAGGTATGGGGAATCCACATAGATATGAAATTCCGATGACAATGAGGCAACTTGAAACTTACAGGAGCTAAACAGAGGGTTAAGGACCTGAGGATACAAAGGGGAGAAAACTCTTTAGCAAGAAGGAGAACGGGATATTTGGGGAAAATAAGTTTGCTCTATTATGCAGATAAGTTCCTTAAGTAAAGGGTGATATCTGTTAATACTTGTCTTCCTGTTGCAGGCTCTCTTTTCGAATGTAAATTTAGGCACTTGAGTGGGAGGCAGAGAGCCTTTCCTACATCTGCTGGGTTTTTATTACTTTTAACTCCAAATAATCTTTATGCCAAAGTGGCACATTTTGGGGCGGCCAACCCATAGCCCCTACAGTGATATACATAAGATATCCATTTATGCCAACTAATAAAATATTCTGGCAAAATACAACAGCAACTATCACATTAACACACAAAATTAAAACTCTCTATGTAACACATTAAGATGCCTGAAATTAGAATTTCCAATTTCTCCGATGGTACTATAATTTCTTGTTTTCTTTTTGCGTATGCAAACCATCTCCACATGATAAGGATTTGGAATTAATCCAACTGAGTAAAGATTGGAAATTCATATTTAAGACCCGTTTTAGTTACCATTCATCATTGTCTTACAGCACATGTAACATGACGTTATTCCTTTCTAATTCCATTTAATTAACAATATTTACAAGTACAACATGTCAAGATCCAAAAGTACAGGAAAAAAGAGCTCTGTACCCAAAATAAATTCATCAAGATTTCCATTCTAAAATTCATGTACAAAAAACAAAAAACAAAAAAAAAAAACAAAACAAAACAAAAAAATTCATCTAGTTGACTTGTAGAACATATTTCTGGGCTCAGACACTTTTCTAGAAAGAATCACAATTACTTTATAATCCAATAGCCAGCAGGGATTTTGTTAGTAGACGTATTAAACTACACACAGAAGTCTCAATTCAGCACCCTAGGGCAGAGGTACAATAATTTTTGTTCATATCAGATAATATACATAAAACCAAGTACCTCATAGGCAAGTAGGTATGAAGAATTTTTTTTTATAATTTTTTTTTTTATTTTAAGATTATTTATTTATTTATTTGAGAGAGAGAGAGAGATCACAAGTAGGCAGAGAGGCAGGCAGAGAGAGAGAGGGGGAAGCAGGCTCCCTGTTGAGCAGAGAGCCTGATGCGGGGCTCAATCCCAGGACCCTGAGATCATGACCTGAGCTGAAGGCAGAGGCTTTAACCCACTGAGCCACCCAGGCGCCCCAAGAATTTTTAATAAACAAAGAAACAAGCAATGCACTAGAAAATGGCTAAATTCTCAAACCATCTACTCCAGGGGGAACTAAGCACATTAGGTTCTGATGATAAAACTATGCTAAAACCAATTTCAATAGCCCAACTTTGTAATAATGTCCCTGAATATTTGACATTAAAAGACACAGAGACAGAATATATAAGTAAGTCTAAAGCACAGTTTATGTAATAAATGTTTTCACAGATATCACCTCTGGCAATCCTTGGGATCATCCCCTTCATGAATGTATTATAATACTTCCATTTTTGAGAAGAGGAAATGGAGACACTAGTGGAGTGATTTAGCCTCTACCACATGTTAGCTGTCACAACTTGGAAAGGTTAAATCTGTTAGTTTCTGTTTTCTCATCTGTAGTTGGAGATGGTAATACAATTAAACCAACAGAATTTTCTGGGAGGTTTTAATTGTTTTCAAAAATGTGTATGGTACTGAGGCACCTGGGTGGCCCAGTCGGTTAAGTGTCTGCCTTCAGCTCAGGTCATGATTTCAGGGTCTTGGGATCCAACCCTGCTTCTTCGGGTTCCCTGCTCAGCAAGGAGTCTGCTTGGGATTCTCTCTCCCTCTGCCCCTCCCCCTGCTCGTGCTCTCCCACTCTCTCTCTTTCTCTCTCAAATAAAAATCTTTAAAAAAAATGCATATGGTACTTATGAGATGGCCCTTTATATAAAAAGTGTTCACTAATTGTTACTTTCTTTTTATTACACGACTGCTCGTGTTATTGTTTTTTGCCATCATTGTTATTCTGTGAAAGATTAAATAATTGTAATATAATTCAACTACTTTTTTTGGAAAAAGAAAAAAATAACCAAAAACAAAGTTTATACTTTTTTGAAGTTAGGACCCTTCTTACAAACATTGGTGGTCACGTGTTTCACAAGCTTCTTCCTCCACCCTGGTATTTGTAGGTATTTGTCTCTCTCTTTCTCTCTCCTTTTTTTGGGAGTTCTGCAAAATTGAGAGGAATACAGATTTTCCATATACCCCCAGCTCCCACACATGCATAGTCTCCCACATAATCAACAGTCCCCACCAGAGTGGTACATTTGTTACAACTAATGAACCTACACCAACACATTATTATCACCCAGAATTGATAGTTTACATTAGGGATCACCATTGGTGTGCACATTTGGACAAATATATAATGATATGTGTCCATCATTATAATATCACACAGAATAGTTTCACTGCTCTAAAACTCTTCTGAATTCTGCCTATTCATCCCTTACCCCTGCTCTCACAACCTCTGGCAGCCACTGATCTTTTTACTGTACCATAGTTTTGCCTTTTCTAAAATGTCCTAGAGTTGGAATCATAGGGAATGTAGCCTTTTTGTACTGGCTTCTTTCACTTAATAATAAGCATTTCAGTTTCCTTCCATGTTTTTTTGTTTTGTTTTGTTTTGTTTTGATTTGGGTTGCTATTGTTATTTTTTTAATGGCCTGAAAGCTTATTTCCTTTTAGCACTGAATAATATTCCATTGTCTAAAAGCACCACATTTATTTATCCATTCACTTACTGAAGGAGATCTTGGTTGGTTCCATATTTTGGCAGTTGTGAATAAAGCTGTTATATATATATTTTATCAGTTATGTCTTTTCCAAGTATTTTCTCTCTATCTGTGGCTTGTCTTCTTGTTCTCTTGACTGTGTCTTTTGCAGAGAAGAAATGGTTAATTCTAATGAAGTTTAGCTTATCAAGTCTTTTTCCATGGCTTGTACCTTTAGCATTGTATCCACAGAATCATCACCTAACCCAGGGTCATAGTGAATAGGGAACGGATGGGACTTCAAGTAGGGAAAGGATAAGGGCACAACTAGGCTCCGAGTGTATTTTAGGTATGAAGATGCTGAGACAGAACAAAGAGATCAAGAAAATTTAGACCACTCTATCCCAGTTACTAGGTTTAAAATGTTTTTCTAATAATTATGTTGTAACCACAGAAAATAAAAATAACCACAAAAACTAATAAGGTCTCAAAGGAAAGTTCAGTATAAAGATTAACCAGACCTAGGAATACATATCTATCAATCATAGATGTCACAGAAACTCTCACACAGTGTATAAGTGTCATGCCTAGTTCCAGGCCACTGACCTAATCACCAGTAAGTTTCCAGTAAAGTCCTAATAAAAGGCCAGAGATGAAAACCCCTCAGTGGCAACTCAGTTGGGATCCCTCTCACTCCTGAGAGCTTTTTCTGTATCCTTATTGAATAAAACTATCGCTTTGCTCACTCTCCTTTGCCACAAGATTCATTCTTCAACTCTGTGAGACAAGAACCTCACTATCCTGCTTCAATAGTTATCTAGAGTTTTCCTTATTATCTTCTAGGAGTTATAGAGATTTGCACTTTATATCTAGCTCTGTATTCATTTTGAGTTAATTTTTATAAAGGGAATAAGATGTCTATGTCTAGTTTTTTTGTTTTTTGTTGATTTGTTTTTGCTTGTAGATGTCCAGTTGTTTCATCACTATTTGTGGAAAAGACTACTTTTTTTTATCCATTCTATTGCCTTTGCTCCTTTGTCCAAAATCACTTGACTGTATTTATATGGGTCCATATCTGTGCTTTCTATTATGTTCTATTGATATATTTATCTTTTCTTATCCCAATACCACACAGAAGCTATGTAGTAAAATTTGACATCAGATACTGTCAGTCCTCCAACTTTGTTATTTTCTTTTAATATTGTGTTGGCTATTCTGTGTCTTTTGCCTCTCTCTATAATCTTTAGAATTAGTTTGTTGATATCCACCACATAACTTGACAGGATTTTGATTGGGATTGTATTGAATCTATAGATCAAGCTGGGAAGAACTAACATCTGGACAATAGTGAGTCTTTCTATCCATGAACATGGAATATCTATATGTTTAGTTCTTTTTTGATTTTGTTAGTTAGCATTTTCCTCATATAGATCTTATACATATTTTGTAGATTTATACCTAAATATCTAATTTTGTTCAAAATTACTGTTCAAAACTGGTATATTCAGAAGCATTAACTTGTATATATTAACCTTCTATCTTACAGCCTTGTAATATCATTTATTTCTCCATTTTTTGGTCTATTCTTTAGGATTTTTTGCAGATAATTATGTCATCTATAAAGATATTTTTGAGTCTTCCTTTCCAATCTGTATATACACATTTTTTAAAAATTTCTTTGTCTTGTCTTACTGCATTAGCTAGGATTTCCAGTATAACGTTGGAAAGGAGTGGTGAGAGGGGACATTCTTGCCCTGTTCTTGATCTTAATAGAAAAACTTTGAGTTTCTCACCCTTAAGTATGATGTTAGTTGTGTGTTTTTTGTAGATATTCTTTATTCAGTTGAGGAAGTTCTCCTTTATTCTTTTTTTTTTTTTTAAAGATTTTATTTATTTATTTGACAGAGAGAGATCACAAATAGGCAGAGAGGCAGGCAGAGAGAGAGGAGGAAGCAGGCTCCCTGCTGAGCAGAGAGCCCGACACGGGGCTCGATCCCAGGACCCTGAGATCAGGACCTGAGCCGAAGACAGAGGCTTTAACCCACTGAGCCACCCAGGCGCCCCAGTTCTCCTTTATTCTTAATTTACTGAAAGTTTTATGATGAATGAAGTAGTGAATTTTCCTAAATGCTTTTTCTGCATTTATTCAAGTAGTCTGTAATTTTTTTTCTTCTTTTTTAACCTGTTGATATGATGAATCACATTAACTGATTTTTAAGTGTTGAACCAGACTTGCATACCTAGGATAAATCCCGCTTGGTGATGATGTATAATTCTCTTAATATAATACACAACGTGTTTTTCATGATACCAGAAAATTATTTAATAAACTTAAAAACATATCATGAATGAATAAAAAAAAAATGGTTTGGTTAGTGGTTGTGCTTAGATAAAAATGAGTTGGCTCCTGGTTTTTGTCCATTACTTTGCTGTTTTCTTTTTCTCTATTTTTTTCCAAAGATTTTATTAATTTTTTGACAAAGAAAGGACACAAGCAGGGGGAGCAGCAGAGAAAGGGAGAAACAGGCTCTCTGCTGAGCAGGGAGCCCTATGTGGGGCTTGATCACAGGACCATGGGATCATGATCCGAGCCAAAGGCAGATGCCCAACCAACTGAGGCACCCAGGCACTCCTCTTTTTCTCTATTTTGAGTAACTGCTACTTTGAAACAAAACAAATTAAAAATTGTAAAGAAACTGCACTAGAATGAGAAACCGAGAGTGCTACTTTCAATGAAGATACATATTAAGCTACATGGATGCTGTCACTTTCAACTTCTATGATCATTTGCTATTACTTTTTAAAAACTCCAAAGTGTTCATAAAGCAAAAAATGGTAAAACATTACATAAATAAAATATAGTAAGTTCAATACAGATTATGAATATTAAAAATTCACTAAATTAACTCCTCCCTTTTCAAAAAAGAACAGCAAATCAGAGGAAATTGTCAGCACAACACTCCATTAACTATTCTTTCACTAAATTACAGATCTGAAAAAAAATAGTATGAATCAGAAATTCAAAAACCAGTATAAAAACATAATACCAACAGTAGGAATGTGTAAAACAAACTTGAACTCAACAAACTTAAACTTAGACTCAAACTCAGAAAACACTGAAGAAAAATATAAAATAATCTTAACAACTCATAAAATTGTGACAAGCCCAGTGGAGTAAAATTACAGACACATATATACTAGGAAGAAAGGACAAATATAGTGAGATAACCAAATAAACCAAAAACCTTAAAGTTACAAAGTAAAATAGAACGAAAAAAATATTTTGAACTTGCAAAAAAAAGTCATACTTATTGAACAGCATATAACTAGCTCTCTCTTAAAATATAGCAAAATATACTAAGGAATTTCAGGAAAGGTCCATTGTTATCCAGTAGTGTGAACACAGTTAGCAATCTCCTGTTATTCACATACTTTACACAAAATATTTTTAAATGATGTTTCTAAAAAGGTATAGTTTGCCCTTTTGGAATTTATTTTCTTTGTAATGATGTTTTCTTATGCGAGGTTTTGAATACATTTTCCATGTAGTAGAAACCATTATTCCAAATGTGTTATATTTTAAACTACCATGTTACATATTGTAATGAGGCATCTATTTGAATATAATTTAATTGACTAGAGTAGATGTCGCAATGTTTCTTAAAATAGTAGAAAAATGCTATTACTAACAAATTAGTTATATCCCGCACAGCAGTGATCACAGAAATACAATAATGGGGCCATTAATAGTAAATAATTATTATAATTGTTTAGGAACATTTTACTTATATAGAATTCATATAACTAAGTGTATCCTAAGAAAAAATATAGTTCTTTAGGTATATTTTCTATTAGATGTAAATCCTAGAATATCTTGTCCAATACTTCACTTCCCTGTTGAACAGACAAGAACAGAACTGCAGTAGACAAGTATCTATGTCCAGTGCATAGTCTTCCTTTTAATTACATGTGGAAATTAATTTAAGTGTTTGAAAGTGATTGTTAACCTACCTGGAAAAGTGCAAATTTTAATCAAAGCTCTGAAAAATATCCAAAGGAAGATTCAAAAAAAGAACTACAGGGGCGCCTGGGTGGCTCAGTCATTAAGCCTCTGCCTTCAGCGCAGGTCATGATCCTAGGGTCCTGAGATCCAGCCCCGCATAGGGCTCCCTGCTCAGCGGGTAGCCTGCTTGTCCCTCTCCCACGTCCCCTGCTTGTGTTCCCTCTCTCACTCTGTCTCTCCCTGTCAAATAAATAAATAAAATATTAAAAAAAAAGAATTATAAGTCTTATACTTTCTCTCCCTTGAGTCTTTCTCATTATTACTATAAATTCCAGCAAAAAAAAAGAACACAAATGTATTTCACCATGGTATCAGGACTAAATCTTGTAACGAGTAAGGAATAGCGAAGCCATATAATTATCTGCTCAAAAGTGTAATTATAGTAGTTTAAGAATTTTCTTTTCTTCTTTTACAAATCAATATTTAATAGTACTCATTGTCATTTGAAAACAAATACGATTTTAACACAATAGTTTGACCACAAGAGAAACTGCTCAATATTAAAACTATGAAATCAATGTATTTTTCTTTTTTTTAAAAAAATAAAGATATTTTATGTTTTTTTAAATTTTCACCTAAATATCATAAGTAAAAAAGTTCTGTTTCAGATACTTTGAAAGATTGATGTCATACACACACATTTTTCCACAGAACCAATCCTACACCACTTGCCAATTGAGAGTTATTTAGATATTTAATATTGATATCTTTAAATGATTGCATGCAGTATATTTAAATGAGTACTCTATTTAGAAAAACAAATTGGTGCTGTGTAGACTTAGCATATTTTCTCATAAATAGTAGAAAAAAGCAGAAATTATTAACACTTAACTCTTCAATATAGCATTGGTATCAGAATACTTCCTTTTGTTCCTTTATTTTGATACATTCTTTTCCATTAAATCTGCCATTCCTCCACTTTCTTTAATATTTTCAGGAAGAATTCCTTACAAGCGATCCACAAAGGGATGTCAGTTTGCCTCAGCAAAGAAATATCTTTAAAAGTGGTTAAAAACAGGAGCTCCTTATAAGTAACTAGCCAGACTCATCTTAGGTTTTCCCATTAATCATTAAGCTGTGTTACTGGTTCCAATTCACAGGCAAGGAAATTGAGACTTGGAGATTTTTAACATGTCTTATGAGTAACATATTGACATTCAAAATCCGGTTGAATCTTCAGAGATGATTCTTTTTTTTTTTTTTAAGATTTTATTTATTTATTTGACAGAGAGAGATCACAAGTAGGCAGAGAGGCAGGCAGAGAGAGAGGAGGAAGCAGGCTCCCCGCTGAGCAGAGAGCCCGATGCCCAGCTCGATCCCAGGACCCCTAGATCATGACCTAAGCCGAAAGCAGAGGCTTTAACCCACTGAGCCACCTAGGAGCCCCTCTTCAGAGATGATTCTTTTTTTTTTTTTTTTTTTTTCAGAGATGATTCTTAATCACTTTACCAAACTGACTTTTCAAAAGCCACTATGTTGGAGCAAGCTAAATATTTGATGTTAACAATTGTGTTTCCTATAATTTTATGCTGAAAGGCCTTCGTCGTCTTGATTTCTATCTTTAAGGCCAGTGGTGGTCTCTTAAGTGAACTGTTGTTTGTGATGCTCCAACGTCTTTGACTGCCTTCATTTATCCAGCAGTGAGAAATTTAATAAATATATGAAATTACTGAGATATAGATTTATCAGGCATGCATTAAAATTACAACTTTATCGGGGCATCTGCTTGGCTCAATTGGTTGAGTGTCTGCCTTTGGCTCAAGTCATGATCTCAGGGTACTATTATGGAGCCCTGCTCCAGAATCCTTGCTCAGCAGGGAGTCTGCTTCTCCCTCTCCCTCTGCCCCTCCCTCCAGTTCATGCTTTCTCTCAAATAAATAAATAAATAAAATCTTGAAAATTGCAACTTCGCAGAAAGAATGATTGACTGAATGAAAGCCATGCTGCTTACCTTGTAGAGCTGTCTTTGATTTCAGTGCTATAATTTAGGAGAGTATCTGTGATTGTTTTGCACTCAGTGGACATTTTTAAGACTCCCAGTGGTTTCTTTCTGGTTATGTAAATTAGTATTCATGGAGGTCATTTCATTTAGGATGTATCATCGTATGTTCCTGAAATGACTAGCTTCAAATCAGGGTAGACACTAGAGATCAGTTGTTCTCCAGAATAAGAAAAACAGGAATGACACACTGCAGAGCATTCATCTGTCAGTTCAGATATGCCACTCATTGCTGAAACGTTGGTGATTTGCACCAGCATACTGTGTGGGGAATCAAGTAATAGTAAGGGCAAGGATAAAACGGCATTTAATCACTGGCTACCTCCTGTGGATCAGGCAGAATGCCAAGTGCTCTTTACATGCATTATCTTTAATCTGTTCAATAATCCTTTACTGTAGGGATTATTATCCCTAGTTTATAGAAGAATAACAGAGGCTTAGAGAGATTAAGTGATTTTTCTCAAGGACTGCTGATCTAGTAAATTGTATATTTGGAACCAGAGCCCCAGGACGTTTGTCTCTGACATCCATAAATAAAGGGATTGTTATAAATGTATGACATTAACAAGTATCAGAGAAAGAGTTTTAGTCATAACATATGGTACTGTGTGGCAGAAAACTATTTAATTATTCACCTGCTAGTGAAAAACAATACTGGGTTAGGTCAAGTTGCCTTGGCCTGATGAATTTCTTACACTATGAGTGAAAGAATCTCTAGGATCATCTTTTGCACTTTGGCTTAGTATGTGCTCTCTCCATTTACCTACTCAGCTAACCTCTCTCTTGGTGCTTTTTCTTTTTCTTCACATTCTGAGCGGTCATATCTAGGCCAATATGTTATCTTACACATATGAGTCTCTAGCTCAGGCTTAGTTTCTACAGTATCATTTCTGAATCAAATTTCAAAAAGTGGATGGCCACCTGTGGATGTATTGTGATGCTTACAATCTTTTTTTACACTTATTTTATTAACCATTTCTTCCTTACCTGCTATGAGCTCTCTTGAAGAAAGATATTTCTCTCTGCCCATTGTCTTGTATAAAGCCTGCTATGTAGTGAGTAAATAGTGCAAGCTTGCAATATTAAAAGAAAAAAGACATAAAGAATTAATTCAGTGATTCTGTGTAATATTAATTATTTATTTTCATAATGAGCTCTGTTGGTGAAGGAACCATGCACTCGAAGATTGTGATCATCAACAACTTATTGTTTCCAAAGGATACTGTGCAACTGGAGAGTGTGTGTTGTGTGTGTATTTGGAGTGGGGAATAGGGAGTAGAATTGTTTCAAAGAAGCTTCCGCATACTAAGGCAATGAACGGAATAAAATCTTCTCTGAAAAGTACTAGGTTACAACAATAGAATTGAAGATATGCAATTCATCTACATTGTTAGAATTGCATGCCTTTTTAGAAGAAGCCACATGTTTTTTGAAGATATTTCATGAAGAAAAGGTACAGTACAGGTAGAGCTGTGTTCTTTCAGGATTCAGAGATTTCTGCAATTCACATAAAAACAAAACTGTTCCTGTTGATGTTAAGATATAAAACTTCAGAATGTATATCTATTTATATTACATGTTTGATTAATTACTTTACCAAACATTTTGGTTCCAAAATTTTAAGGGTAGATCAGACTTTGCTGGAGTAATGTCCGAATTGACTGTGTCCACACTGCCAATATCTAACAGAACAGACAGAAGAAAAGTATTAAGAAAAAAAAAAAAAATATATATATATATAAAAATAGAAAAATATATATGCATATATATTTTATCTATATTTGTATATACATGTACATATATATTACATATATTAAACTGTACTTTCCTTCCCATTATCCATCAAGTTTAATTTTGCATTAAAAATCTTTATTCCAGAATCATTGCTTCCCTAAGAATTTTCTATTATTTCAGGGAGCTCTGCTTTACATACGTTTTGAGTGATAAAATATGTTTATAGTAAAATTAGTCCAACAAAATAACCTTGATAGAAGATAACAAAAATTAAACTATGTTTTCAGATTTTAGAATATAAATTTAACAGATATATTTTGAGCTCCAAATGTGAACTTGGTATTTTTCTGAGACTGTAATAGCAAAATTGCCAAAATGCTCTCATCTTATAGAGATTATATTATTGTGTGAAACAAAATATATAAAAAAATAAATAAGGAAAGCTTATAATTTTTTATAAGATGTTTAGTGCTATGGAGAAAAAAATGCAAAGAAGAGATCTAGGGAATTTTGGTGTGGCCATTTAAAAAAAAAACATGTCCAGAAAAGCTCACTTAAACTTCACAACTATAAACAATTAGCAGATCATATAGAAATGCTGCTATGATCAAATAAATATATAAAAATTAATTACCTTATATACTACTGCAATAGTCAATAAGGAAAAAGAATACGTGTGTGTATATATGTTTACATGCGTATATATATGGCACATTTATATTAAAAATATAAACTAACAAAAGATGTACATGCTTTTTGGGATAACTTTAGATAACTTTTTGAAGGACATAAAATCAATACAAAACACATGGCATGAGGCACCCGGGTGGATCAGTCAGTTAAGCATCTGAATCTTGGTTTGGCTGGGATCATGGTCTCAGGGTCATAAGATAAAGCCCCCCCATCAGGCTTTGTACACAGTGGGGAGTCTGCTTGAGATTATCTCTTTTCCACTCTCTCTGCCCCCCCCCACTCAAGTGTGTGCTCTCTCTCTCAAAATAAATAAAAGTAAATAATAAATAAGTAAATCTTTAAAAAATACACATGAGAATATATGCTGGATTTTGAAGTCTCAAAATCAAAATGCTATTATTTTTAATACTAGTATATAGCAATCAATATATTTTTAAACCCAATTCTACATGTATTTTCATAGAATTAGAAACTAATATTAATTATAAATACAAGGAGTCATAAATAGTTTTGAACATAGAAGGTGCAATATCCCCACATATAATGATGTTAAGTCACTATATCTATGGACACATAGAAAAAAAACATGTATGGGAAACTGAAAAAGCACTTCAAATTAGTGAGGAAAGTGTTGATGCTCCACAAAATAGTGCTCAAGACGAATGGTCCCTTATATGGGAAGAGCAAATAGATCATTACTTACACTATATAGGAAAAAGAAACTCTAGATGGCCTAGAGATCTTTCCGTGAGAAGCAAAGCTTTAAAATATTTTTAGAAATGTTGGAGAATAATTTCATATGAGGTTAAAGAAGATAAGAAAAGCATGAATAACACAAACAAAAGAAAATTTGGCATCTTCTGTAGGGCAAAGGACTAATAGAGATAAAAGCAAACTCCAGGGGTGCCTGGGTGGCTCAGTGGGTTAAAGCCTCTGGCTTCAGCTCAGGTCATGATCTCAGGGTCCTGGGATGGAGCCCAGCATCAGGCTCTCTGCTTGGCAGGGAGCCTGCTTCCCCCTCACTCTCTGCCTGCCTCTCTGCCTACTTGTGATCTCTCTCTGTGTGTCTGTCAAATAAATAAATAAAATCTTTAAAAAAAAAAGCAAACTCCAGACTGGGATGGGATTTTTTTTCTAAGCATTTAGCAAACTTTTAGACATTATCAAGACTGTGTTAGGACCTTTTACAGATCAAAAAATAAAAGGGAAAAAAAAGTTAGCAAAGGACATAAAAGGCTATTCAACAGAAGAGGAAGTCTGAACTGTCAATAACTATTAGTGAATATTTGTAATTTTTTTAATGGAAAAATGCCAATGAAAGGATTCAAATAAAGGTTTTACATTAATGAGAATGGCATATACTGCTTATGAGAGCACATATGGATGTTGATATTGTAGAAATGTGGACATCAAGAATACACATCTAGTACAGAATTAGGTGTAGATATCTCCAGGAAAGGAGAGGTGGGAGAGCATCTGGTGTTCAAATAGGCTGCGATGTTATTCCTGTGTGTTCAAAGTATCTGAAACATAATTGATAATTGTGTGTCTAGCAGATACAGACTTTTATTTTATATATATTTGCACTAGAAATGACTTTTTTCTCTTAAATAGCAGGACTTAAAGGTATTTATATATATTATATACATTCTAAACATTAGAAATGAATTATAAGTAGAATAGAAAGATATAAAATGGAAAATAAATGTCCCCCACTACCTGCCCCACCTGTGATTTAGAGTCAAGTCCAATTTCTCAGATTATCAAATTTTGTATTTTTTTGTTTCTTTAGGCATTTTCATAATTATAAATATTTATCAATAAAACAGCTCAACTTTTTTATTTCTCATCCGACTTTGGTCTTTTATAATGGTCTACTAATTTACATGTATGCAAATATTCCATTTATCAGCTTCCTGAAGGATTTATCCTTTTCAGAAAATCTAACATTTCTCATTGTGTTTGGGGGAGAAAGAAGGAAACTCTAATGCTCTGTTAACACTCAATGGTTATGGTACTTTGCAAACTTTTTTCTTATAACCTTTACCCTGGACTAGAATTCAAACTTCTACACAGATAACTGGGAAATCCTATGAAGCTTCTGCTTTTTCATTTTTTCTGAGAATTTTGCCAAAAATTTGATGACCAAACATTGCATTTTGGATTACACTTTAGGGGGAAAAAAAAAAAAAAACAATCGTGCTAATCACTGGAGTTTCAGGTCCAGAGATTTATCAAACAGCTCTAGAAGTTGGTATCTGTGTCTTTTCATCCTCAAGTACATGGAGAGGATGAAAAGATGCTATGGTAAGATATGGACTCTATCAAGTAAGCTGTTCAAGGGGACTGGCCAAAAAACTCTTCCAGACTTAGCATATCTATTTTGAAGGGTGCCTGGGTGCCTTAGTTTGTTCAATGTCTGAGTCTTGATTATGGCTCAGGTCATGATCTCAGGGTCCTGTGACTGAGCCCTATGTCGGGCTCTGCACTGAGCACGGAGCCTGCTTAAAATTCTCTCTCTCTCCCTCTGATCCTCACCCCAAGCCTGCCCCCCTCCTCCCCTGCTCATGCATGCTCTCTTTCTCTCTCTCAAAAAAATAAAAATAGAGAAATATATATAATGGATTTATGGTTGTAGCCTGAAACAGTTGAAATGAAGAAATTGATGGCACCAATTACAGAGCTCCAAAACTTGGCAAATGACTTACTTCAGAAAAAAACACAGATTTGAGAAGACTATATTTTTAGGTCTACACGATAAATGATTGAGACACCACTGAAGAACAAGATTTCTGCCCTAAATGAAAGGCGTTAGAGGGGTGAATTTTGGTAAGCCCCACTGTGAGCAATAAATGCAAAAGGTAAAAGGATTGTGGGATTTCCCAGCACAGAACTAAAAGAAAATTAGAAATTATTGTCTGGGGATAAAAGTTAAGAGAACTTTGCAAACTACTGTAACCTTTGCAGCTTTCCCATGTGTGTTATTTTTTCTATTCCTTGTCTTTATCTTAGTACTGATTTATAGAATATACTTGTATTAAGGATTATGTTAGCTAAGGGAGGAGGGGTTTTATGTATGCAGCAGAACACTATGGCTTGAAGTTAGTGTTTGGGACTCTTATTTCTGTTTACACTCTCTAGTTAAAATATTTTACAGTAAGGCTGTGTTTTTAAAGTTCTTACCTTTTATGTGATTGATGCCTTACAAATGCCTAAAGGCCTCCACACTGGTGGTATAAAATCTATGTAAAATGAATTGCATTTTATGCAAATTGGAATTTTGAAAAATTTAAATCGTGTTTAGCAAGCACTAATAAACACTCACTTTATTTGCAATTTAGAAATAATATGATGATCTTGAGAATTATAAATTATTGTACACTTCAAAGATGGGAAGCCAAATGAGATGTACGTCATGTTTACACAGTTATCCCATGGCAGTGAACATACAACTGGTAAAGAGAAATAGCTGCCATTATTTATCAGAATATTTTTAAACCTTACCATATTTATGGGTATCAGAATTTATCTCAGAATTGTTGGTGACAAGTGTGCTATCACTTTAATCTTCACTTTTACCATAATCAGTTGATTAACTTGTTATATTTGAGGCATTAAGAAGAGGTATTAGTTCTAAGGCTGGAAATGTGCTACAGAATTTGTTTGCTACAGAATTTAGAAGTGAGATGCCAAGGAGAATGTCGGGCAACTGAGTTGCTACACTATATGATTAATTTAGGAATAAAATATGAAAAATATTACATAGAAGGTTGAAAACACATGCTAAATTGACATACATTTAAACATGTAACTTTACATTTTTAAAATCGTCATGACTGGGAAGAGAATATACAACAAATTGGTCTTTAATTACATGGAAATATAATTATTGAGTTTTTGAAAAATATATTCTTCATGTAATGAAGATGCCCTGAACTAGATAATTATTTCGATATGTTTTAAAATAACCTAGTTAATGCAAATATCTTATTTGACACATTTTCCAAAGTGAAAGTGGTATTCGAATTACCAAAAACAGTGTGAGCATGTAATTTCAAGTACGCGTGTAATTCTGCTTGCTGTTTACTTCTTTTTCTTTTTTCTTTTTGCCTCTTTCTTTCTTTTCTCTTTTTCAACCCAAAATGCTTCCAGTTTTTATGTTAACATAGATTTTTAAACAAGCCCTCTATCTTTCTGCAAAAAACCATCCTAGGGATTAAACCCACTCTAAGTTGTTGTTGTGTGTAATTACCAAAAAGAAATGAGTCCTATGCTGAAATAGAGATATTTCCAGAAGAAACTAAAGATCTTTCAGAGTATACTAGGAACTTACATGAATTAATGGTTTACCCATTAACTTACAGATTTCTGAATTTACAAAAAAAACACTGTTGCTCTGTTGCTCATAACCACATATTCTAAATATACTACTTTTCATTCTTTTAAATCCTGGATCTCAACCTAGTATCCTGTGTATTAAAAAGTACTTCATGATTCATAGGTGATTACTTGAAATTGTTGTGTGGCATATTATCTCACAACACATAGTTAATCTTAACTGTTAACTCTTAACTAGAAATCAAGCTAAGCATCCACTGCTTCTTTTTCATATCTATGTTCTTTAAATAATAGTTTTAAATAAAATATGATGTAAAATATAAGTTATTCAAGGATTTTTTTCTGTATTATAGTTTAGCTATTCCTTTACATAAGAGAAATTTTACTCTTGTCCTCAAAGAATAGATCCTCCTTTCCCCCTGCATATTTTGCTTTTTAACCTGTGAAAACTATTCCCAAAAATAGTCTTTTAGATTAGTCCCAGTATGTAGTTTTCATTTACCCTCATTATTTATGCTTCATGTTTTATTTATTTTTCTAATTAGAGACTCAGCCAGGTTCAAATGCTGAAAGCAGCAAGCAGGCTGAAGGGACCCACATTTTGTCTTTTGGAGTCTTAGGTGTGCGTAATCAGTGCCCCTGGTAGAAATGCACAACATGAGCTAATTTTTATAAAACTGGAACAAGCCTCTCATATAATTTTTATAATACCATAAAACCTAATGTTATGTTAAATTATTTTTTATATTCTACAAGGACATTAGGAGGAGACACAGTACTGAAAGGTACAGTCTTTTCATAGTTTTTTCAATGTTCTTTGCATTTCATTCTACAACGGATACCCTTTAATTTTATAACTTTACTATCAGCTAATTACAAGAATTTAAATTATTTCAACAAAAGATATTTTAAATATTTTATGTAGTTTATAATATTTAAAATTATTTCAACCATATTTGTACATTTTATTTATTTTTTAAACCAGGTACATTTTAGAATTGACACATCTCCTGTATAAAAAAATGTGTATTGGCAACCAAAAATGTTGCATTTGTTAAAAAATGAAAGTGTTCTTTTGTTAGTCTCCATTTCGAGCCTCTTAAATATTAATCAGTTCCTTATTACATGGAAGGGATTTCACAAATAAACCACACTTTTATACCCCCTGTGTATTTTACTTTATTTCAAACGAGAATATATTTTGGGAAGTATCAAAACATAACAATTGTAATAATAGAAACTTCAAACTGAACAAGTGAAAAGTTTACAATATTCTTTTTTTTTAAAGATTTTATTTTTATTTATTTGACAGAGAGGAGAGAGATCACAAGTAGGCTGAGAGGCAGGCAGAGAGAGAGAGGGAAGCAGGCTCCCCGCTGAGCAGAAAGCCCAATGTGGTGCTCTATCCCAGGACCCTGAGATCATGACCTGAGCCAAAGGCAGAGGCTTTAACCCACTGAGCCACCCAGGCACCTCACAATATTAATTCTTAAGATACTAAATTATTTCCTCCACCAAAACATTCTGTCAAATATCAAAATTTCTACTGCCATTTTTATGTTCCAATTTAACTGTCATTCTGAAAAACCCTTATTATCATTATTATCATATACTCTTTATCTCTCTCAGTTATTATTCTGGACCCTTAAATAGAAATACAACAATCATTGTCTTTATCCACCTTTCTACTTTATACATCTGAATTATATCAAATTTTATTTTAAATTGCCTCATGAATTAAATGTTCCTTTTTATTGTTAGTATCACTATCCTGGTCGAAGCAATTCATCAGCTAATTACTGAGTTATTAAGTTGTTTAATTTCTGCTCCCATTTTTTTTAGTCTCCTTTCAACTCCAGTGGTGTTGTAACTGAACTAATGTGAGTTCACTCCTTAGTGAGTTACAGATAAAGACTATACCAGGTGGTGTTGTTACACAAAAGAAACTATTTGCAGCAAATAGGAACATCATGGGGATTAACTTCCAAAGCTGTGACTCCCTAAGTGGGAGTGAGTGGGTTTCTTTCTTTTTTTTTTTTTTTTAAGATTTATTTATTTATTTGAGGGAAGAGAGAGAGCAGGAGCAGGAGCAGGAGGAGGGGGAGAGGGAGAGAGAGAGAAAACCCCAAGCAGACTCCCTGCTGAGCTTGGAGCCCAATACAGGGCTCATCCCAGGACTCAGAGATCATGACCTCAGCTGAAATTAAGAGTGGATGTTTAACCAACTGAGCTACCAGGAGCCCTGGTTTCTTTTATTTAGGATTAGGATGAATATTCAGAAAGGGGAGCTTTGTCATTGCATGTAAAGGTGGGCAGAAGGTTTTGCAGACAGAGAAAACATGCTTATATGTGTGTCCTATATTATGATAATGAAGCTTGTGTTCCTCCCAAGGTGGAGACTTTAACATTATAATGAAGCAGAGATGACTGTCAGGCTAGGGGAAGGGGCTATGGGCATACTCCAAGAGCTGGTATTGTTGTAGTTTTGAAATATAGGTAAGGTTGAGTGGGTGGAGTCCGGATCTGAGGACCTAGAAAGAATTCTTGTCTTTGGTGCAATATGGTGGTTTATTAAAGCACAGGACAGGACCTGTGGGCAGAAAGAGCTGCTGCCCAGGGGTTGTGAGGGGTGGCTGATTTTATGCTATTGGGTTGAAAGAGGTAAGGAAAAGGGAGATTTCAAAAGGATTTTCATATGTTAAAGAAGGCTCACAGGATACTGGAGGCCTTGCCATTGTCAAATTAAGGTTGTTTTTTCTCTAGTAAGGCATTAACAATAAGATAGTTGGGAGCTTCCTGGAAAACATTATACTTTGCTTGCTTCAAATATCTGTCAATGGGCTACAGATTATAAGGACATTTAATTGTATCTACATTCCCTTCCGGAAGCTAGGCCACTGATAGAAATGCTTTGTTCTTATAAATTGCTAAGGCTTTTGTAAACTGAGGGAGGTTCATATCTTGCTGGATTGTAATCTCTGTAAATTAACTATTTTTCCTTTAGGGCAGCCAGAAGTGCCTGAGGAATGTCACATATATCCCATGGTGGGGGGGTTGTGGGGTGTCAGCGTCTGCTTTGTCCTTAGCTTGCCTTCTTTTCCCTCATCAGTATAAACTGTATGAGATCTTGGGCTCCTTATTTCAGGTTAGGAGTAGGGTCTTGCTTACTTTTGAAACAGCAGCGGGAGTTTTACCACTGATTTATTGTCTCTGATATAGTTAGACTATATCATGGCCTGGTGAAGACTGTGTTTGCGTTTCCTTTGTTTCCTTAAAATTATTAACTACTGAGGTTTTTTACATTCCTTTGTAATTCTAAGACCCCCTGGGAAGTTCTATAAGGAATGTGCTAGGCAAAGTAGAGCCAGTAAGGCATAGATCAAGGAAAATAGCTGGGGGCCTAAAATGACTTCTTTCTGGGACCTCTAACTTTTTCTGCTTACAGAATTATTGGACAATTATTGCTGGAAGACCACTGTCACCCTGTCATTACAATGACTAGGACCCTATAAATGTTTTTTGTTGCTTAAACAATCAATAGGATCCCACACCGTTTATCCAGCTCTCAATCTAAATTTTATATTAAACAATAAACTTGGATCTAGTCAGGGGCTTTCTCAAAGCCCCTAGAATTCTTTCTCATGCCTTACTCTGTGTTTTGCTTATTGCAAAACACAAGACTTATTTGCAAAGTCTTTCCTGTTCTCAATTAATCTAACTTCCAAATAGTAATCAACAAAAGTCCCACTTTTCAAAGAAGCTTGCTCTAGTAATGACTTTCTCCACTCTAAGGGAATTGGTTCCTATAGTCTGATAGTAATAATACTTATTCTGAGATATTCTGAGGACTTTTGCCTCTACTGAGTAAGAAAATTATTTATCCTAATCTCAGAAGGCATTATATTACCTCTCTTTCAACTCCTCCAAAATACCTCTTTAAAAAATTTATTTATGTGTGTGTGTATTCGTATTCTAAAACGTAAATAATATTCACCTGAAAAAATCATTACATGACAGTTTTTGATTTTCTCCTGAAAAATAATCTGGTATGAGTATCAGAAAGCACAAAGATGTCAGGGCTCTTCACTCTGTTCCTGGCATACAGGATACAATCAGGACAAGTAAGGGTGCACTGAAGGTGGGCTTTAGGAATATTGAGATAGCCTTTGCCTAAGAGGTGATATTTAAGCAGTTAACTAGGATGCTAAACAGATAAATAGAGAAAGCATGCAGCGAGAACTGGAACAGGAAGGGGATCCCAATGTGCTGAGACAGAAAGAAGGAAAAGATGCTGTTATAGCTACAGTCCAGAGAGGGAGAGTAGAATGGAATTGAAAAGTCAGAGTTCAGATAATATAGGACTTTGTAAAGTCTACTAAGGATTTTTGAAATGTATTAAAGACAATGGGAAATCATGGGAAAGTTTTAAGCTAAAAGTGATGGAACTTGAATTGCATTTTTTTTTCATTGATGTATAGTTGACACACAATGTTACATAAGTTTGAAGTGTTCAGGGATTTGACAACTCTGTACGTTCCTATGCTCACAAGTGTGGCTACCATCTATCACTATACCATTGACTGTATTCCCTTTTACCTCTGTGACTTATGCATTCCATAACTGGAAGCCTGTATCTCCCACTCCCCTTTACCCATTTAGTCTATTCCCCCACCTCCCATCCCCTCTGGCCTTAAGCAATGGCAAATTAACACTTTCAACACCATATAAAGAAGATTTAAAAATTTTTCTTCTTGCATTACATATAATTTGACAACACAATAAAACACAAAATATGTATATTCACAAAATAAAATTATGGTCATAAGGATTGTTTAAGTTTCTGAACACTATGCAAGATTAAACAGGACAACATGGAATATTGTTTGGGATCTTTCTAAAGAAGTTTTAATTTAGTAGTAAAGGCATCATTTACAGTTCTTTTTTCCTCTCCTGCTTTACCAAAGTGAATTTCACTTATTTATTACAATAGTAGCAGGTTTTAGTAATTGAATTTCATATTTGCTTAGAGAAAAAAAATCTATATGTACATACATGTCATGAATAATTCTCTTTCTCTCTCTCTTTTTTTGGATTATGTATGTTAAATCTGTTTGGGCATACATGATATTTAAAACATTTGGTTAGTAAATCAGCCCTGGGACTCAAAGAATTCATCTTACAGATTATTTTTTCTAAGTAAGTTAAACACACCGTGTTGTATTACTTACAGTAATAGGCTATTTTGAGACTACAAACATCATTAATATTCAGAA
>CM052893.1:44303274-44354339 GCA_028534135.1 Potos flavus | reverse complement strand
TGCCTACCCCTTTACCCCCAACAACTGCATTTCACCAATTTTGAGGTTGGTTTTGCTCTAATATATTTGTAAAATGTCTCTTTGTGTGACTACTTTGAATAAACTTTTCATTATCTTTCTTGAGTTGAAGTTCTTTGTTATAGTTCTCAGATATGGTAATTTAATCTTGTTTTTGAAAAAGACACATTTTATGTCTGGTTTCTAGATCTACCTTTCCTCTTACACATATTGATTTAAAGTGTAATGTTGTAAATAGAAGCAAAGGTTAAAAAAAGAGTGCAGTGACAAAAAAGAAGTCATTTTTATCTGCCAGTTCATACAGCTGGCAAGGAATTGAATGATGTCTAAATTATGAAGAAGAAGATAAAAACAATAGATATTGTGCTACCTCATAACTTTTACTGGGAAAGAAATAAGTTCTGAAAAAATCGATTAACATATTTAGTAGCCATAAATACTTAATGAAATATCCTAAAATGTCCATTCTTGAGCATGCATACCTAATTTCATGTCTGTGTTCTTCTCACACACATTAGTTCTTAATAAATTTAAACACTGTATTTTAAGTATATTAACCCTTCTGATCTAAATCAGTGAGAAATTATTTATAAATTAAGTACAGTTTAAAATTCAGGAACTTGTGATTGGAGCAGTTAGACACAGCTGCAATCTTTACCAAGCTGTGAGAACCTGTATAAGTGATAATCTAGTGGCTTTCCCAGCATTGTTAAAATAAGTTCTGAATGCAAGCACATGATTCTAGATGGAAACTCAAGGCTTTAGGAATGAATGACGAGGAAGAAATATGGTAAATACATGATTAAGAATAGAATTACATTTCATTTTAACTTCTTTACTATGCATATGACCATTTAAAAGCAAAGCTATTATATTGTATGGTGATATTTATAGCATATGTATATGCCTTGTATATAGAAACTACCAAAGGGATTGAGGAGGATAATAATGGAATATAGTTGAAAGCTCTTTCATTTTAGTTTCATTTTACTTATACAAAGTAAAAATGTTAAGTTATAAGATTTTATTATAATTCATACAATAGATAGAAAAAACGTAAAAGACCAGTAGATTAAAATGGCATCCTATATATTGTACATGTATATATGTGTAGGTGTGTGTATGCATGTGTATGTATGTGTATTCCTTAAAAAAGAGAGTGAGAGAGGAACAAAAGAGAAAAAAACACCTGAAGACAGAAAACACAAAAAACAAAGGTAACATCATAGACAAATACAACTGGAAAAAATTACATTAAATACTAATGGACTTAAACTTCAATTAAAGAGCAAAGATTGTCAGAGTAGGTACAAAAGAGAAGCATAGCTATTTGCAAAGATCTGAAATAGATACATCTTAAATATGAATTAGTTTTAATGTAATTGACAGAAAAAAAAATACTTGGCCAAAAAGAAAGAATAAGAAGGCAGGATGAGCTATATTAATACAAGATAAATTAGACTTACACACAAAGGTAGAGAACATTTTTTTTTAATAATACAGACCTATGTAAATGCGAATATAAATTTAAAAAAATGCAAATGTACATGTAAAATAAAAGCTATAAAATTCCTAGAAGATAACATAGATGATATAGATAACGTTGAGTTTCATGATTATTTAGATACAACACCAAAAGCACCGACCCATGAAAGAAAGAATTAATTAGCTGGACTTCATTAAAATTAAAAACTTTTGCTCTGCAAAAGTCACTATCAAGAGAATGAAAGATAAGCCACAGATTGGGATAAAATATTTATAAAAGATATATCCAATAAAGGATTATTATGTAAAATTTACAAGGAACTCTTAAAAGTCAACTATAAGAAAACAACCTGATTAAAAAATAGAACAAAACTTTAACAAATACCTCACTAAAAAACATATACAGATGACAAATTGTGTAGGAAAAGACCTCCACATCATATAACATCAGGAAAATACAAATTAAAAAAAAGATATCACTACACATCTATTTCTTAGAATACACAAAATCCAGAACCTTACAATATCAAATGTATGATATTATCATGGTAGACACATGCCATTATATGTTTTACAATAAAATATTAGTCATTAGTAAAAAGAAACAAATTGCTTATACATGAAACAATATGGACAAAAGCTTATATACCTCTATGACTCTATATGACCTTCTGACAAAGGCAGAAAAGATATCAGTGGTCACCAAGGGTTTGGCTGGCCACAGACAAAGGGAAATCAGATTTTGGGGAGGTAATGGAATTGTCTTATATCTTGATAGTGGTGATTACATGACTCTAATGACTCTATGTTGGTCAAACCTCCTAGAACTGTACACTAAAAGGGTGTCTTTTCCTGTATTTTACTTCAATAAAATTAAATAAGCACTGGGTATGCATGGTTCTATATGTAAGATTTGACTCAGTATATATTTGTTTAGAGATTTATTTATTTAGAGAGAGACAGAGACAGAGAGAAAGAGAGAGTAAGAGAGAGCACAAGCAGAAGGGGCTGAGGGAGAGAGAATCTCAAGCAGACACCCCTGAGCATGAACCCAACATTGGGCTTGATCGCACGACCCTGAAATCGTGACCTGAGCTGAAACCAAGAGTCAGATGCTTAACCGACTGCACCACCAGGCACCCCTTGATTCAATATATTTTTATTTCAGTTCCTGAGTTGGAGTCTGCCGTCATTATGTCTCTTATTTATGGAAATATGATCAAATAACGAATTAAATTTTGTGGGGCAATGAACCTGATCAATACCATGATTTTGGTGGTAGTTACATTACAGTATAGATTTAATCAAAAGTCAGAAATTTTACATTAAAAGGGGTAACATTTAATGTATATAAATTATACCTCAACAAATCAAGTTTACATATTTTAGTTGGCTAGAATTGAGAAAAATGATATATAATTTCCTCCTGAGGAAGGAAATTTTCAATTTGCATTTAGGATATAGATAGCTGTAGATATATATGATATAGATATAGATTGTCTTGCCTTGAAGTTTTGATTTAGTGCCAATATGTTAATCTATAAGAACTCAATTCCTGTTGTAGCATATATTAATTATATCATCATCCCCCCCAAAATGGTCTTTTATACATTGTCTCATTTGAGCTCAATATATTGATATGACTCACATCTTTTAACAGTAGTTAGTGGCAAGAAGCAGTTAGTGGCTCATTTTTGTGTGTCTAATAATTATGAGGAAAATAATTTTTTATGATGTGAATTTGATGCATGTTTAATGCATAACTATTCATTTCATTGCATATTTATATATTTTAATTAAGTGTAGATTCTAAAAAGGAAGTTATATTAAATGATACAAAAATACTGTATAGGAGGACAACATGTAGAATTTCCAAATTAAAATATAATATATATGTATATATATATATACTATTTACATATGTGGTTTGAATATGTGTATACACATATTTTTTTGGCATCTTTAGTGAGCATCTGCTATTTTTCACAATGTCTTCTTAATTTGCAAAAGAGTATGCCACACACTATATTAAGACACTTTCTTCCTTTATTCAAAACTCTCGCTTTAGTGGGAGTTATTATTAACACAATACTGACTTTGTAACCTTAGTTGTTTTGTCCAGCAATAACTACCTAAACAAAGACAAATGAATTCTTACTATTTTTTATTCCAAAGGAGCTGGAAAAAAAGATATTCTTACTGAGTAGAATAAATGCTGGGCATGTGTTGGCAGCTGCCTCCCTCCATCCTCATCTTCTATTATGCAAAAACTTAACAGTAATAATCACAAAGGTGCAGAAAAGAGAAATGAAGAGAGGAAACATCATATTTAAATAATCCCTAAAAATCGCTTATAAAGCCAAGTCATTTCCTTAGTTAGGCTGGAGAACTCCTTCTAGACTAAGTAATTCTCACCCATATCCATTAAATAAACAATATTTTTCTTGATCAATTCAAATTATATACTATCAACTGCAAGCAATAGTTAATGACCGACATATCAGTTATATACAGTTTGCTAATTAACCTTAAACAATTAGTTGCCCTAATACTAGAGTATTGATTATGTTGAAACAATTTAAAGCTTTCCCACCAGCATACTAGACACTTATTACTTATTTTGAAAGTTACTTGCATTTAGCAGTAGTGTACATTTTTGTAGAAATGGTTTTTTTTAATAAATAAATGTTTAATTTTAATATAACACGTCTACACTAGAGTTTAGAAATTGTAGGCTATTTGGAAGTGTTTCTAGGTTTTTGGCTTATTTAAACATTTATGAAAATATGTGCATAATTACAAGTGCTAGATTTAAAACACTATTAATAACATGGAAAGAAGACCAACGAATTGAGAAAATATTAATTACAAATATATTTTGCAAATACGCCTACATATTTTATTTCCAAAATATATATTTGACTAAGAACTCATAGTATTCTTTATTTTTTTTAAAGATTTTATTTATTTATTTGACAGAGAGAGAGAGATCACAAGTAGGCAGAGAGGCAGGCAGAGGGAAAGGGGGAAGCAGGCTTCCCGCTGAGCAGAGAGCCTGAAGCCTGGGCTCGATCCCAGGAACCTGGGATCACGACCTGAGCCGAAGGCAGAGGCTTAACCCACTGAGCCACCCAGGCGTCCCAAGAACTCATAGTATTCTTATAATTTACTCAGATCTATAAGAAAAATACATTTCAGCAAAGTATACAAAAGGTTTGAATGGGGACTTAGCAAAATAAAATATCCAAATGTATATTGCTTAACAAATCTTTGTACAATGAACACACTCATGACACCATCCCTCAGATCAAGAAAAAATATTAAAAGCATACTCCCTTGCAGTTATTACCTTTTGATGGTAGCCACCATAACATTTATTATCACCATGAAGGAGTTTATCCATTTTATATAAACAGAATTAGACAGCAGGCACTCTTTAGCATCTTCTTTCCTGCATTTAGTATTATGTTTGTGTGATCCATTCATATTATTACCCGTATCTCTAGTATATGCTTTTTTGTTGTAGAATTTCATTGCTTATCTTCCAATTTATTTATTTGATGGTTGCCAGTATTTGGGTTGTTATCAGGTATAGCTCTTATGAGTAATGTTGCTATGAACATTCTTGTCCAAACTTTTTGGTAAAGGGATATGTGCATCACTTTCAGGTACATTCCAAGGAGAGAAGTTGCTGAATCATAGCGTATACAGCATGTTTGAAAAGGCCTAATAGATATTGCCAAAAGTTTGCTTAAAGTGGTTGTGCCAATTTCAGTTCCCACCGGAAATATATGAGTGTTCCAGTTCCACATCATCACCAAAATTTGGGTTTGTTCAGCTTTTTTCTTCCCATGTTCTGGTGGCTGTGTAGTATGATTTAATTATGGTTTTATTTTGCATTTTCCTGATGACCTATTAGTTTAAACACTTTTCCTATGTTGATGGCCAATTGGATATATTCTTTTGTTTAGTGGCTTTTCAAGTCTTTTGCTCATTGTTCCATTGAATTACTTATCTTTTTCTTACAGAGTTGAAAGTACTATTTATGTGAATACTATATATGAGTATTTGTGAAATTTATCTTTTGCAAATATCTTCTTTCAATCTGTTGCTTGCCTTTCCACTCTCTTTGTCTTCTAAATCTAGTACCTGTAAATGTTCTATACATATAAAATTTATTAAAGTTTCATTTATCAAATAGTCACATGAGCCAAACTACTTAGAGATACTTCAAAATAGCTATTATATCTAAGATTTATTTTATTTAAAATTTTATTTAAAAATTAAAATAATTATATGACAAAATACTCTGTAAAGATTATTAAAACATAATAATTGAAAATTTCACTAATCCACTAATTATTATGCTAAGATTTCATTTCTTTTCATATTTTGTGTTCTTTATACACTATCAAGCAATATTTGCTTGATTAAAGGAAAAGGTGGTTCTTACAGTCTTCCACATTTTCCCCAGCGTGCTTTTTTTCACCGAACACATTAAGAAGGATTACATGTGTTTAAAAGTCCATTTTTTTATAACACACATGAGGAAAGAAAAGAGTCTCTTGGCAAAGGCAGGATATTATTGCTTAAGCATTCCAATCCTGGGAGGGCCATTAAGTGTAATGTAAGTTAAGCTTATTTTTGTTGCTTTGTTTTCTGGTAAATACCACACTAGTTGTTCACATAAAACATATGGGAAAATGTATTTCAACCTTAAATTTAATTTCCTATATGGAAATCTTGAGCATTGTACCCATATTTGTATAATAAGGTCATAAATCATATTTCTGAAACATCCTTACTATACAGTCTTCAGAGCATGTGAAAACAACCCAGAAGTTACTGTTTTAGCCTTAAGTTACCTTAAATTAATCCCTATTTATGACTGCTGGAAGTATATCAGTTTACTCAGTCTAATTAATCCTTTCACATAATCGAAGATTCTTAATGCGCTTGCCAGTAGTCTAACATAGTGATATATTACCCAACAATGAAAAATAATAATCTATGACCTAAAATGAAAAAAGATTAACTAGAATTTTATAATGAGAACATTGAGAACACACTTTAATTTCATTAAATTTTATATTATTTTGAAAAATGCCTCTTTACTTTAGATTATTTACTGTTTGGACCACTTAATCGTTCCATCAATACATCAATAAGCTGTCTAACAGACTGAAATGGCTGCTGGTTCATCATTCTGACTCCAGATGCAGAAAAAAAATTAGCACTTAAATTAACCTAGATTAGATGTGCATTTCACTTTCAACCAAATATATTTGACTCTTTCCCAAACATTGGACATTTAACAATGGCATCTTTTAACCACTTAGATTACACTTGGGGTTTGAAACTTCATAGAATTGTTTCCAGAAAATTAAATCATTTGCAAAAAGGTGTTGTTTTTCTTTTTAAGGTGTAAATAGAAAAGCTTTGGATATATTAAAAAAATTCCTTGACTCTTACATTTCCTCAGTACCATAACTGTTATTTTCTTTCTTTCTTTTTAATCAAGGTAGGTTTATGCCCAATGTAGGCCTTAACTCAGGATCCCAGGATCAAGAGTCACATGCTCTACTATCTAAGGCGCCCCCACAACTGTTATTTTCAATGCAATTATTATTTTATTATAGCTAAGCAAATAAGAAATGTACTCTTACACAAATTATTTAAAAGTAATTATACCGTATGAAAATTTTTATTTATCTAGTGATATTCTAGTTGTATAAAATAGTATATATTATTTTAAAGCAAAATATCTATATAGACTGTCTTCAAGACCACTATATTCTTTTTTTTTTAATATATTTGAGAGAGAGAGAAAAAGCAGGAGGTGGAGGGGCAGAGGGAAAGGAAAAGCAGACTTCCTACTGAGCAAGGATCTGGATGTGGGGCTGAATCCCAGGACCCTGAGGTCATGACCTGAGCTGAAAGCAGATGCTTAACCGACTGAGCCACCAAGGTGCCCCTATATTTTCTATTGTTTCATCCTTTTTGTTTCCAGCTTATCTGGGGGCATAGTGGTTAAAATAAGGTATTTCATATATTTAAAATGTAAAAATTGATAAACCTTAGCATATGTACATACCTATGGAAATATTACATAAATCAAGATTAATGACCCTATCTATCCATCATGGCCTTCACATTCCTTTGTTATTCTTTCATCCTGCTTGTTATCCATCTCCCCAGGCAGCAGTTTATGTAAAATCATTTTACATTCTTCTGCATTTGCAAGACGTTTATATAAATGAAATCAAATCTATGTATTCATTTTGTTTGATTTCTTTCATTTAGCATAAGTGATATTCATCCATACATAGTGTTGATCAGTAGTTTATACTGCTTACTAGCAATTTGATTATCCATTAACGTTTCAATCATTTTTTTTCATTTTGGGGCTTCTACAAATAAACTCATTAAGAATGTTCATGTACAAGTCTTTAAACAGAAATATGCTTGCATTTTTCTTTGATAAATAACCAGGAGTAGAATGCTGGGTCAGCTTGTAGGTATGTGTTTAAAATATTAACATAAATAGGCTGTTTTGTAAAATTATATGCCATCATACATCCCACAGCAATGTGTATAGATTCCCCATGTTCCATATCATTGACAGCACTTCAAGTGGTCAACATTTTTAAATTTTTGACATTCTATTAAATGTATACTGGTACTTCATTGTTGTTTTAATGTACATTTCACTAATGACGAATTATACTGAGTATTTTTTCTGTGCTTTTTTGGTTACCTTTATATCTTTTTTCTGAAGTGTATGTTCAAATGTTTTTCCTTTTTTTGTGGGGGTAGTTGTTTTCCTTCTTATTAACTTACCATTAAGTCATAAGAATTCTGTAATCTAGATAAAAGCCCTTTGTTTCAACATAATTTATGCATTTTGCATATAGTCTGTCCCAGTCTGTGACTTGTGCTTAATTTTCCTACCAGTATTTTTTGAAGAGCAACATTTTTAATATTTATGAAGTCCAATTTATTTTTATTTTATTTTTGTGTTTTTGTCTCTTATTTCAGACAAATTTGTTGACGGTCAGTTCACTGTGATTCTCTTATATTTTCTTAACATGTTTAGCTCTTTTTTTTGAGAAAGAGAGGGAGTGAATGTCTGTAAGCGGAGGTGGGGGAGGAGCAGAAGGAAAGGGAGAGAGAGCATCTTAAGCAGGCCGGCTCCATACCCAGCACAGAGCCTGATGCAAAGCTCAGTCCTGGGACCCTGAGATCATAACCTGAGCCAAAATGAAGAGTTGGGTGCTTAACCAACTGAGCCACCCAGACACCCCTAAAATCTTTTAGCTCTTAATTTTATGATGAATAATGTAAGGTAAAGATTAAGATCAGTTTCTTGCATATTGTTATCAAATTTCTTTTTCGAAGATGTTATTTATTGCTGATTGAACTGCCCTGGTTTTAATGTTGAAAATCAGTATATGGCTTTATATCTGCACTCTTTTTATTCTATATCATTGATTTGTCTATTTAACTTAGGTTCATACCATGTTGTTTTAATTACTGCAGATCTCTAAAAACTCTTGATATCAAGTATTTACACATTCTAATTTTGTTTTTTCTCCCATTCATTCTGTTTGCAATTCTAAGTCCGTTACATGTTTATATAAAGTATGGAATTAGCTTGTCATATTCCACAAAGGAATTTGCTGTAATTTAACTAAAACTTATTTGATTTTCTAGATAATTTGCATAGAATTTATATCTCAACAGCATGAGTTTTTTATCTGTTAACACAGTATATGTTACAATGTATTTTTTTCTTTAGTTCTAACAATGTTTTGGTGGACTCTTTAGTGATTTGGTAATACCATTTCAGCAGTAAATAGTTGCAGTTCTTTATTTTTTAATTAAACTTTCTGCTATATCTTAAGAATTATAATGTTCGTGAAGGATATGATCTGAATTTTCTTTTTTCTAATACCATTGTATAGGTTTGCTTTAAGGGTAATGAGGGATGCAGCTAATGAGTTGGGAAGTATCTTACTGCTTTCTTAAATGATTGGTAAAATTCCTTGTGAGAAGGTATTAAACTGCATGTTCAATTTATTTAATAGTTATAAATAGTTATAAATTTATTCAGATTACCTACATTTTCTTGAATGGCTTTGGGTCATTTGTGTCTGTCAGGGATTTTGGTCATTTCATGTAAGATGTCAAATATTAATGTAAATGTTTTCATAATAATCCCTTATGTCTATTTCATATCTGTGGAAGCCGCTGATGTCACTCTTTTGATTGCTAATATTCATAATTGTTGCTCTTTCTTTATTCCTGATCAATCTAGCTACAAGTTTATCAATTTTACTGATCTGCTCAAAGAATTGGACTTTGATTTTCCTCTATTGGCCACATTTCTCTATAAAAGGTTTCTGTGCTTATCAGTACTATTTCCTTTCCTCTGCTTCCTTTCATTTTAACATGTTTTTCTTTCCTAGTCACTTATTATGAAGACTGAAACCTACAGTTTAAGACTCTTCATCTTTTGGCATAGCTTAATATGTGTCTCATATTTAATTGAACAGAATATGAAATCTTCCATCATAGCATGTAGTGTTCTCTAAATGTCAGTTAGGTCAAATTGGTTTGTAGTGTTGTTCAGTTTTTTATATGCTTATTGAATTTCTGCCCACTTGATCTATCAATTATTTAGAATGTTCAAATTGTCAACTAAAATTTCAGATCTTACTATTTCTCCTTAGTTCTATTAGTTTTTTTTTTCTTCACTTATTTTGAATCCTTAAAATTAGGCATGTACATGTTTAGAATTGTCATGTTGTCTTGAAGTGACAACTTTATTGTAATGAAATGACCTTATTTATCCCAGGTGATATTCTTTTCTGCAATATCTACTTTGCATTATATTAAAGTAGCCACTACAACTTTCTTTTAATTACTGTATATATTTATACACACACACATACACCCATATATATGTGTGTATATATATATATATATGTATTTTTTTCTTTTTAGATTTATTTATTTTAGAGAGGGAGAGAGAGTGTGAGCACAGGGAGGGACAGGGGGAGAAGGAGAGAATCTCGAGTAGACTCCTCACTCAGTGTGGAGCCCAGCATGGGGCTCAGTCCCATGACCCAGAGATGATGACTCGAGCTGAAATCAAGAGTCAGAAGCCTAACCAACTGAGCCACTCAGGCTACCTCTTGGTATATATATTTTTCTACCAGTATATATTTTTCTACCAGTTTTCATTTAATCTACTTATGTACTTATATTTAATGTGGTTACACATAGACAGTTTATAATTGTTTGCTTTGTTTTGTGCAATATATCAGTTACTTGCAGTTTTTTAAATCCAACTCAGCAATGTTTAAATGTTGTTTTCCTTTTCTTCTTTTTTGGCTTTCTTTGGAATTGAGTACTTTTATGATTTCACATAATATTCTTACTGGCTCATCAAATGCTACCCTCTGTTTTGGTTTGGTGTTACTTTGTATGTCAAAGTATATAACTTATTATTAACTTATTATCATACCATTTCTTTTTTTTTTTTTAAGATTTTATTTATTTACTTGACAGAGTATTGTAGAAACAGCAAGAGAAAGCACAAGCAGAGGGAGAGGGAGAAGCAGGCTCCCCACTGAGCAAGAGCCCAACGTGGGGCTCAATTCTAGGACCCTGGGATCATGACCAGAGCAGAAAGCAGATGCTTTACTGACTGAACCACCCTGGCCCCCTCATTGTACCATTTATGTTTAGATAAGAAATTTACAATGATGTACTTCCATTTCCCCCTTCTTAGTGTTTAGGCAGTTAATCGCATTCATCCTATTCTCATATATGTTATACTCCACAATGCATAGTGATTTTTTTTCTCTAAGCATTTACGGTTAAATTTTTAAAGTAGGAACAATATTGTGTTTGCCCACATATTTACATTTCTTGTGCTCTTTATTTCTTTGCTTAGCTCTAGGTTACATTTGGTATCATTGTTCCTCTACATGAAGAAATCTCTTTAATATTTTTTGCATTGTTGATTCTCTGTTGTTTTTGTCTAGTCTTTTTTCTCCCTGTTATTTGAAATAACTTTTATAGATATATTTTCAAGTTTGCTGATATTATTCTCTGAAATGTCTAAATTAATATGACTCCTATCCAGTAAATTTTCATTTCATATAGTTTTGCCTCTAGAAATTTGTATTTTCAATGTCTCCACTTTTTATGTTCTTTTCTCTATCTTCTTTAATATATGGAACACAGATTTAGCAGTTATGGTAAAGCCCCTGTCCACTAATCCTATTATTTCTTCCATTTTGGATCAGTTTCAATTGATTGATTTTCTCTTCATTGTTTTGCTGCTTCTTTTCATGTCTGGTAATTTTATCGGATGACAGAGATTGTGAAGTTTACCTTGTTTAGTGCTGGAAACCTTACCACCCAATAAATATTATAAAGCTTTTTTGTGCAGCAGTTCAGCTAATTGGAAACAGATTGATCCTTTCAAGTCTTGCTTTAAACTCCATATGTGGCACTGTAGCATCTTTTAGTTTAGAGCTAATTTGACTCCACCTCTGAACTAATAACCTTTTGATTACTGTACTAGATGCCCAGTAAATCATGAGGTTTTCCACTTTGGATCCTGGAAAATGATCTATACCCTTCCCTAAGTGTGCTCTGGAGATTGTCTTCTCTGCCTTTTTTGTGTGAGGTTCTTTTCCTAGCTTTGGGTAGTTTTCTCTCTTGCCTGCACTGGTTAGCACTCAGCTGGAGATTTGAAGGGGACCTTGTGCAGAGCATCAAAGCATAGCACCCTCTCCCTGTACATCGCTCTTCTTCAGTGCTCTTGCAAGCTCCATCTTCCTTGGCTTGCTCAGACTCCCGGCTCCATCTTTTTAATTTAGGATGATCATAGGGCTCCATCTGGGTTTCCCTTCCCTGAAAACTCAAATGAGTAAATTGGGGCAATTTTAGGGCTCGCATTTGTGACCTCTCACTGAGATATCGCTGTCCTGTGCTTCCTGATGTCAAAAGCTTGAAAACTATTCTTTCATATATATTTTTTGGAGCTTTTAAGTTGTTTTAAGTGGGACTAAACCCAGTTCAACTTGCTACAAGATGTCTCTGATTCATTCTTAAATTATATTTTAATATTAGACATTTATTCAATGAGAGTTGTATTTTTTAGAAAAAAGATGTTGTTTATCATGTTTTATATTTCATATATTATCTAATATCCTCTTAATTTGTAGAAACATCTTCTGTTTTCAGTATGTTTCTGAGAGAATTCATGTGTATTTATGAAGAAAATTTGGAAACGTTTTTAAAATGGAAAGCTGTATTTTGAAAAAGAAAACTAATGCATAATCTTTTCTACTTTTGAGGAGTCGTCTAATTCTTGAGTTTCTTAAACAGAGTGAATGAAAACTATTAAGTCAACTCTCAACTCTCTTTACATTTATCTTTCCTTTTTTTAAAAACTTGATTCTCATACCACAATAGAATAATGGGCAAAAAAACTACTGAAGTGTTCTTTTGTTTTCCTACAATCTCCTTTTATTATATTATAATGTCGTTACAGTGTAAAAAACCTGCATAGATAGTAGTATGGGAAGCAAGTAGTATTAGGAAGCAAGTAGTATTACAAAGCAAGATTATCTGACACTACAAATACTGAATCTACACTGTAAGAGATTTTCTTGTGTATATTCTAGCTTTATAAGTTGCAGTAAAATATATAAGCCTATAGGGAACAACACCATGATGATAAGCCATCAGAACAATGTGTAGAGCTATACGTTTTCCCTGCAGAATGCACAAATATCAAGAGACTTAAATCCAGACACTCTACAGAGTACTAAGAAAAAATGTGTGAAGATACTGTGTCTTTTTCTTTATAGAAGAACCCAGTGTCCCTTCATTGTACAGACCACTTCTTACTTTATCAGCTTTGTTTCTTTCTTTTTTATATAATTATGTATAATTAATATTTCTGTGCAATAGAAATATTTTTGTTTTTTTAATATTTTATTTACTTATTTGAAAGAATGTGAGAGACACAAAAGGGGGGCCAGAGAGAGAGAGAAGCAGACTCCCCGCTGAGCAGGGACCCCCCCCCCCAATGTGACGCTCCATCCCAGGACCCTGAGATCATGACCTGAGCCGAAGGCAGATGCTTAACCTAGTGAGCCTCCCAGGCACCCCTCAGCTTTGTTTCATATATGATTTAATTCAAACCCAGTATAAAATTACAATAATATCAAGATAAAATTTAACATAAGAAAATAAATGGTTTAAAAGATTACTAAATATAATGTTCAACTATAAGATTATTTTACTACTTAATTTATTTTTACAAAAAGATACATTGAAATTTGTATGTCCATTACATTTTATACTTTACATAGGTATTATATATATCTATAGGAGCTGATATGTTGATTAAAATAATTGCATAGATGGGGTACCTGGGTGTCTCAGTTGGTTAAGCGTCTGCCTTTGGCTCAAGTCATGATCCCAGGCTCCTAGGATCTAGCCCCACATCGGGCTCCCTGATCAGTGAGGAGCTTGTTTTTCTCTCTCCTACTCCCCCTGCTTGCTCTCTCTCTTTCTTTCTGTCAAATAAATAAATAAAATATTAAAAAATAAAATAATTGTGCAGAAATATTAATTATGTTATTTATTCAATTAGTAATGATGTATTATTAACATTTATGTCTCTCAGTAAAATCTGTATGGATGCTAAATTTTAAAACTTGAAATGAAATTAAATATATATAACTGCTATTTAACAGTTGATATGTTTCTATTCCTCTTAATAGAATAATAAAAATAATTGGAGATTCTTCTTTCTCTGTAGTCTGCATAATCATTTAAATACCATTTGCCGTGCTTTCCATTTTGAAAGGCTTAAAAATATTGTAGAATTTAATAGAAAACTAATGAACTCAAAAAATTGTGTTAATTTTACTAGCAGTTTCCAATTAGGTTTACAGGAATCTTTTATTAGCAGTTCGGAATCTCTCTGACCAAGCATATGTAAAGGTTGGTAAATTTACTGAGATTTCTAATCTAAACAGTGTATTTGGTTGTATCATCATATTATCTTACAACTCCACATACCCTTTTTTCTCTAAAACCCAGAATAAAGTGATGTGGCAAGTATTTTAGAGTAGATAGTTCATATGCAGAGTCAGCTCTGAGTAAAACTCTACAGTAGTCTGTTTTGTTTCAACATATTCAATCACCGTTTTAAGGACCTTCTCTTCTTCTATGGACACTCGCTTTTTCTGCCTGACATTCCATTTTTCTTCTCCCGTTTCTTCTCTATCAGAAATGGATATCATAAATTTACAGAAAATAACATTAACCTTGAATACATCTTTGGGCACAATAAGTAAGAATAGATAAAAAGAAAAATACAGAGGTGAAGAAAGAAGAGAAGAAAAATTTTTCCTTATTTAGAGGAATTTAAGTTCTCAAGCCAAATAGAATGGCACTTTTATTAAGAGATCTTAAAATATCAGAAAATTCGCAAAGCACTTTGTGTTTGTGTTATCACGTGAACTCCAATCTAATTAAGGTAGCCAAGAATTCTTCTTCCTAATTCTTGCATTCTTAAAATAATTCAATAAATATTTTTTGAGCATGTGTATGTGCATAAGTCAGTAAAAGAGGTAAAGTATGTGGAAAATGTATCCTTAGAAGGACTTTCCTTGTTTGTTTCAAAGTTTCACAATTACTTTTCATGATCTTCGTTGGTTGACAGCTTCTTATGGGTCTTATTTTCACTGACCTTACAATTACAACCAATTACCCCCTCCAAAGTGTTATTAGCATACTACTACTAATGTTATTTAAAAGATTTACCTTTAAAAAATAAGAAAGTATTTATCAAAAATAATCAATGTTATTACTTCTAAAGCTTTTATTGGAATGCCTTACAAACTTTACATTTTTACTAACATCACATCAAGTGAAAAAGATAATTTAATTAGTACTGTATCTTTTTATTTTCTAAAATTTGATTATAAGTAACACACAATGTTACATTAGTTTTAGGTGTACAGTAGAGTGATCAACATCTCTATACCTTATGCTATGCTACAATTATTACTTATTATTATCCAGAATTTGGGGATGCTTCTTCTATGATCTATCCTACCAGAACAGAGATGATAATGTTGATATAAAAAATAAAACAAATATCATAAGCTGTATAAATACAAATTCTTTTTTTTTTTAAGATTTTATTTATTTATTTGTCAGAGAGAGAGTGAGAGAGAGATCACAAGTAGGCAGAGAGGCAGGCAGAGGCAGAGGAAGAAGCAGGCACCCTGCCGAGCAAGGAGCCCGATGTGGGACTCAATCCCAGGACCCTGGGATCATGACCTGAGCCGAAGGCAGCCGCTTAACCACCTGAGCCACCCAGGCATCCCTAAATAAAAATTCTTAAAAACAGAAAGGTAAATATGCTATTCCACATCTTAATCCTTGTGTAGAATTTTAGTAAACTATTTTTTTCACCACACATTCTTTTCATAGTGAAAGCCTGTTATTTTTGTTTGTTTGTCTGAGCAGAATTTTAAAAGAATATCAAATACAATGCTTATGACAAGAAATATTGCTTTTTACCATGAGAAAATGCAATTATTAGTAAATCAAATCCACCAACATATAGAAGAGTAATATATTATGGCCAAATGGTGTTAATTTCAGGAATACAAGCTTAGTTCAATATCAGTTAATTTGATTTGCTAAAGATTAATTCTTCTTGGAGAACAGAACCCTTTACATACTGCTTTTCTTTATTCCCAGTAATTTTCCCTGTTCTGAAGTCTGCTTTGTCTGAAATTAATTTAGCCACTCCAGGTTTTTTAAATTAATGTCATCATATTGTATCTTTCCCTGTACCTTTACTTTTACCCTATCTATGTCTTCATATTTAAACTGGATCTCTTACATAATGTATATTTTTTTAAAATCTACTCTAACAATCCCAGTCTTTTAATTTGTGTAATTGGAGCATTCATACTTAAAGTGATTTTTTATGTACTTGAATTAATATGTGCCATGTTCACAATGGCTTTCTACATGTTGCACTTGTTCTTTATTTCTTCTCCCCCTCCTCTTCTTTAAAATTTTTCTTCTCTGGTTTTAACTGAGCATTTTATAACATTCAACTTTCTCTTCCTCTCTTAGCCTATTAATTATATATATATAGAGAGAGAGAGGGAGAGAGAGAGAGATATCAATTATATATGTATATAAATAGAGAGACAGAGAGAGAGAGAGTTTACAATATATGTTTTTAGCTATTTTTGTTTTTAAATAGAAGACCATCTAAAATATCACTTTCCCTTCCATATACCAGAAAGGTACTAGGGTATCTTTCCTGGCTCTTCACTGTGGGAACCTAGTGGGGTTCCTGAAGTTCCTAAAACATAAATGTGTGAGGGTCCACCTGAAATTCTAGCTCCCAGTTGTTTCTACTCCTCTCTCTAGTTTACACTTAGTTCCTATACTCTTCAAAATGACCATCGAAATGTTTTTACCAGTATATGACTCTAGCAGCTTGTTCCATGAATGCAGATTTTGGATTCACCAGTCTTTGTAGATTTTGGGTGACTACTTGCCATGCTTGCCTAGTTCTTTGAAGGTTCCAACCAAGTAATATGATTTCAGTTTGTTCAGACTTTTACTTACTGTTGGGATGGAAGTGATCACTTCCAGCTTTTAACATGTTGAAATTGAAATCAGAAGTCACCTTCATCTGTCAGTGTTTGGTTAACATTAATGTGCCAGATACTACAGTGACTAATAGAATACTAAAAACTTCCTTTGGCTTTTTAATCATTTTTAAAGAAAATATTTTTCAATTTCAATTGTAATTTAAAAAGTTCATTTTCAGATAATAAGATTTTTTAGCTTCAAGAGATAACATCACTTTGTCGAGCCGATGATAAATCAAATTTGTAGGAGGTGAATGTAAAATTTTGTCTTGGTTTTTTACACAATAAAAAATTCTATGTTAGTTCAAACTTAACAGTATTGAAAGTATGAAATTATCATAGAATATGCAGAGTAGTAATAATGATTAACTCAAAAGACAAATGCTGCTTCTCAATCTATATTTGTATTATGTGCAGTGATTCCATTCCAGTGTGCAAAACAAATCTGTTATGATAAATCATGTTGTAAATATTTATCTAATGCTTTTACAATCTTTTTAAAGTTAGAAATGTTTTAGGGTCATAAAGTTATACATGACCATAAAAAGTGAATGCCTCTCTTTATAATAAACAATAAAAATAATTTATGTCAAAATTAGTACTTCACAAATTTTTATGTACCTCTTAAAGGATATCACAGATAAGTTAATTTTTGAGACATACTAATTTGGTGATGGAAATTTTCAGTGAATACTCACTAATATAATAATCTGGGCAGTAAGTAGAAGAATGTCTCAACCTTTGACCTATTAACCCAGACACTTTTTCTGTCAATTGATATAATTACGTATTTCTTCTTTCTTGGCCAGTTAATACAGTAGATTACATTAATTGGTTTGCTAATATTGAACCCATATTGCATCCTGAAAATAAAATCAATGATATATAGTTCTTTCTGAGACAGTGTTACATTTAGTTTATTAATATTATATTGGGGATTTTTGCATCTAAGTTTATAAGAGATATTAGTGTGTAGTTTCCTTTCTTCTTTTATTTATTTATGTGTCTGCTTGCTTGCTTTTTATTTTACTGCTTTTGTTTGGTTTCTGGAAGAGTTATGTAAAACTAATGTTAAATCTCCTTAAAAGTTTATTAGCATTGTCCAGCAAAATAACCTGTGCTTGGAGATAGCTTTTTTGGGAAGCTTCATAATTTGAAATTCAAACTTTTAAATGACTATCGGACTATTATTTTTTATAAATATGATTTATAGAAATAGTAAGGAGAAAGATATTATATTTTATGTACATATAATGGCTCTTTTGTTGTTCATTCTTTCTTCTTAACACTTCAACACTTACTACCTTTATCATTTTATTTGTTTGAAGATCTTCCTTTACCCTAGTCACAAGTCCTTTTACTTTTCTTCTGTCCAAGAATGTCTTTATTTCTCCTTTATTCCTTTTTTTTAAGATTTTATTTATTTATTTGACAGAGAGAGCGATCACAAGTAGGCAGAGAGGCAGGCAGAGAGAGAAGGGGAAGTAGGCTCCCCACTGAGCAGAGAGCCTGATGCGGGGCTCAATCCCAAGACTCTGAGATCACGACCTGAGCCAAAGGCAGAGGCTTTAACCCACTAAGCCACCCAGGCGCCTCTCCTTTATTCCTAAAAGATTATTTCATTAGTTATAGATCTCACAGCTGACACTACTTTTATTTCAGAACTTGAAAATTATTGCTGGTTCTGTCTGAATTTCATGTTTCAAAAATGAGAAATTAGCTGCTATTCAAATATGTTCTTATAAAGAATGCTTTGTTTCTCTCCAGTACTTCAAAATTTTCAATTTCTTTGATTGCCAGAAGTATAATTTTGCTGTGTCTTGGTGTGGATATCCTTGGGTTTATCCTTTTTCAGTTTTGATCAGTGATATAAATCTGTAGATTTGGATCTTTTGTCAAATTGGGGAGATTTTAATCATTACTTCTTTCAGTTCCATTCTCTTTTTTTTCTTCTGGAAGTCGGATAATGCAACTTTTGGAAATTTTGTTTTTATTCACTGGTCCCCAAGGCTTTTCATATTTTATCAATGTCTGTTGTTTCTATGGGATAAATTCTAATGATCTGTCCCCGGTTTTCACTTAATGTATTTTCTTGTCATCTCCACTTTACTATTTGGTTTAGCCATTAAAAGTTATTTATTGTATTTTTTTAATTCTCTAATTTGAATTTGGTTCATTTTTATAGCTTCCTTTTATTTTCCTTTCATTGTATTTCAATAGAATTTGTAGCATATTTTAGAAAAAATTTATGATGGCTGTTGTAAAATTCTTGTCAATTTATTACAATATCTGATTCATCTCAGAGTAAGCATCTGTTGATTGCCTTTTTCTCATTGGAGTTGTGTGTTGTTTGTTTCTTTGTATGAAAGATGACTTCAGTTCTATTTTAGATATTCATCTAACATATTGGACAACTCTGTGTCCTATTTAAATATTTTAACAGCAAGTCACAGTGTTTATGTTAGAAATAGGTACTGGCCTAGCTTTTTGTGACTTTGGTTTTCACGTTTAATTTTGAGAACTTTTGTTGTGTTATTTTGATTTACTTTCATTATCTGATGCCAGTGGGGTCCTTACTTGGTTCCTTCTGGTGCCACTTGACAGGGTAGAAGGTATTTTTACCTACAACCACCAGAGTTTCTCACTGAGGTATTTCTACCTACAATCACCAGAGTTTCTCACAGAGGGGCTCATGTCCCTGGAGACAAAGAGACTCTCATGGTCCAGTGAAAGGAAAACTTCTCTTTCTTTTATGTTATTCTCCATACTTCTGGCCATTCTGACCATAGAATGTGAAATGATTTTCTCACACCAAGCAATTCTCCAATTCTCTGTGCGTATCAACTAGATGTTCTATAATTTAATTCAGGTCTCAAGCTATCTATCTGGAGTTAGCATCAGATCCCACAAGTTAAGGGTTCAGTCCCTCAAGACTACCTCCTCCCCCTCCCATTTCAGACACAATCACAAGTCCCAGGTGGTTACTTATACTTCTGGCAGACTGTATATAAATCAGAGGTTCCCACAACCCTCTTCTTGGGCTTAGTAATTTGTTAGAACAACTCACAGAACTCAGGAAAAGAGTTTACTTACTAAATTATGAGCTTATTATAAAAAAGATACAAGTCAGGAACAGCCACATGGAAAATGTTCATAGGACAAGGTATTGAGGATGGGGCAGAAGCATCCATGCTCCTCTGGGTGCTCTGCATTAATGTAGAGCTCTCTGAACTCTGTACAATAGGGATTTTAATAGAGGTTTCATCGTGCAGGCATGATCAATTATTAACCCAATCTCTAGGCCCTCTCTCTTCGTTGGAGAATGCGAGCTAGAACTAAAAGTTCTAAGCTTCTAATAATGACTTGATTTTTCTGTTGACCAGTCCCCATCCTTAAGCTATGTGGAGCCCACCAAGAGTTGCTCCTTTATAACAAAAAATGTTTCTATTTCCCAGGAAATGTTCCTATTACCCAGAAAATTCCAAAGGATTTAGGAGCTATGTGTCAGGAACTGGGATCAGAAATCAACTATTAGAGGAAAAGATTCACATACCAACTTTAAAGCTTGGAGAAATTGCAAAAATTAGGGAATTGGGAGCTCTGGCCAAGAGCCAGGGAAGAAGACCTAAATATATATTTCCTATTACATCACAATTTAACCCATGATGATTTTTTTCTTTTCTTTCTTTTTCTTTTCTTTTGCTCTTTCCTTTGTGTGTGTGTTTCTTTGTGTGTGTGTGTGCATTATTTCATATTTGTTGTTGCTGGCCTCCATAGCATGCCCCAACCTCCAGAGAAACTATTAAAAAATAACCAGGAAGAAATAAGTTAAAATTGCAACAAGGGATGTTGACTTCAGAAAATCATGCCATGAGATCCTGGAAAAGCCAGTGATGGCAGAATTAATGTTCAGCAGAAAGTAAGTGGGCTGAATTTCTCTTGGGCTTTATCGTCTCTCTCTGTGGCCCTTTCCTGAGAATTCAGAACTGACTCTCCCACCCTTATCTCAAACTACTTATCTGTTGCAAATGGCAAGATTTCATTCTTTTTTTTTTTTTTTTTTTTGGTATGGCTGAGTAATATTCTGTCTATCTACATGCCTTTTTCAGGGCATTTTCTTTAGGCATATGTATGTACGTTTAGGTCTATATCAAAATATCTGGCCAACAGCTTTTTTCAAATTTCATTATAGTGAGTCATTTATAAAGCAATGGTTCTTATGCTTTATTCATGGATAGACCTAGAAGGTATTACGCTAAGTGAAATAAGTCAGAGAAAGACAAATGCCATCGGGTGATTGGTTTTTTGTTTGTTTTGTTTTGTTTTTTTTGTTGTTTGTTTTTTCAGGATTTTTTTTTTTTTTTTTGAGATTGACTACTGATTATGGGAGACAAACTGACAAACATACAGAGCATGGCTGTTTGTTGTGGCTCATAGTCCTCCTACCTCACCTGGGTCTGTGGGTGGAGGTGTCTACAGCCTTGTAGGAAAATAGCTTCTTCCAGCTGCTTGTTAGCAAGAAGGATCTGGTTTTCTGGTGGTATAATCTTCAACTGAGGCTTTTGGCAGGATTCTTGTTGGATTCAGAGTTAGAATGTATGTACTTGAATCCCCTTCTGCTGCTAGGGTGGTGGTTGCCAAATGACGGGTCTTGGTTACCTTCTCTAGGTGGGAGAACAGATGTCTGGGTGTTGTTTTTTTTTTTTTGTTCTGGTCTTAATGTTCCAAACCAGTTTACCTTCTTACCATCTTTTAGTGTTTTCCTTGGTTGTATCTTGCATTGTTTCTTGAGTTAACAATTGTACTCAATTTTGATCAACAGGGAGAAACAGGTCTACAACATCTTGTTAAGACCAAAAATATTTTATTTATTTATCTATTTATTTGTGTATTTATGTATTTATGTATGTATTTATTTTTAAAGATTTATTTATTTATTTTAGAGTGCACATGCAATGGGGGGAGGAGCAGAGGGAGAGGGAAAGAGAGAATCACATACAAACTCCCTGCTGAGTGCAGAGACTTACACAACACTTGATTCCATGACCCTGGGATCATAACCTGAGCTGAAATCCAGAGTTGGTTGCTTAACTGACTGAGCTACCTGGGCGTCTTTATTTTATTTATTTTTGAAATCAGTATTGCTTTCAGATTAGATTTTTTTTCCACTTGACACACTAAGGGGATCTTAATAACTAAGATAATGTTTAGAATAACAAATAAATGCTTTATTTTAATAAAGAAGAAGTGGCAGTTTAAATTCTAAAGTCTATAATGTACATATGGCATTCCACAATAAATTTTTCATAAGCAAGTGAGTTTTGCTTCCTTAATTTCACCAGTAACAAAAATTAAGAATGAATTTTATACAGGTCTGTTTATTTCTACAATAGTTTGAAAATATTGGTAACACAACTTTTTTGTCTATCTTAATTTTCAGTTATGGTATAGATGTAGATAATGGTGTTTAAATAAAAAAATGTTTTTCCAGTAATCTCTTTAGCTATATAACTGGTTCAATTTATGTTTACTCTTTTGGGTCATGTCTAACTTGATTACTTTCTGATTACAACCTGTTTCCTTTTTTTTTTTTTTAAGATGTATTTATTTATTTAAGAGAGTGTGTGAGAGAGAGAGCACCAGCTGGGGAAGAGGCAGAGGGAGAGAGCAGTCTTCCCGAGAACAGGAAGCCCGATGAGGGACGTGATCCTAGGACCCTGGGATCATGACCTGAGCCAAGGCAGTCACTTAACCAACTGAGCCACCCAGGCATCCCTCATTTCAACCTTTAAATATGCTCTTCCTTTCACCTATAAAACTTTATCTCTCGCTCCACTAGTTTTCATTTGAAAGCCCCCTCCTCCTTAAGTTCCTAGGTGAGCTGTCATTACCATAGAAAACTCTCACCTAACAACCCATTCTAAAGTACCTTCCTACAGTTGATAGTCTAAAATCATTATCTTTGTCTGTATTTCATTTCCCCCAATAGCATTTAAACGTCATAAGGATACAGAATTTGTCTTATTTAGATGTATCCACACCATCTTGAAGAATGCCTAGCATAGTATACAGTAAACACCTAGTATTTTAAGTGAATACATGAAAAAATAATCATTACAGTTATTTTTCCTTTTTTAAATACTTTTTTTCCTAGTAGTAAGTTAGAGCCTCTAACTTCTATCATAGCTTCTGACACAAAGTGAAAGTATAATATATAATAAATGACAAACTCCTAGTACTGTTTACATAATATCAAAACAATTTTGTTAATATTCCACAGTTATTCAGGGCATTTTCTTCAAGCACATGTATATATGTTTGGGTCTATATCAAAAGTGTCTGGCCAACAGCTTTTGCAAATTTCATTATAGTGAGTCATTTAGAAAGCAATTATTCTTATGCTTTGTCCAACCAAATAACAATTACTTCACAATAAGAAACTATTTTTCTATTATGAAAATATCTGCACGGACAAACCAAGTTAGATATGGTAGTTCGCCATCATCTGGGAATAGAGCTTCTTCTACTTTTTTTCTGCCATTGTTAACATATGCTTCAAATTTTGCTTCAAGATGGCTGCTCTAACTTCTACCAACATTTCTTTATTTTATATTTTATTACATGTTTATATAACAACTTGAATTTGCACAGCACTGCTATTTTAAAATTGAAAATTTCATTTGAATCTAATAAGTTCCCTCTAAGGAAGACAGATAATAAAACAAAACTCAGAGACCATAAAGGACTGCATCTATGTTGTGTAGGATATAGCCAAGAACCTTGCACATCTACATGCTTACAGTATTTTAGCCTATGATATTTACTCTTTGTATATAAGATGATAATATTTCAATAGCTTCTCCTTTTAAAAAATATTTGAACCAGGTTCAATATTACCAGGTTATTATAAAATACCTAAATTTGTATTCAGGAACAAATTAACCCAGCTCATTAGATGTCCATGCATTTTTCCGCAGAATAATGAGCAAAGAGATCAGGGAGATAATGAATCTTTTCCTAACTTGGCATGAGAAGGATTATCATTCACAGAATTTTCTTAGAGTCACACAATAAATACTTTACATATTAAAAGCCTGATTGACCTTTAAATTCTTGGATACCTTAACTGATGGAAAAACTGATTCTGAAATTTAGCAAAGCATGTTATGATGCATTCAACTAGTGCATACATTTATGAATTACAGTGTCTCAGAATTATAATGTCTTAATGTCCTAAATAATATTAACTTAAAGTTTTTAATTTCACAGTGCACTTTTACATATATTTATAAAGTTCATTTGCAGCTGGTAAAAAATAGTGACTTAAATAGACTGAACACGCCTTTATTATCATCTTGCTTTAATGGATAAACTCCAGAATTAAAATTTAAACCCACTTTTTGTTAGAAATGCTACAATCCTTTCAATAGGTTGCTTGTATTGAGGAATACTGAAGTAGTTAAAAAAGGAGTTCAAGGAAGGTGATCTCCTAGGGAGGAAAACACAGGGCACTAATAAATAAGAGATCAAGACAAAGGAACGGTTACTTTGTCAACAGAGCTTTGTCAACAGATAGCAGAGCCTTGATCATTGGACCCATCTTTGGTGTAGGATTAAATTTTCAAGATGTGAAAGTCCTTAGACTCCTTATCAATTATACACCTCGATAGTAGAAAAGAAGAAAGGGATCAAATAAAAGCATGCATTAGGACTTTATGATCAAAAGAAAAGGTGACGATTTATGCGAATTTTGACTACTAACAACATTTCTTTCTGACCGATACTAAGCGCAGGAAGATTGGCACATGGAATCTCGGTGATAAGAAGATAATACAGTCAAACCCTGGTGTGACAGTGACTCTTTCCAAAACTGCGAAGAGAACAAACTAAAGCTAGAGAAACAAAATCTCTTTTCTAAGTTTGACGTCCATTATATTGACATATTAACTTATTTTATTAACATACTTTTATGTAACTAATTCACATTTCTGTACCTGTTCTTCCTGCTTTGCTCATTAAGAGTATCAGATCATTTCAGAGGACAGCGTTTGGGAATATATCTATGTATATTTATATGTTTTATGTATATAGATAAATGTGTGTGCACACAACTCACAAATACACATATAAACATAAACATATCAATATATCTAATATCTAATACCACATTGTTCATTCTAGTAAGTTTAGCTACCCATATCTCTAATTCTTTTCTTCATTTGTGAAAAGACTGACTCCTACCATCTTAACATATTTATGTATTCTGCTGGTAATTATTTCATTCTAAACATTTCATGTATTTGGTTATAATATAAATGGCACCACTTTTTAAATTTTCATTTACGGGTACCTGGGTGGCTTAGTCGGTTAAGCATCTGATAGGTATGAAGTGATACCTCATTGTGGTTTTGACTTACATCTCCTTGATGAGTGATGATGAATATTTTTTCATGTGTCTCTTGGCCATCTGGATGTCTTCAATGTCTTCTTTGGAAAAATGTCTGTTCATGTCTTCTGCCCGTTTTTAAATTAGATTATTTGTGTTTTGGATGTTGAGCTTTATAAGTTCTTTATAGATTTTGGATACTAATCCTTTATCAGACATGTAATTTACAAATATCTTCTCCCATTCTGAAGGTTGCCTTTTAGTTTCATTGATTGTTTCCTTCGCTGTTCAGAAGCTTTTAATTTTGATGTAGTCCCAGCAGCTTATTTTTGCTTTAGTTTCCCTTGCTTTTGGAGACATACCTAGAATAAAAGTTGCCACGGCTTATGTCCAAGAGATTACTTCTAAGACTTTTATGATTTCAGGTCTCACATTTAGGTCTTTAATCCATTTTGAATTTATTTTTGTGGATGGTGTAAGAAAGTGGTCTAGTTTTTTTCTTTCATATGTTGCTATCCACTTTTTCCAACACTATTTGTTGAGGAGACTGTCTTTTTCTTGTTAGATATTCTTTCCTGCTTTGTCGAAGATGAATTGGCTGTGTAGTTGCTGGTTTATTTCTGAGTTTTCTATTCTGTTCTATTGAACTATGTGTCTGTTTTTGTGCAAGTACCATATTGTTTTGGTCACTACAGCTTTGTAATATAACATGAAGTCCAGAATTGTGATGCCTCCAGCTATGCTTTTCTTTTAGAATGACTATTGATTTTATTCTATAAGATTTTAAGAAAAACCTCACAAAAATAAAAAATGTAAAGACAAATCAATATCTGTGGAGGAAGACGCAATATTGTAAGCATGGGTGTGTATAATGTATAAATTTAATACAATCCTAATACCATTTTTTCAGGCTCTTTTCAACAAGACTACTAAACTCTACATTTGGAATTTGTAAAAATTTAAATAGTATTAAATATGTGTAAAATAAGTGCAGTGAGAGGGACTAACACTACCAGATTTTAAAAAAATAAACAAGCTTGAGTTATTAAAAGTTCTTTTGCCATATACATTTAAAGAAGAAACCCAGTGGGCGCCTGGTTAGCACAGTCGGTTGAGCATCTGACTCCTGGTTTCAGCTCAGGTCAGGTTCTCAGAGTTGTGAGAGCAAACCCCACACTGGGCTCTGCACTCGGGGTTTAGTCTGCTTGAGATTCTCTCTCCCTATCCTTTTGCCCCTCCTGCTTATGCTCTTTCTATCTCAAATAAATAATCAAATCTTTAAAAAAAGGTGGTATAGAATGAAAGGTCCCTAAGCAGATATAAATAATCAGAAGAGTTAGTATAACACAAATTTATTAGTGCAAGTATTTAAACATGGTCCAGGGAAAAACAGAAATTAAGAAAAAAATATTTATTTGGATCCATACTTCTTATTGTAATCAAGAAAAGTTCCAATTAATCAAAATTGCAATATGAAACAAAAATAAATCATAAATTTTAGAATGTAAGAGTGAGGGGCTCCTGGCTCACTCAGTCTGAAGAGCATGCCCCTCTTGATCTCCAGGTCATGAGTTGAGCCCCATTTTGGATGTAGAGATTACTTAAACAAAAATAAAATAGAATAAAAAAAACTTAAAAAAATAGAATACAAAACTGATGTTTTCCATTAAAAATAAAAAATGGTTCAGCACAGAAAACAAGCCCTTCCAATACTTTTGCACAGGGTTGTCACAGGGGAGCAGGGAGAAGTGCAATTTAAAAGACAAAATAATAAATGATAAATTGGGCAAATAAGATTGCAGTTCATGTTTCAGAAAAAGGCCTTAATCCCCCGGTATGTAAAGTTTCTGAAAGTTAATAAAGAAAAAGTTTACATTTTTAAAAGATTTTATTTATTTGACAGAGAGAGCAGGAGAGCACAGGCAGGGGGAGCGGCGGAGAGAGAGGGAGAAGCAGGGAGCCTGATGTGGGACTCGATCCCAGGATCCTAGGATTATGACCTGAGCCAAAGGCAGTTGCCCAACCAACTGAGCCACCCAGGCACCCCAAGAAAAAAATGAACAATTAATAGAAAATAACTAATTTATATGAAAACATTGTTGATAAGAGAGTCAATTAAAAGCTACTTAACGGGGCACCTGGGTGGTTCAGTCAGTTAAGCATCTGACTCTTGGTTTCAACTCAGGTCGTGATCTCAGGGTTGTGGGATGGAACCCCTGGTAGGGCTCTGCATTCACTGCAGAGTCTACTTAAAGAGTTTTTCTCCCTCTCTCTGCCCCTCTCCCCCTGTGTGCGTGCTATCTCTCTCTCTCAAATAAGTAAATACGTCTTTAAAAAAAAAGCACCAAAGAAACCCAAAAAACTCCTTAACTATCTGAAAAGATGCTCAGCTTCACTTGTAAAAGAGAATTTCAAATGAGATTACACTAAGAGTTCTAATTTTGTATCGTACCTATAATGGAGTAGCTTGTGTTAGATTAACTCTGTCCAGAGAAAAACCTCAAAGTCTGGACAAAATTAAAACAAAGAAACAGAAGCCAACTACTTGAAGGTATGAAAGGGCAATCAAGTCATGTGGGCTCCAGGGTACAAATCCTGGAAGGAGGAGAACCTGGTGACATGAAACAGTCTTCCTCAATTGGATTCTCCTCTTTGAGGCATTAGTGAATTGGTGGTTCTGGGTTGCTAGAAGAGAGTATCAGCCTAGAGTTCTCTGCAGCCTCATAAATCTGAAATGACACAGATTGGATTTATTTCTTATTTTTAACTGGATTTTGGAAAATTCTACACTTCTATTAGATAGGTGCACCCAATATACCATTTAATATCTGCTTTGAAAGCTAGCTTGGCTATCCCACTTGATTTAGAGCATAAGATGTTTTTGTTGGGATAAGAACGCATTCATGTGGCATGTCTCGGATAATTAGTCTTCCTTCTCAGGTTTTGGAGATTGTCTTAGAGATTGTCTTGGAGACATCTCTGGAGTGCCACATATAAGAACTACCATGTAATACCGTTGAAAATGACTTGTGCTTATGAGAGATCTTTTTGTCTGACAATAATCAGAGCATTTTATGATGTAGCTGGTTGTACATATTGTCTTCTTTCTATGAAATCTAGGTACCTGTGGTCAAAAGCAACTTTACCCATGCCACCTATTCCTCATGTCTACATTTTTTAATTCTTACAAGGCATATGCCTCAGGCAGATTGTGGGATATGGTATTAGGAGTTTTCATTAGAGATCACAAGGTTCTCCATTCCGGAAAACCAAAGCTTTGTTTGAATTACATAATATTTTCCTCATGAACTAATTATTATCAAACTAATTCCACTAATTGCTGTGAACAAGATAAGTACTGAACTGGTTCAAACACCAAAAATGGTAATCCTAGGGAGTTCAAACACCAAGAGTGATAAAATCTCGGTTTCCTGGTTTAAACCATGACCAAACTAATTTGGCCTAGACGCGAGAGTTAAACTCTCAGGATGATGTTATAATCATACTATTGGGCTCTTTCTCCTCTCGCTTAACATCTTGAAAGTATGTCTGTGTTAATTTCTGATTTTCATTCTCTGATATGGACATTAACAGAAGCTCATTAACAAAAATGAATTATTCTATGTGGCGTCTTTATGGCTCCCTGCTTACTTGAAGGCAGTTCTGTAATGATTTATCTCTTTGAGTTGAAATGATGATGCAAGAACGAGTAATATCAGAGAGTATAAAGAATTTTACCCAAGGTCCCACGGTTGATAACACCTCAGGGTCACCACAGGGATAATTGGCATGGAGACATTTAACTCTAAAAAATTATTTTAAGCCTCTTAAATCACATTTATGTTTCAAACAGACCATATTGGAGTTTCATATATAGGGCATATAAATTCCTCTTCTGGCAAAATTGTTTACTTCTGTCTCTGCTGTATTGGGAATACTCCATAGGATACAATTTGGTAGAGGACCTCCTAGCAGCTCCATCTACATTGGACCCAACCTACAGTATAAGATCTTTTGGGCTCAGACATCTATATTTTTGTATTTATCAGTAATCTCTCTTAGATGCTCAGATATTTAATAAAAGTACCATATAGGTTTTGAGTATTTAGCTCTAACAATTTCTGGTTAAATTGGCTCCACACTTATATCTATTAGAATTTCACTGGCTATCATGTTCAAAGGATCCCACAAATTCAATCAGTTGTCTTCTTCCCCTATCTGACATAAAAGTCAGCCTCTTGAAACCCTATATATTTGTCTATTTACTGTGATCTACTAAATTTTTGTTACTTCAATATTTTTATTCATATCTATACACTTATTCATGCTAAATAATTATCTGGTATTAATAATGAAATGCTAAGGATTCTGATAGCCAGCCAGCCTTTGGCCTATACAGTAGCTGTCCTTAACACTGGCTAAGAGAGTGTCCCTAATTTTGCTTCCCCTGTTCAGTCATGAAGTAGAAATCGGAACACTTGATTTCTCCAGCTAATCGAGTTTGTCTGCTATTATAGTATATCTTAACTACTTGTATAACCTCTGCTTTATCCTGAGGATGGAGTAACTCACTTTGATAGCATTAAATTCTGCTGGGGAAGAAAGTCATTTTTTAATCACAACTCATGACTTTGTGGTAAAATGTATGACCTTTCATCTTGTAAAAATCGTATCTGACCTCATTGAGCTACGCTTAATTGGTTTCAGTTTCCCTTACTTCTAAACTGGTTTCAACAACTTTTCCTTCCAGCTTCTGGCTATTACCTTCATTTTCTCTTTATGACCCTCAAGGGTATAAATCTCTTTATTTCCCAGATATTTGGGCATTTTACTTCCTCTAAATTTTTAGACTCATACCTTCTTTTTTATAATATATGCTTCTAAATTTACCTCATATATTAGAGTAAGATTTCACAGAGCATTTCTGTGTTGCATGTATTATACCATTGGAGACTCTTAACATTGTCATTTTTTTAAAGATTTTATTTATTTATTTGAGAGAGAGGCAGAGCACAAGTGGTGGGGAGGGGTAGAGGGAGAGGGAGAAGCAGGCTCCCCACTGAGCAGGGAGCTCCACAGGGGACTCAATCGAAGGTCGCTGGGATCATGACCTGAGCTGAAGGCAGATGCTTAATGGACTGAGCCACCCAGGTGACCCTTAACATTGTCACTTAATTTAACTGGGGAACATATGAGATACAGTGGACATCATCACTAGTCATAACTGATATGTGGCAAAATGGATAAAATTTTAGCCTTAAGCATAGTGTAGCTTTGAAAATTATTTTTTTAGTATATGAATTTGACCCTTCCTGAAGGGCTTTTTTTTGTGTCAAATAATACCCTCTCACCAGCAGTAATAAGAAAATAGGTAAAGGAGAAGTAGGTGTTGTTAGGGTTGGATTTAAGAAGTTAGGCAGTGGTAACTACAATCATGATCACAATTTGACTAACAGTTAATTCTAATAGCCGCAAAGAAGAAAAGAATAGAGAACATAAGGAGTAATGTTTTCCCCACTTTCCATTTTTGATATGAAAGGATCTCTATTAAAGACAAATTCTTGGTATCATCTTTTGTTCTCACTTTCGTCTACTACAAAAAGGAGGTATGAATTACCTGGTTGATGTGTGACTCAACTGGGAAGACCTAACATATTAACAGTTTATTAGCGCAAGCTGGACCAATAGAGCTGATCTTGTGGTGCTTCGATATAGCCAGTGACATCTAGATGCTCCAGCTGATTGGATAGAACCGAATACAATTTCAATCCCAGTTATCCTTGGGATAACCTCATGCTCGGAGATATTGGATAAAGTGAAGATGTGAACAGATTTTTTTTTTCTTCTCTCTTTGACTCGTTCCAGTGTGGAATAATTTTCTGGAATAGGTGTTTTGGCTTTCCTGATACAAATTTCCCCATAGGATATGTGACCCAAGATCTTAGTGGGTACGGAAATGGGATGAGTGGTCAGAGATAGGAAACATTAGCAGCCAATTTGGCCCACTTATTGAACTGTATATTTTTTAATAACATTATCAGCAATAAAGTGCTTTCATTTATATTCTAGTAATCTAATAAGTAAGTTATTAAAATATTTTTAAACTTTATATTCATGTGTAGACTAGTACATTATTAATTTACTTAATATAGAGTCTACTAGAGTTCTTAATTAGACACCACCAAAAGACTGTGTTGTCATGCATTGCTTAGCATTTTGCACCACTCTCTCACTTAATACTTCCATGTGTGTACCTGAAATATCTAAAATTTTCAGCGATGACATCTTGTTTTTAGTTCATAAGCCAGTGCTTCTGCCTGAGTTGATCACAGGAGTCTAATTTGTTTTCAGTTTCACTTGTTTTATATTGTATAAGTGTGTAATAATTGCTATTTTCATGAACAATAACTTGGCCAATACACTTTAAAATAATAAGATACTAAGTCTCACATGGCAGTTCAAATATGATGTATACTCTTATTATAAAAGGGATTTATTTTTGTACAAAGCATGTTCATTGGCACATTGTGCAGGGTTGTGTGTGTGTGTGCGTGCGTGTGTGTGCATGTGTGCACCATATTATCCTTTAGTTCTTATAATTTTAGTTCTTATAAAAGGAGTGACAATGGATGGAATGGTTGTAGTACCTAAAAGGGTGACAATCAAGTACCTTTGAAAAATATAGACCTCAATCAAATATCCAGGCAGAAAAGGTCTCTCAGCTACCTTTTCTTCTCTGGAAATTATAAAATATACAGGGTTTTACAATTTGGGTGAATTTCAGCTCATAGTTTTTAATTTATGTGAGCCTCTGTGTGTATGTGTATGTGCTTATTAGTCCCTGTATGTATTGTTATTCACATGTGGAATATGTGAAGATACATATAGGGAATGTTCAGTAAAGTTTAACCTAGTGAATTTAATTCAGTACTTAGATTACTGGGGAAGTAAATACTACGTTATCATTTCAGTGCCTTATTCTGTAAACTCACTTAATTTTTGAGTCTAACTTTATTGAAATTCAGCTTATAATTTCTGTGATCCATGTATACATTACTATTCTCTTTATGTTTCAGCAACATTGATTAGCATTCAGTGCAGTTCCTATTGAAAATAGCATAGTCTTATATTCTTAAGGCTAAGGGATACAAAAACTAAAGTGCATTTTGCCTCATCTCCAACACTAATATAGCATGATATTAGAGGATTATTGCCATGAAGACTGCATAATAGGGAGGGCAATGCAATTTTTCCCTTCCTTGTCTATGAAAGAATAAAAACAATTTGCATACTATTAAAGAACAAAATATATTAAAAGTACAAAAATACCATTAAAACAACATCTTTGTGTTTATTAAGGTATATATTTATGTAATTTCTACATTTTTTTTTTATTCAAAGCATTCATGAAGAAAGGTACTTAGCATTGAAGAGGTATTTAAATGAGGGAGACCTCCATGAGAATGGTATAAAGTTTGATTTCTGTTGGTGGGTTTCGGTCTTAACCATGCCTTATAAAATGAGCAATGGTTGAAAGATTTCTTGATAACATCACAAGAGCTCATTTCCATAGCAGCGCCTTCTCCAACCTGCAGAGCCTTACTATGGTGTTCTGGTTAAGTTCTAATTTGGCTAATTAAATTCCACCCGCATATCTGACTTCTTACAGTTTTCAGCCCTTTTTGCAATCTTCTGTTATTTCCTGTTTTGAATTGATGACTGCTGTGCCCTGTGGAACCGAGGCTGCATAATGCACAGGAAATTATTCACCCCGCTTCTGCTGCAGTTGGGGTAGAGCATAACAGTCTCCAGCTCCATTTTTCATTTCATTGTAAATTTGTGAAATAGAATCACTTTTCCTTGTTTCTGTTCTGCTAGGAAAATAAATTCCATAGAAACCTGTACCTGTTCAATTTCCATTAAAATATGTACTTATCTAACCGAAAGTTAAAAGATAGATTTTTTTAATATGTGCAGAGAATATATAGTGGACCTTTAAAGATTTTAAGCAAAACTTGCAAAGTTATTATTGATTAAAATAAACCCTGATTCATTAAGTTCAGATAGCAACCTGCTTTTCCTGATTGAGCTGTCCACCCTTAAAGTCACAGGTAGAAAACTCAACCTATATGTGTACTTAGTAAATAATGTATGTGTCTGAATGCAAACTCAGGTCATATAGTTCAATCTGGGGTCAGATGTCCATATTTGTTGTAGACGAATTTCAGTGGTTCTGGTACCAGCTCATTTTCATCAGATCATTCTGAGGAGAAAGTATTTCAGTCACATTGTTGACCCTGTGCCCCAGCCCCGTCTCTGCCCTCATTTTCTGGACTCAGAAACGCTCCAGTTTCCACTCCGCCTAGGTCTAAAGTAACATGGAGTGCATGGTAATGAGTGTAATAGTACGAGCTGGGCCTTTCCTTTTCACAAAGGTAAACCATAGATTATATCTTATTCTAAAAGGGAAAATATATTACTTTCAGGTTTATTACTCAGTATCAACCATATAAATAAATGTGAAGTTCCAGTGAGTTTAGAGGAAAGGCAATATTATCAAGGAAATATATGGACTCCGGCAATGGTTAATATTTTACCATAAAAAAACACAGAATATGATAATAAAATAAGTACATTAAGGTCAATATTAATACATACACCTTAAAGAACTACAGGTGTACAATTCACATAGACTTACATTTATTTTCTAACCAGATTTGCTTCAGTGAATATATATGTATGTGCACATATGCCTATTATATTAAATCAATAATACTGAATAGAACATAGTACTTTTCTTTTCATTTAAGAAAACGTATTCTATTAATTTATTTCATATTAGCCAATCCAAGTTAGAAATGAAAATTGTAGATTTTTTTTGTTTTGAAATTTGAAAATGTTATGCAAAATATAATTCCCTTCGAAATGAAGATATGTCTGTGTTATCTTAGAGAAAAAATTGATTGTATGAGTGAATGTGGACATGTGTGTGTGTTACCTCTCTGCACTTTAATTGAGGGGTAGAAGCATATGTCCAAACTTTGGCCTCCTTGGAAACCTTAAGGTTCCCCTACCTCACTTAGAAGAAAAGAGAACGTGAGTCAAGAAGAAAAAAATGGTGTCATTAAGGAGAAAATGGTGTCACTATAATAGTAAAGGAATAATAAATAAAGCAGTTAACTGGATGACAGTGTACTTACTTTTATTTTCTTTTCTCTCTCTCTTTCTTTCTTTCTTTCTTTCTTCTTTCTTTCTTTCTTCTTTTATTCTCTTCTATAAGTTTAATGAAATAACTTGAATCTGTAGGCATAACCCAGTCAGGTGGCATCTCTGCCCTAGTAAAACCAATGGAAGGCCAGATTACGATCCAAAGAAGACATATTACAGGCTTTTGCTTGTACCTATATCTAAAGGATACAAAGATACCATTCAGATTCACAGCTTACCTTGTATACCTGAGCAGAATAAAATATTATTCTGTGTTTCTTGAATCCTGGAATGTATATCTTTCAAAAATCAACCACTGGTGATATTGGACACAGTAGATGCCTTATAAAGAATTCAATAATCTAACATATTAATTAGTAATGTAATTTATTAATCTAATGTACTGATTGTTCTCTCTTGCACATGTAAGTGACAGTGGCACTGTCACACACACACATATGTATAATTTGATATAATAAATGGTCATAAAAAATCCATGATTCTGGAACAGAAGGCATACATGTGACATAATAAAAAATCCTTAAGTAGTGGAATCCTTAAGTAATGGAATTAATACTATTCCCCCCCAAATGCTATGGGGCTCAATCGATTAAGTGATTTCAGTTCAGGTCATGATCTCAGAGTTCTAGGATCAAGCCCCATGTCGGGCTCCCCACTCAATGGGTAGTCTACTTGTCCCTCTGCCCTCCCCTTGCACATGCTCTCTCTCTCTCTCTCTCCAACAAATAAATAAAATCTTTTTTTAAAAAAAGCTAGCTATATTTTCTTAATATAGTAGCTAAATTTTCTCAGTAAGTCCTTATAGAAGAGATATTGAAAATTGATTACAGAATTAGAGCATTGTATAACTGCCTGAGATTTTATCGCATGTATGAAATGATTAAATGAGCTAATCACAGGGCACCTGGCTGGCTCAGTCTGTAGATGGTGTGACGTGAGTTCGAGCCCCATATTCGGTGTAGAGATTACTTAAAAAAATTTTAAATATCTTTAAAAACAAAAGCTAACCAGTATAAAACACTCAAAACATATCTGACACATAATAAATACTTTAAATACTTTTATTATCAGTATATGCATGGTTAGGAGGGTTTTATGGTAAAATACAGTTTTTTAATACTAAAATGTGAGCTCAGTGTTTCTCAATAAGTCCTTTCATCATAGCAACATCATGAGTTTACGAACTATTCTAGTTATTTTTATGTACTTACCTACATTGGCTAACTTATATCTGACTGAGTCTATCAAGACAAACATTTTCAGAGTGGGTGAAAACAGATAATAAGTCCCTCTGGCAGAACCGGTACTTTCAAAAGATTTAAGTCTGTCTGAATATAGGAAATAGACTACTTGTATTTATGTCCTTATAAAGGGAATAAATGAGAAAACTTAATAAAGTAATCACTATAACTTAAAAACAAATGTAGATTTATGGTCTGCTTGCTCTAATCCTTTTTCCTTCTGACATGCCCTCAGATAGCTTATAACTTTTGTGCCTATGACTTCACACCTACAAGAAATCATCAGTATCACTCTTTCCAAAGCATATATAAATAAATGATTTTTTTTAAACAAAGAAATAGATGTTTGTGTATCCTAATTCTTATGAGAATAGAACTGTATCATAAATAAATAATTTAGTTCTTAATCTGAAATATCAATAGCTAATTTTTCCCGTTACACATATGTTCCCTTAGGTCATAAAAGCACTTCTGTTTTCCCTTCTAAGCAGGCAAAATCAGATACATATTTGATGTTAGATTTCTATAAAAATCTTTTCTATAAACTTTATAATCATATGGCTTTGGGCAGTGTGCCGAAGTATCAAATATGTATATAATTTTACCAATGGCTCTTTTCCAAAGAATGTGTTTAATAATTTGCTCTGTTTTAAAATTGATTTGTTCTGCTTTTCACAAAATCGAAATGAGACATGTCATTTGTTATTTCAAGACTTTTACAACTAAGCATTAGGCCAAGCATGGGGCCCTTCTGACAACAAGGTTCTATGGAACTGCCCAGGTCACGTGGCCATAAAATTGGCTCTGTTTTTAAGGTAATATGAACTTTGGAAAATAATCTTTTCTCTTGATAGCAAGGTTAGGGATTTCCATCCTGAGGTGATCTGCTATTGGTTGTATGTTTTACACAGATCACTGGTTCTTACCACTACAACTGTGATGACATGACAAAAAAAAAAGTTTGCTTTCTTGTGAAAACCAGAGATCATACTGAGAAAAATATATTTTATTGTCTTTGGTGAATTCAATAACTGAATAAATATGTTTCGTTTTATGTTTGAGATGTATGTCTCTCTCATTCATTATATTTAGGTTATTTGAAAATTAATTCATCAAATATTCTTTTGTGTCTAAACAAGTACAAATTCTTAACTGATATATTTGTGTGATATATTTATGTATTTAGTGTACATATACTCTCAGAAATCTCTAGGGGTTTTTTTCGTGACGAGCTATGCACTTTTAATTTAAATATGACTGAATTAATTTTTTTTAAAATGAAGAATTAACCCCATGTTTACTTTCAACATGAGGCTTTGGCTACATATATAAACATAAATATATATATTTTTTTACCGTTTTAAGAAACTCTGAAAAGTATTTTCTGAGCTTTTGAGATTTTAGACACATAGTTTCAAAGCCTAGTATAGCACAGATTGTGTACGCATATGATTTTATACATATATTATATATAAAACATAAATATCTTCAAAGTTGTCTATAATTTTTCTTTTTCTGTGATATCCAAGGAACCAAGGAAAACCCTCAAACTTTTAAATCTATAATTTGCTCTTTTTCTCAGCATTGTTTAAAATTAAACTGATGGATAAAAAAGAATAAAAGTAATCTTAATATAAAAGTTTTGAGATAATCTCAGATTAATGAGCATGACTATACTATAATATATATTAAATCAACAAAATGGAAAATTATACTAATAAAATATGATGGAATTCCACTTTCTTAAAAACATGGGTAGACCTCACATTTTGTTAGAATATCTGACATGGCCAAGTGCGAGCGAAATAGCCAGAATTTATTCTGACATCTTTGATCTATTCTGTTTGTATGATAATAATTACAATGATAAAAGTAATGACTAATGTATATCGAGTATTTTTATGTACTATCCACTATGCTTTATCACTATTCTATCATTCAATCTTCAATAACACATACTGAGGTGTTCATCTTCATTTCATTATTAGAGATGAGGACACTCTGAACCAGAAAGGCATAATTAACTTTCTCAAAGCACAGGATTTATAAGAGTTACTGTCAGGACAAAAAACTATCTACCCATTTTCAAAGTCCTTTCCTTGCTCAATATACCACATTGACTTATGACCTATTTCAGTTCTCTTTTTCAGTGTCCTATGTAAAACAGGGCTTTATTCTTAAAATATTGACTGTATCAAAAGCTGTAATAGGATGTAATAATATGGAACTGGAAAAATTATTTGGATTTTATGGATGCAGTAGAAAAAAACATTAGTTTTGATTTTTAAATAAAACATTATTTTGAATCTTTATTTGTTCTGTCTTATAGGCAAGCAGCTTTAGTTCTCTAAAGTTCAAATCCTGAGGGTGTAATAAGTTAATGATCTTGGGTCACTAAAACTGTCTGTAACTGTACTAGCACATAAGATTATGGGCTCAAAGTCATAAAAAAAAAAAAAACAGGTTTCTTAGGTGTGATCCTCTTCTACTTACCTACTATATATATATATTTTTTTTTTTTTTTAATTCAAGGATAATATTTATTTTTAGAAACTGTATTTGTACTTTTAAAATATTTGAATTTTTCTTCTTAGGGGCCTTAGAGGTCATTGTGGGTTATGATAATAGGAAATGACTAGTGAAATTGTAAAATTGCATTCCTGGACAGGAAGCCAGAGAGTTGTTTCTCTATGTTGAACTTTTCTGAAAAAGGGACTTCATTTTCTCATTTGTGCAAAATAGGAATTAGGTCAAGTCATTTGATTCAGATTGAACAGGATTTCAACATGAATCCCATTAATTCTTAGCTACATAATCAAAAGAAAATTAACTGCTTTGAATTTAAGATCATCATTTGCAAAATGGGCAGAGTAATAACCTTATCTCATAGAATTTTTGTGAAGACTACATGAGAAAATGCTTATAAAATGATTTAATGTTGTGCTGAATATGTATGTAGAATTTTTAAAATATTAGCTATTATAAATGGTTCCCCATTGCCATCCACCAGTTTGAACTTTTCCAGTTAAAGAGAATTCTCCAAATTGTGAAAAATGATAATGTACTATGCACATAGTTATTTGATGTGGAAATTTGTGTAGCTCCAGTGGTTTTCCAGAAATCCTTGTGTTACTAGCTTGCAGCTTTAGCTCATTCCACATAGCAGACTATCTTAAATTACAATCGTATAATTTATTATTGTATTATATTTTGATATGTGCTTTTTATTTTTATTTTTGCCTACTCAGAAACCTTTTCTTTTTTAGTAGTATCCCAAATTTGCTTTTGTGCATTAACTTGTTTGTTACAATCTGGTTGGAAGTGTCCATCAAAGTGACAATGCACTCCCTCCTCTCCCACTGTCCTCAGGTATGTGAATTAACAGAGACATTTAGATGTTCTCTCTTTGGAATATGAAACACATTTAAGTAAAAAAGAAAAAAAAAATGCCTAGAATTGAGCCGGCCGCTTTCTTCCCAAAGGTAGTTAAGGAGCGATCTTCCGTTAGTCATTGATACTTTGATATCTTATTTTCACTGTTTTTTGATGTTTCTAATATATACACGTATATTAGAAAAATACATGTATATGTATTCCATGCTATAATCAATATTTTAAAATAAATTTGTTTTTTGCTTATACGTTTTTCAGAAATATTTTTTCTTTTTCTTTTTTGGTTTCCACCCATATCACATGCATAACTATGCAACATTTATTTAATATATACCCTTAATTTATTTTTCTCTTATAAATAATATGATAAAAATATCCAAGCATAAAATTTTTTCTACCTTTTTAATAGTTTACACACAATCTAGTATACTACATATTGCTATATTTTACATGGCAATATATCAGATTGTTATGATTGTAATAGTTATTTAGGATGAAGGCATAAAATAATGAGATGGATAAAGTATAGTCAGAATTGAAATATTTTGTAGAAATTTCTAAGTCCTGAAAGAATTTAGGTAATATTATAGGCATTAAAAATCACTGACATCTTCAGAAAGGATTTTTTAAAATATTTTATTTATTTATTTGATGGAGAGAGAGATATCACAAGTAGGCAGAGAGAGAGGGGGAAGCACGTTCCCCGCTGAGCAGAGAGCCCGATGTGGAGTTCGATCCCAGGACCCTGAAATCATGACCTGAGCTGAAGGCAGAGGCTTTAACCCACTGAGCCACCCAGGCGCCCCCAGAAAGGATTTTTTTTTTTATGAGAAAGTACTTTAATATTTTTTATAATGTAGGTTGGTGTGTTAAATAATGAATATGAAGTTATCGCTGCAGTTAGGCCTGGAGTATTTGATAAATAAGAAATAAGAAAGGAAGAGGCAAATTAAAAAATTTGACTGTAAAGAAGCAAACAAAAACCATACCACCAGTATCTAATAGATTTGACATGAAAAGTGGCTGCACTCTATTTCTTGTATTTATAATTGCATTCCTGTCACTTTTAAATGACTATTTTATTTGTCTTTTCAAATAATAGTCAATGCAATCTGACATATATAGGCAAAACTCATGTAAAGTTTTGTAAATACGTTTTCTAGAAATGTAATGCATTTCTTCTGTCAGCCAAGATATCATAATTGCTATCATAGTTAATTATATTCTGAACTCCAGTATCTAAATGTATGTGTGTGTGCGTGTGTGTGTATATATGTTTATATGAAAATTTTTTATTATTAAGTATTAAGATTTCTTTACACAAGGTAAATTAAATTGTTCTGAAAATCAACAGGCTTTTAGACATTTATGCTTCTAAATATTATAATTATTATGTTTTCTTTCTATTCAAATCCTATTTCCAAAAGCAGTTCAGATTGCTCATATACACTGTGAAGACATTTTAATTCTGATTCATGCCACCTTTCACATTTGCTTTCTGTCGAAAAATACATGCCCTGTCATCATAAATTCTCCCTGGCAGAACTTTTTCTTCACTGCATTCATCCTATTCAGAGCCATACTACTCATCACTTGACAGGATGCAAAATGTAATGGTCATAAAAGTAAAGTCTGCTAACTTTCTCTTCTGACAATTTGTCAAAAGACACATTAAAAAATAATTGGAGAGAAACCGCACAGATTTTTTAAATGTATTGAGTCATTTTTCTTCAATGCTTGACTGGTCAGCTTGCAAGATACCATTCTCTCCATTATTAACAAGCCAAGACTACTGCTTTAACAAAAGAAATAGCACTTTGTTGCCCTCATCTTGCTCTTGGGGTTTGTTTCCATAGACCTCTGATTTATCTGGAAAGTCAACAAATAGAACAGTTCTTTATCACATGACTAGTTTATGTTTCCAATTTTACCTTTCATTACAATTGTGGTTTTTTTTTTTCCCTCCAAGCCTACAGAGAATATCATAAATACCCCCTGAAGTGGAAATAATAAACTCAGAATAATTTTTCCTTTTATACTGTTTCATTAAGAGTTTAATGTGTTAATAAAATTTTAGAGAATTCAACTATTATGTATGTTCTGTGCTTATTCTATCACACACAAACCATTTAAACCATAGTAGATTTCAGTGACTCATTGTTACATGTCATATGCTTCTCATGAGAACCTAAACAAAATATAATAAATGTCATAAATTATGAACTCCGTTAAGAGATAAAATCCATATTCCTTGTAATTACCACAGAGAAAAAAACCAAAATTTCCTCTTTAGGGAACTGAGGATGTAGGGATAAGAGATAAATAGCAAAAAGAACAGGAAATTTAAATTTAAGTTAATGTGCTGGCTAAAAGAGTAGAATCTGAACCATATGCTCCCTTTAACAAAAAAAAAAGAATAAGATAATTTCTACATCACAGTGATTAAATAAAATATGGACTACTAATAACAAGATTTTAAATAATCATCAGGATTACTGATATTCCATAAAATTTCTATAGCTGCAAAATAATACTGTGAATTAAACTACAATAATAATTTCAGTGAAGTCATGTTCATTTTTCCCAAACTTATCATGCCATTTTTTTAAAATAAGAAATAGGAACTTATTTTCTAATATTCTGAGACGCTAGGTGGCCAAGAATTTCCTGCTGGAAATGTTTGATATATTTCTGAATGAAACTAACGGAAATATTGTGAGGAACAGTTAAAGGTTTTAACAAATATTTTAAGATAAAATATTGTAAAATATAAAAAAGATAAAATATTTAATTAAAATAGTATAGAGTTAAAAAATAGCTTTCATGATATGTATCACTGATGAATATGTACTATTTCCTGTAAAGTATTAATATTCATGATAAAAGCAATATTATGTCCTTTTTGCTTTTTGTTTCATAAATCCTTCCTCTTCTAATTCACTAAGTAAACTAAATCTACACACTTTTAAAATGCTTTCTGGCAGGGGGTAGGAATTAAGAGAGCTGAGTTACTAGTAGGGCAACCCTGAGCTTGTTTCCTCCCTGGAACACAGCTAGATCAACATCAGATCATTTTGAACAACTAGGAAATCGATTTGAGGATTAAGAAAACAGTTTGCACAAATGGAGAGAGAGAATGTGGCAGATGCAAGGTTCAAAGCCATGAATTGGGGGAGAGAAAAGCCAGGTGCCACGAAGGGAAGGGAACTCTTTTTGTGTAGTAAAGTCAAGTAGAGAGGGAGAAAGTGGGAGAGAGAGCAGCATGTAGGGTTCCCCTAACAAGCAAAGAGGAGCCCCTGGGTTGCATGGGGCGAAATCACTCCCCTTCCTGAAGAACATTTGAAAGAGGGTGTTTTGCCTCTCCAAGGATAAAAAGCCCACCGGGAACCATCGAGCATCCATTCAACAGCAGGGGACAGAGGTACTTGCAGAGGGCAGATAACCTGGCCACAGCTTTTCACCGGGCGCCACAATAAACTCCAGCCACGGAGTACATGCCCTGCGATTGCTTTTCTGGGACAGAAAGGTGCTGGGCAAAGTACTGCATGGTTCTCCTCGCACCTCCTCTTGAAGTAAATGGATAAATAAATAAACTGTTGTACATTAAGAGAATGGAATATTACTCAACACTAAAGAGAAATAAACTATCATACCACAAAAAGACATGGATGAATCTTAAACTCATGTTACCAAGTGAAAGAAGTCAACTTGAAAATGTGTCATACATATCATATGATTCCAACTATATGATATTCTGAAAAAGACAAAACTATGGATAGTAAAAAAGTCATTGTTTGTCAGGAGTTGAAGTAGGGTGGGCAATCAGTAGACAGAACACAGAGAATTTTTAAGGCAGTGAAAATACTCTGGTTGGTACTGTAACGGTAGATAAATATCATTATACATTTGGCCAAACCCACAAAATGTCCCCTAAAGTAAACTATGGATTTAGGGTGATTATGATGTGTCAATATAGGTTAATCATTTGTAACAAATTTAACACTCTGGGGGTGGATGCTGTTAATGGGAGAGGCTATGCAGGAGTGGGGAGTAGGGGATCTATGGGACATCTCTATACCTTACTCTATACCTTATCAGTTTTGCTGTGAACCTAAAACTACTGTGAAAAAAATGAACTTCTTAAAAAAATCCTTAAAAACAAATTGTCACAGTAAAAATAAACCACCATATTAGAATTTATTTAGGGTCTCTTTGAAAAAAATATATCTATTACACATTAGACATTTATACTTTTATATTTATTATATGCTTAACTTTAATTGAATTTGAGTTAGGTTCTTTGACTAGTTCTCTATTTAAGATTGCGGTTAGGTCACAGGGTGCCTGGATGGCTCAGTCAGTTAAGCTTCTGTCCTGGGCTCGAGTCCCATCTTGGGGTCCTTTCTAAGCAGGGAGCCTGCTTATCCTCCTGCCTTCCACTTCCCCTGCTTGTGTCTCTCTCTCCCTCTCTCTGTCAAATAAATAAATAAAATCTAAAAAAAGAAATTGTAGCTAAGTCAGGAGGTATAAAAAATCAAATATAATAAATTATCAATAAGCAGAATGAATTAAAATAGTTTTAAGACTACTGAACAAATATTCTTTTCATCCATTTTTTTCAACAGAAATACTTTTATTCCATAATATTTTCAAAATGACAACTTCTAAGGCATATAGAAAAGTTTACTGAGAACTCTAGCCCTTGGCGTCTTAGCACTGATGTTCATGCTATGATACAGATATATTATAAAATAGTATCAGCGGTAATGTGACATTTTAGGGGAAAAAAGCATGTCTTTCATGTTATAAAGTCAACAGATGTGTGTTTCTAAAAATTTTACATATCTCTTCATGAAATTTTACACACATTTGAGATTAGTATCTAATACTCTTTTCTAGTGGTAGTGTTATGAAAAATCACTCTGTGAATACTTTTGTCATTTTAGCTTGAGATATATAAAGAAGTAAATCTTAGAAATGGGGCTTATGAGAGTGGCAGAATGGAAGAGTTTGATTGAGAAAGTCAGTTTGGATATAGAGGTAGAAAGAAATGTCTTCCTTGAATCTATGGTACATTGCAGAGTTGCATTTTTGCTGATTTGAAGCCTCTTTCTGACACTCATTGGTCTTTTGTACCCGTCACTGTAGGGTAATAATTCCTCACAGAAATCTGCTGTTAGCTCTCAAAGATAGGAATGGGTAAGCATTCATCATATATTTCTGCATTTTGTAATATATTGGAAATCCTATTTTAATCATATTTTATTTTAATTTATAATTTAAGATTAATACCTTTAGGATTTGGATTTAATCACTGATTTTTTTTTTGCCTTGTGTCTCCTATTTCTTCTTCATATTGAACCTAAACAGTGTTTATTTTGTGCCAAATTTAATAAAAAGCAAACATAAAAGATATAATATATTGCATAATATCATGCAGACTCTGATTATTTTTGTATCTTTATTTAAAATTAGCATTTCCACGTTACGGAAATAAAGGACCATAATTACAGAAAAGTCTATACTTGCTTTTGGCTTTCTTTCAAAACAGCATGTTAGAGGATAAATAGTTCAAATACACCCCTTCATTATGCTTTTCTTTTCCCAAAAGAATTTTAAGAGATTATTTTCCTTTTCTAAAAATTTCTTAACAAATATGTTGAAGAGGTTGATCTTGTGTATAGCCTTTCTTTTTAAAATTTATTCAGTACTTTCTGTCTTCATCTGAACTAGGTGCATAATTTTTATCTGTTTCATAAGTAATTACATATTATATTAGTGGCCAAACTAGTAATAGTTATTTGAGTCATGATACACATTAAAAGATGGATTTGCCTACAATAGCTTTCTCGTTTAGTATTAAATAGAAACCTGTAGAAAACACCAGCCACTAGGAAAAAATGATTCACTTGCCAATGACAATTTATAATTTAATGACAAGAGTAGAAAGAGATAGTTAATCTAAACACATATCTGAGATATGACAGAAATTTCATATTAGCTAGCATTTCAAATTACTTTGGGTAAAGTTTTCATTATTAAAGCTTCTCCTATAAAAACAAACTGCATTTATTCCTGTATCTATAAATGGCTTTGTATTCTATTACTGAAACTACAGAAAATTTGGGAAAAGACAAAAGAATCTTTGTAACTCAAGATATTAATTTCTGCTTTTATCTACTTCCTCATTTAGACCCAGACCAATTCCTTGTATCATAGCTCTGTAAAGCTTTTTTTCTGTTTTATTTTCACTTATTTACAGTGATTTCTTGAGCTTTTGCTTAGGACGATACTGTTTCAGAGTTCTTGCATTTCCAAAATATCTTCACATCATGCTGGCATTTAAACACTATTTTTGCTAGATATAGGATCCTTGAATTATAGTTCTTTTCTTTCAGTAAGTAGTGCATATTATTCCATTATCTTCCATCTTTTAATGTTGCATTTAAATCCATATTCCTCTGAATACCATACTTTTTAACAACTTTATTTTGTATATGTAAGATATTTCTATACTCAGACTCTTAAACTCAGAAAGTTCATGGAACTTTAGGCTAAAGGTCTACCATTTTTTTTAAATTTTACCAAGTTCGTTATGCTCTTATATATTCATTTAAGCTAGTCCTCAGCTCAGAGAAATTTGCTCACTTATAAATTTTCATTTACTCTTCTAAAAAGTTAGCATTCTCAATGCCATCTGCACAATATTCTTGTGAAATATTCTATCACTGGAGAATTATATCTCAGCTTCTAGGTGATTTTTATGATCACTGATTTTGAGAACCACTGGAATATTTTGAAAGATAATTTTCCTTGGTTCCATAGCTACCATGAAATTTGATATTTTATAGATGTGTAGGTTTGATTTGCCTTTTAAAATAACTCTAGATGAATTCTAGTCAAGATGATACAATGACTAGAAATGAAAAGGCCCTGTGGTAGAATATATTATTTGTTTATAATCATTTATTATTCCCAGAATATAAATGTCCTTCCTATGGGTCAAATGTAGTTGCCTGTGTGATGTATTTCATTTGGCCACGGGACTTTCTTTTTCCAAGAAATGTGGATGGAACATAATTAATGCCAAGTAGATTCATCCATATTCTTGATTTCACTGAATGCATCCATCCCCAAGATGTTATCTGACATGCTCCACTCTCCCTTGTTTTTCCTATAAACAAGTCAATAGATTTATAAAATGAACCAGGTTCTGTTTCAGTTTTTCAGCAAGACCACTTCCTACGTGATGATGTATGTTTTTTGTTATTGTTTTGGTGAAAGTCATTTTTTTTTTATGTTAGCCGTTAGTGATAAACATTGCCTAGATCCACTATGTCATTTGGTGTTGCGAATGGTAGTTTTATTATCCCATGATTTCTTCCTCATTTATTAGCTGGAATACTTTTCATAATGAGAAATTTCATGTCATCAAATATGTAACTTATTAGTTTACTCATGAAATGCATGTTAAATACTTGATTATTTTTTAAGTATACTGAAAAGTTTATAAAACAGTAACTTTACTTTTTAGCATTCTCCAATGGAAGTCAATAAAGATTTGCTTGCTTTAATTTTCAGTTCTAATTTTTAGTTTTTATGTTTGATATTCTTAAGAACATATTTGATATTTTTAAAATCTATGTCAGATATATTTCTTATTGGTCTTCAAATTGTCCAGTTTTGACCTGTGAAAACTTTTTCAAATTGGCCTACATTAGCTCTTACTTAACTTTAATGAATATCTGTAACTCTGAACCTATTTTCCTCCATAATAATAGCACTCTTTTTAATAGCTTTCTTTTACTCTAGTATGACAATATGCCCTAGTCTCATTTTGTACTTTTACCTGCCTCAGTTCTGAAATTAGTCGTTACATCAAAAAATGCTTTTAGCGTAAATTACATTTAGAGACCATAATATAAGCTGTTCACTCTGTTGTTCTGTTGTTTCTCCATATTTTTAATGGATAGAACCAGAAAGTGTGTGTATGTGTGTGTGTGTGTGTGTGTGTGTGTGTGTGTGTGTGTGTGTTACTATGTTTTCTGGTGAGCAGAAATAACATTTGAAATTCAAATAAGAATTTGGAATTTTTGTTTTTTACTTAAATTATTTACTTTCTAATTGCATCTATTTTATCTTAAGACAAAGTCTTGGTTCTTAATGATATTGTCATGATTAATTATTTGTTTCATCCAGTTGATATATACATTTTTGTATCTTAGTATTTTCAGAAGAAAACATTATTAATAACACTAATTACTTATAATAGTTTCAAGTTTTTATTCAGGTTATTTTGGTCCTTATAGAAATACATGACTAGAGAAGTACAATCAAATTATTGGATTTAAAGTCAAATTTTATTTCTTAAATTTCACATATGAGTGAAATTATATGGTATCTGTCTTTCTCTAACTGACTTCTTTCACTTAGCATGATACATTCTAGCTCCATCCATGTCATTGCATCTAAGAAACGATGTGGATGAACATATAGGAAAGGGGGAAAAAAGGGAGAGGGAGGCAAACTGTAAAAGACCCTTAACTGTAGGGAACAAACCGAGGGTTACTGGAGGGGAGGTGGGCAGGGGGATGGCTAAATGCGTGATGGGTATTATGGAGGGCGCTTGTTATAATGAGCACTGGGTGTTGTATGTAAGTGATGAATCCCTAAATTCTACCCCTGAAACTAATATTACACTACATCTTAAACTAACTAAAATTTAAATTAAAAATTGAACTTACTAAAGAAAAAAATAAAGTCAATTTTTTAATTCTTTATTGCATAGAATGGGCTGTAGAATACAGCTCAAAAACATTGAGTTCATTCCTTTTACTTACTTTTGATTTTTAGGAATTACTTTTTAATTTTTATATTGAATAATTATTATGCAAAACATTTGCCTGCTTGTGATATTAAATCTACAAAATGTGGTACATGAAGAGAAGTCTAGTTTCTATTCTTGTCCTCTTCGTCCTGTTTCTTTCCATCCTCATAGGTAACTGTATGTTAAGTTTGTTGGTTTTTTTTCCATTTTTTGAAAGCAATATATTTATGTGCATGTTCTTTCTTTCTTAAATTTATATTTTTGAATATGAAAATTTATAAGTACGCAATTATAAGTTTACAGAGTAATAATAACTGCATTACAGCTAGATTAGCTGTATTTAAATAGATAGTGTCTTTAAACAAATATGTTAATGTTCACAAACCTAATGAAATTCAGACAGAGAGAGAGCTGGCATTTCATATCAGCTTATACAAATACAATATCTTTAGTTTATCTTTGCCAATACTCTCTTTTGTTGATTTCAATTCTAAAATTTATTCATTGCAATAATTGGGTTTTGCAATATTCAGTATGTTCATTTGGCATTTCCTATCATTATAAATTCAATACTGCATAGTGTATAAAAGAAAGTGTTAAAAAGCATAATATTGGGGCGCCTGGGTGGCTCAGTGGGTTAAAGCCTCTGCCTTTGGCTCAGATCATGATCTCAGGGTCCTGGGATCGAGCCCCGCATTGGGCTCTCTGCTCAGCAGGGAGCCTGCTTCCCCCTCTCTCTGCCTGCCTCTCTGCCTACTTGTGATCTCTCTCTCTGTCAAATAAATAAATAAAATCTTTAAAAATAAATAAATAAATAAAAAATAAAAAGCATAATATTAAACATGTTTTAGTTATATTTGTATGACATTAAACATCTTGGGAAGCATATGGGTTATGTAAAAAAACAGAATGTCATATTTCTTGAATGATATCCTGACTAGGATCAATCACATTGCCTGAGAATCACATTGCTTGAGAATCACCAAGCTCACCAATTCTAAGGATTTCTGATCGTTGTATTTGCTTGAAGGTAAATAAAACTTTAATTAATATTCAGTTTTAACTGAAATTATAATGTGATCATTTTTTTCTTAATTTTAGTAAAGCTTAGAAAATATTTAGATTATTTCAGTTTTTTATTCTGAATAAAAATATGTTTTTGAGAAAATACAAATGCCAAAGTCATCCCACAGGAAAGGTGACACAGAAGTAGGAGAATAAAAGTCATTCCCAGAAAACATTAATGATCTTTAATTAAGACATAAGCAATGTATATCTGACTGAATTTAAGAATTTCTTTAGGAAGGGCGCCTGGGTGGTTCAGTCAGATAAGTGTCTGCCTTCAGCACCTGTCATGATCTCAAGGTCCTGGGATTGAGCACCACATAGGACTCCCCTCCTTGCTCACTGGGGAGTCTACCTGTCCCTCTCCCTCCATCCCCACTCATGCTCTATCTCTCTCTCTCTCTCAAATAAATAAATAAAATCTTATAAAAATTTTTCTTTGGACATTTGACCTCATGGATAGGTACCTGGCGTGTGCCTCCTCTTTTCCCCATTTCTGAGAGGGTCTATTACAGTAATCAGTGCCTATCCCATGGCCTTATATTGGACATGCAGAGGGCAAAAGTTCATGTCTTCCATTTATGGATCTGCGGATCAAAATAAACTGTACTTGAAAATCTGAACCAGAGAAGCCTTTTCTGTACTTCAGCCTGATTTAGATAATGAGATCCTGGACTGTCAGCCTGAGCTTGATACTATAATTTTATGAGACAATTTGAGGTCTTGAGAATAGGAAGTGCACTTTTCATTTGGGAAGACTATAAATAATTTTTGGCCAGAAGGTGTACTGTGATAGTTTTAAAACTTGATGAGACATTCTTTGACACTCCTCTAATGGACAGGAAAGATTTATGGCAACTCTTGTAAAATCTGGCCAGACTTGTGACTCCTTTTACCAATATAGTGGAAATGACTCAGAGATTTCCATGTCTAGGATATAAACAAATGTGCAGTGTCTGCTTCCCAGTGTCACTGGGAACATTTGTTCTTGGAGTTTTGAGTTACCATGTCAGAAATCAGAGTATGTTGGCACCATCCTACTGGCTAGTCCTTCCACCATCATAGCTCAGGTAATAGATATGTATATGAAGAAATTATTGCAAAAATGGATGTTACAAACCCAGTGGTTCCTGTCTCCAAGCATGGAGAACACCTGTGCCTATTTCAGTCAACCCAGATGATGGTCTAGATATCACAGAGTCTATAAGAAATATTTATGTTTTTAGAGCTCCTGAACCAAGTATCTCTGACCATAATAAAATGGTTTAGTTTTATACTATGTCTTGGATGATTTGTTTGCAGACATAGATGACTAGAACAGAAAGGTGTGGAACTTTTTGAAGTATTTTTTAAAAATTAATATATAATGTATTGTTTCAGGGGTACAGGTCTGTGATTCATCAGTCTTACACAATTCACAGCACTCACCATAGCACATACCTCCCCAGGGTCCATCATCCAGCCACCCCATCCCTCCCACCCCCTTCCACTCCAGCAACCCTCAGTTTCATTCCTGAGATTAAGAGTCTCTTATGGTTTGTCTCCCTCTCTAGTTTTTTCTTGTTTCATTTTTCCCTCCCTTCTCCTATGATCCTCTGTCCTGTTTCTCAAATTCCTCATGTCAGTGAGATCATATGATAATTGCCTTTTTCTGACTGACTTATTTCGCTTAGCATAATACCCTCTAGTTCTATCCATGT
>CM052893.1:44291433-44302774 GCA_028534135.1 Potos flavus | reverse complement strand
TTTTTTTTTTTTTAATATTTTATTTATTTATTTGACAGAGAGAGAGATCACAAGTAGGCAGAGAGGCAGGCAGAGAGAGAGGGGGAAGCAGGCTCCCTGCCGAGCAGAGAGCCCGATGCGGGGCTCGATCCCAGGACCCTGAGATCATGACCTGAGCTGAAGGCAGAGGCTTTAACCCACTGAGCCACCCATGCGCCCCGACCTAAAGCTTCTGAGGCAATCGTCCTTTCATCAAGCTTGCTAGTGCTCTTAGGTCAAAAAGTCTAGGCCTTGAAGAAACACAAACATATTCATGAACATTGTTTTCTAAAATTGCTGACACAAAAGCAAGCGAAGAGAACACAGCTTATACCAAAGCCTCCTGAGATGGAGTTTCCCCTTCCTGAACTGCTTGTCAAGCTTTTCAGCTACACACATTGTCTCTGTGTTTTATTTCATTCTTTTAATATTGTGTTTTCCCTCTCATTTTATCTATCTGCCTTAAATATTTATTTTTAACTGCATTTTCATAACATACTCATCTTCTATAAAGTCTGTTGTAGCCATGATCACCACACAGAAAATGTGCCCTTCACCTCACACTGCTTGAGCCAGTCTATTGGCTGTGCATTTTTCACATAGTTATGAGAGTAGCAGCAATGGGACCCCTCCTTTGAGGCTGTAGTGTGGTTTTTTGATTTGACCCAGGGATAAGGGCGAAACTGGGAGGAGGAATATGAAAAGGGACCAGTCACCATGGGGTGGCTATACTTTTATTGCTGTATTTCATTGAAAGAATTTTTTCTTTCCCTTTGAGGAGTTTCTTCAATTATATTAGCTCAGAATATCATAGGCATCTATGTACCTCCAAAATACAATGGCCTGTCAATGAATATGATGAATTAGTCATAAATTCAAGACCACAAAGTCATTACTATTTAAAAATTGACACAGTGCATCATGTTTTGAAATAAAAGGCTACTCTGAAGCATTATTAACAAAAGTACTCTTTTACTTATCAAAGTTGAATGGTAGTTTTAAGAAGTTAGTCTCTACAAAAGCTTTAAGAAGATGAATGGGCTTACAACACTGTCAGATAGAGCTAGGAAAAACTTGAAAATAACTGACAAAAAAAGAGGCCCAAGAGACATTTATCCATTCATCTTCACCACTACAGATACTGTCTGACAGCACATCTAGTTTCTCTGATGTTCAGTACAAGAGATTACATATCTGACACCAGATTTTTATAGGTAAATACAAGAGTTGCTTGCTATAAAATGGCCTCTTGAGAAGTTTGCAATACCCTGGCATCACTTTCAAGAAGAAACAAGGCCTTGGAAATCTAACTATCCGTAACTATATGTGTTCTTCCCCTTGCCTATCTCTTACTGTAGAATTTGTGAATACTAAAATACAGGACACTTTTTATCCCATTAAAACTGTTTCTAGCTTTTTGTATGCAAATGTCCCATGTCTTATACTGCCCTGGGAGTTTTCTCGTACTATTGTTTCTTCTAGAAGACTCTTACCCAATTCTCTTTGTCCTGGACAACAGTTTAGGTTTCTATCAATGTAATTCCCTCAGAAATGATTTCCCTTTATCTTGTAGGTCCTTTTTTATAGGTTTACTTGGCATCTGGCACTCTCCCTTTCATATCACTTTTCAGAATTGAAATTGCTCACTTAATATTTCCTTACTGTGGTAGACCATACATCACAAGGGCAATGACCATGTTCATTTGGTTCATTGTTCTATCTTAAAGGCCTAGAAAATGTCTTTTGTAGTGTACATAGATTCCTAAATCCATGAATTATCATAAATTTAGAAATTTGAATTTATTATTTCAGATTGAGTGGTGTGAAGCAATTAGAAGCCCAAGGTCTATCTAAATGATTAGGTGACTGAAGGGGTATGGATCTGAGATATTGAATTTCAAAGTGCAGTGTAGTCAAAATTTAAAATATAGACCAATTTATGCAGATCTTGAAACAACACATGGTAGGTAAGAAAATATAGAGAAATACATTAGCAATATGTAAAAGACTTCAATAGCAAAGTGGGAAAAAATAGAAGTTCATTGTAATACTATAACAAATAAACTCAAAGAAAATAGAAGTAAGCAGATAAAAATGATGAAGGCATATAAAATAAAAGTATTTGGGGAAAAAATGATGAAGGCATAAACTAGAAAATTTTATATAATAGAAAGTACCTACAAAACTATTTTTTTCTTGAAATACATAATAAAATCAGCCAACTTCTATTGAGACTAATCAATAAAAACATAAAGGGGAGAGAGAGAGAGAAAAAAAAGGCACTCATACACAATATCAGAAGTAAAACAAGATATTTAGCAAATCAAAAATCACAATTTTAAACTATATAATCGTTTATCAACATGAATACATTTCTCCAATATATAATTCATCAATAGCATTTATTTATTTTATAGAAGTATATGCAACATGATGTCATTCATAAATGTTTAAGAGATTTCAAACTAGGTGCACCTGGGTGGCTCAGTGAGTTAAGCATCTGCCTTCTTCTCAGGTCGTGATCCCAAGGTCCTGGGATTGAGCCAGCACGTTGGGCTCCCTGCTCAGCAGGGAGTCTGCTTGTCCCTCTGCCACTCCCCCTGCTCATTCTCTCTCTCTTTCTAGCTCTCTTTCTCTCAAATAAATAAATAAAACCTTTAAGAAAAAGGTATTTCAAGATAATAATGTATAATGTATATACATATGTAAATATATGGAAACCCATAGTAGCTATTTATGGAAATGATAAACATTAATTATATTACCACTGGAAGCTGAGGAAAGAAATCATTTTACAAATGGATACCTAATGAGATTCAACTGTATCTTTAATATTTTGTTTCTTAAAACAAATTTAAACATGGATTTGAAGTAAATATGGTTTAATATTAGCAGCTATAAACATGATTGGTGGCTTTTGGGATGTCATTTGTATTATTCTCACTACAAGTCTGAATTTTTGAAAAATTATATATTATGACAATTAAAATTCTGCTTCCAAGAAGATGTAGTAGATAGACTTTTCCCTATTTCTCCTGATACATATAACTAAAATCTCTGACCATTGTATATAAAAAGTAAGAAGATAATGAAAGGTAGAGAGAAGTCAGACTGGCTAGGGTCTTCAGGACTCAAAAATCAAGTTTCCTGTTTGCCTCATACATCTCATGCTGGATGCTAGTGAAGTCTGTAACCCAGAAATGCCAACAGGCACAACAAAATAAGCCCCAATAAGCCTGATCTCTTGAGACAAAGGAACACGAAGACAGAACTTTAGGGAAATGACCACTATTACAACCAAAAACCACCAGCAGTTGTCCAGTGGGTAGCCTAGATGTCCACCCTTGGCCAACTAGAACAAGGTGTTCCAACCCCCTTGCTTTGGAGGCTCTAAAAAAGGATGCACAGGGAACTGGGACTTCATCTCTACCATGTTGTCATTGGAGACCATGTAGGAACCCTGGACTTTCACCCCAGCCTGCCTGTGTTGAAGCATCCTTCTCTCTCCTCACTGGCACAGATCAGAGGAAGCCTAAAGGAGAGGCAGGTCCCACTGCAGCGTCAGTGAATATTACTCCTTTTTTTTGGGGGGGGGGGGTTAATTTAGTGGATTTAAAAGCAAATCATTCCAGTTTATTTCTTATATTGAATTTTTAGCTATACCTTTTTACATCTTTAGTGATTTCTCTAGGGATTAAAAAAATATGTCCTGAACTTCTCACAGTCACCTTTTACTTATTAAATAAAATGTAAGAACCTTGATGCAGATATATTAATTACCATCATCCTTTGTACTACTGTTTTCTTGTATATTGCACTTCTATACATTACAAACCACACAAGGCAGGGTTGTATTTACCATTTTACGTGTCCTTTATTTATTTTTTTTCTATACCTAAATTTCTGTCTGGTGTCATTTCTTTTTTTTTTCTTTTTTTCTTTTTTTAATAATCTATTTGCTGTTATTGGTAGTTCAGCTCTAATGGCTACAAGTTTACTCATATTTTATTTATCTACGTAAGACTTTACTTTATTTCCAAAGAAAGGGTAGTTTTGCCAAATGTGGTATTTTGGGTTAAGATTTTGGACTTTTCTTTTATTTTTCAATAGGATTTCATCAAAATTTAAAACTTCTGCCTAACAAAATATCTTGTTAAAAAGGTCAAAAAGACAAGCTACATGCAGGGACAAATATTTGCAAACTGCAATTCTACAGGAACTGTTTATAAGAATATGTAAAAACTCAAAACTCAACAGTTGAGCAATTAAAAAATGAGCAGAGTACATGCACAGATATTTCACTGAAGAGGATTATATTAGGGTTCTCCAGGGGAACAGAAGCAGTAGGCTATCTGTACATAGGTAAGGCGAGAGCATTATTTTAAGGAATTGTCTCACATCATTTGGAGGCCTAGCAAGTACATAATCAATTTGCAGAGTATCCTGGCATACTAGAGGCCCAGGGAAGAACTCAAGTTGCAGCTCAAATCCTAAGGCAGAATTTTGTCTTTTTCAGTGGACTTCACTTTTTTTAAGGACATCAACTGAACAAAAGAGGTCCACCCACATTATGAAGGGTAAGTTGCTTCTTCAAAGTTTATTAATTTTACTGTTAATCTCATCTAAAAAAATACCTTCATAGCTACATCTAGACTGGTGTTTGATCAAATATCCGGGTAGCCTAACCAAGGTGATACATAAATTTAACAATCACAAGTGTATACACGTGGCAAGTAAGAACTTGAAAGATGTTCAGCATTAGCCATTAGAGAAATACAAATTAAAAGCACAATAAAATATAACCACACACCACCTTTCTTATCAGAATATCTATGATTCAAAATTGAAGTGACATAAAGTGCTGACCAGGATGCAGAGAAATTGGATCATTTTTACATTCACGTGGCAATATAAAATGGCACACCCACAATGGAAAACAGTTTGACAGTTTCTTAAAAACTGAACATGTAACTATCATGTGATCTGGCTATTGCACATTTATCCCAGATAAATGAAAACTTATATTCTCACAAAAATATACCATAAATATTTATAGCACATTTATCTGTAATCACCAAATCTGGACTTACTTCAAATGTGCTTCAACGAATGAATGGCTAAACAAACTGCGGTAAATATATACCTCAGGATACTGCTTAGCAATTTGATACATACAAAACTTCTGATAAATCTCTAGAGAATTATCCTTGGTTTAAAAGTGAATTTAAAAATAATAATTCTAAATAGCTACATAGTGTATTATTCCATTTATATATAATGTTCTTAAAATGATAAAATTATTGAATGGAGAAGAGAACACAGGTTTCTCGGGCTTAAGGATAGACTAGGGAAGAAATTACAGGTTGCCAGGGCTTAAGGAGGGAGTAGGAGCAGGAGGAAAGTGAGATGTGTGTGTGACTATAAGAAAGCAGCCTGAGGAAACCTCTGCTGATGGAAGGGTCCCTTGCATTGTCTGCAGCAATGCCCATGTCTTGCTTATGATATCATATTACACTTTTGCAAGATGTTAACTTTGGGGAAAACTATGTAAATGGTAGGGATATCTCTATTATTTCTTACAACTGCATGTGAATCTACAATTATTTCAAAATAAAATGCTTAATTAAAAAATCAGTCAGGAACACTAATGATAGTCTGCCTTTACAGAAAATAAAATTAATTACAAAAGCAATTTGTGAGACAGATCTACACATATTGATACAGAAATCATGTTGTTAAACCGATCAACAAATCATTTGTTCAGAAAAAAAACTCATGTATATATAGCATTACAGTTTTCATTAAAAAGTAATATTTATTATAATATTTTGAAAGGTTGCTAAAAAGGCTACACATAAAACTGTGGACAGTGGTAACCTTAGGAAATAGAGTTTCTTGTGAAGATGTCTAGGTTTGTGTGGCTTGGGGAACATTTTGTTTTATTTTGTGTCAAATAAATAAGGTCCAGGAAATGTTACACATCTACACCTGGTTCTTTCAATTTTATATGTTTTTTGTTGGTTGGGTGTTCATAGGTTTGGTTTTACATTGTGAATCTTTGCAGATTTTTTACATGTTAATATGTTCAGTCTCTGTTTCTGGAACAGCAAGTTCGGTGATCTGGGCCAGGGACCAATGATTTTGATTATTTTCTTCTTTGATTTCTTGGTTCTTATTTGCACAGCACCACCTTCATTCCTAAATTGCATTCCAATTGTGTATTGATAAGAAGGAATATATGTGTTGTACCTTGTTCACATTTCATGATGTAGCCCAGATTTACCAGACTGCCAAGAAATCCTGAATACACATACTAAACTAATGATTAAGTGGTACTTTGGTTTCATGTTTAATATTTCTACCTAAATGGTAGTTGTGTATCTCTTTACTTTTAAACAAATACATTAAGAAATATATCAGTACTGGTAGCAACTTATCATAAAGGGCTTGGCTCCATTTTTGATATTTTACTGCTAACTGCTTTCACACCCCATCACTCCCCCTTTCGCTTTCACCTCATGTCTGGGAAAGCCAGTAAAAAAGCTGGAGAACTTTGGGGCATGTGGGTGACTCAGTTGGTTAAGTGTCTGACTCTTGATTTTGGCTCAGGTCATGATCTCAGGGTTGTGAGATCAAGCCTCCTGTCAGACTCCACTCTGAGTGTAGAGTCTGCTTAAGATTCTCTCTCCCTCTCCTAGAAAGAAAGAAAGGAAAGGAAGGGAAGGAAAGGAGGAAGGAAAGAAGGATGGAAGGAAGGATGGAAGGAAGGAGAAAAAGGAAGGAAGGAAGGCCAGCTAGCTGGAGCATGTTTTGGCCATAGCAGGAAGTTCAAACAATGAAAAGTCCAGGAACCTAATCACAATATCCTCCCAACCATTTGCTCACCCTTGTTCTCTATCCCATTTTCAAACCAACCGAGGAGGCTGCTTTATTTTCCCATTATGTAAGGAATATAGCTTTCCATGGCTTCTTGGTGAGAGTGTGGGGTCATCACTCTTGCTATCCAATCCACTTTTTGGTGGGGTGTGGATCTCACTTCCATGGGGAAACAAGAAGACCATTGGTACAGAGAGGCAGGGTATTTAAACAATCTACTTCTTGACCAGAATCTGTTTTGCTTAGGCTTGCTAACTGGCTGTGTTGTCTGCTGATGAGCATACACTCTGAGCTGCCCCTGCTGCAGATTTAACCAACATATGTTGAAAGTTTTTATAATTGGCTTTTAGAGTGAAGAGTATGGGATAAAGCCTTCCTTAAGATGGTCCTAAGTGGTTTTGACCTAAACCTATTTGTTTGCTGACTTGTTTGTCTAGATTCAAGCTTAGGTCTCACTGATGTTATGCTTAAGGGAATGACTTACCCTGTGACCATTTTTTATATGTCTCAACCAGGCTTTGCATCTCTCCATTCCACAAAATGCTCAGGGAAAAGACTGATGCCCTGGGTAATATCCAGGGTGTTTCCTCATGAGAAAGAGTAGTCACCATGGGCAGGCTGAGGTTCATACTCCGAAAAGCAGATAATTCACTGGGACCCATACTTAAAAGATTCTTCTGTTACTGCTTCTTCCTAGACCTCTGTGGTCAGAAAGGATCCTGATCCTTAGGGATATAGGGAGAATCACAGACCCATAGCACAGACCCTTATGAAAAGTGTCCCCTAAATGCTTTATCCCAACTCCAAATAATGACCAGAGTGCACCATCACCATATTGCATAAGTATAAAACAGACAAAAACTCTGTTTTTTAAAAGATTTTAATTATTTGTCAGAGAGAGAGAGCACAAGCAGGGGGGTGGCAGGCAGAGGGAGAAGCAAGCTCCCTGCTGAGCAAGAAACCTGATGTGGGGCTCAATCCCAGGACCCTGGGATCATGACCTGAGCTGAAGGCAAATGCTTAACTGACTGAGCCACCCAGTCATCCCCAAAACTTTGGTTTTTATTGAGTCTCAGATTATCAGCATACCTGACCTAAACTTAGAGCCCTTATATCCAATAAAGCAACAACTGCAATGAGAGAGACCTAAAACTCTGATGATACTGATTTAGGAATCTCTGGAAAGAGAAAATTATAAGAAGGGAGAGAGGACATCCCTCATCTCCAATATATATCCCATAGCCACGAGAGAGAGAGAGAGAGAGAAGAAGAGAGACAGACATAGAAACAGAGAAAAAGAAATAAAGTTTTATTCAGGATGAGGAAGTGAAAATGTATCAGGGGCCTACAATTTTACCCAAGCAGAAACCCAAATCTTACTAATTAAAAAAAAATTATATAGAAAAAAGTTTCAGACCACCAGTTGGCTAGTGAGCCTTTATAATATAGGCTCTGAATTAACTTGGGCTAAATGGGTGGTGGGGATTAAGGAGGGCACTTGAGATGAGCATTGGGTGTTACATGTAAGTGATGAATCACTAAACTCTACCCCTGAAACCAATATTACACTATATGTTAACTAACTAGAATTGAAGTAAAAACTAAACAACAAAAAAAATATGGGAATGATAAAAAATAATATCTATTAAGATGTGACAATTAACAAAGCTTTATGGTCTTAATAAATACTGGGTCTTAGGTTGCAGATATACCTGGAGATCCCACTAAATTTTAAACAAGTTACCCTTATACTCTTAGAAGAGTTACTATTCATAAAATAGAAGAAACCAAGTATACCTTAATGGTTGAAAATGTCACCTTGCTTAAATGCCACATGGTTGTAACAGCTGTTGCCCTAAAATATCCCATAGTAGGTATGGAAGTTCTGGTTTGATGAACAATAAATTTAAATAAAATTAAGTCTTTGCTCTTAGAGTTGGCTTAGAAAAATGAGATCACATGGAACTCCTTCTCATCTAGTAAAAATAACCAATTACAATAACAAATTACAATATAAAATAAAACAAGGCCAATGGAATCAAAACCCAACATAGGCCCCTACTAAAGGAAGGGGCCATTGTCCCTACTGCCTCTCCCTTAGAGAACCCAATTTGGTCATTATTCAATCCTGACTTTAAAAAAATGGTTCCTAACAAAGAATTACTACAAACCTTAATTTCACAGCACCCCTTATTAAGGTTCCAAATACAATACTATTGAAATGATTGACTCCATCTAATCAGTGACTAGAAAATAGTTTGCTTTTATGGATCTTTCTAACATGTTCTATCCAGTGTTTATTTATCAGCAGCCTCTCAGTAACAGTTAGCCTTCACTTTCAAACAGACACAATATACTGTCACCAGGCTACCCACTCAGCACTTCTATCATTGCACATGTGCTTTACAAGGAAGATCTTAACCACATTCAACATTGTCTAGGAACACAATATAATATTACATTGGTGTTATCCTCTTTAGAAAAGAGTCATTTGACACATTCATCCACAACATCCAATCATTCCTAAATGATCTTACACATGCACACACACATGCGTGCACACACACAGACGTGCACACCCACAAAGATATGGGTTGTTGCCCAACACATAGTACAAGGCCCTGCCACCTCAATTAACTTCTGGGCATTATAGAGTCAATCAAAGCCTGTTTTCTCTCTGACAAAACTGTAAAGAAACAACTATTGACCATTTTAGCATGCATGATGTTAAAACAAGTCCAATAGTTTTGGGACTTTTGGTTGCTGGATGTAATATATTCCTCATTTCCAATTTTATCCAAGCTAATTTATGATGTTGCAAGTCAGACCATTTTGAATGTACTTCCACCCACCAACAAAAGGCTATAGAATCTATCTATCCAAATTATAATACAAACAGGCACATCCATTAGGACCCAACAGAGACTCTTTAACTTTAGAAGCTTCAGCAGTCATCTTTCATTCTTCCTGAAGTCTCTGTACCACTCACAAAGGCCATAAAATGCCGATGAACTTGTGTTTAAAAAACTGGCCTTCTTGGTCCTATCAGAGAAATCACTGGCTTCATCTAGAGCTTGTGACTCTCTGCACCCCGATGCCCATTAATGATGTTCATTATGAATGCATGCTCAGCATGGCCACAGAAGCCTCTTTACTAAAATGTAAATTGTATCATTGGGATAAATACAAAATTGGGCCATCTGGCATATTCCCTTTGCAGAGGGAAATGGCTTCTCTTTGTCCTCATTCCCTTGCCATAGATTATGATGCTGGAGGAGGCCACATCTCTTTCAGGACCCTTACCAACTTGAACCAAGTTAGGCTGAAGTGTCAGCAGGGTTGATTCCTTCTGAAACAGCTCCATGCCTCTCTTCTAGCTTCTGGGGATTTGCAGGCAAAGTTTGCGGCAGCACAACTCCAATATCTGCCTCTCTCTTAACTAGCACTCATTATGTGTATGTCTGCAATCTGTGTCCAAATTTCCGTCTTCTTATAAGGGCACCAATGATTGGATTAGGGTCCACCCTTCTGATTTCCACTTAACTTGACTATATCTGCAATCTTTACAGGTATCTGGGTTAATGACTTAAACATATTATTTTGGAGGACTTAGTTCTACCCACTACAGTTGCAGACTTTCTTCCAGGCTCCATCTTTCCTATTCTTCTCTTGCTCTATATCAAGTTATGATAAGAAGACCCATAAGCTCCTTGATGTAGGCAGGATGTTCAAACCATGCAAATCCCAACTCATCCAAGGGACTCTTCACCCTTGTGCAACCACAATAAAACTCAAGCTCCGGGTCCCCTTCCTACTCTCTCAGCCCTTTTCAAACTTTATTATGTGAGAAATTAGGCTCTCCATGTCTGGTTAATGAGTTTGCAATGTTTTAAGTCTTGAAATCTCAACCAATTTGGGCTGGGATTGCTTGATGACACCCTCTTTAGGACAGTCATAAGATAAAAACATTTTTAATTTATTTTGGTATATTAACTCATTTCTCTTTTAGACTGATAAACAGTGTCATTGCCTAGGATAAAGAACAAAGTAGTCACATCCTCTGAAAAATTCAAAATGTTTTATAATAAGATTGTGTGTGTCTGCCTGCATGTGCACAGTAAGAGTTATAATTAAACTTTATATACTAATAAAGGATGCAAAAAATAGAACTACTTAAATGCATTTAAAAAAATCAATCAAGTTTGTCACACTTTACTTTTGTTATTTTTATTGTGGTAAAAATACTTAACATGAGATCTACCCTCTTAAATTTTTTAGTGCACAATATGGTATATTGAAAAATAGACGCAATATTAACAGCAGATCCCTAGAACTCATTTGTCCTGCATAACTGAATCTTTATACCCACTAAAGAATATATCTTCATATCCTCCTTCCCCTGGACTCTGACAAAAACCATTGTACTCTCTGTTTCTATGAGTTTGAC
>CM052893.1:44269877-44291333 GCA_028534135.1 Potos flavus | reverse complement strand
ATAGTATAATATAATATTATATTATACTAAAAAATTTAAAATAGTTACTATATGATATAGCAATTCCATTTCTGGTTATTATATACCACTTCTGGTTATTATATATATATATAATATATATATAATATAATAATATAATATAATATAATATAATATAATATATATAATATATATATATAATATATATGTAATAACCAGAAGTGGTATATAATAACCAGAAATGGAGTTGCTATATCATATAGTAACTATTTTAAATTTTTGAGGAGCCTTCATTTCTGCTTTTCATAGCAGCTGCACCATTTTTATATCAAGAGCAGTGCACAAGAGTTGCAAGGTTCCAACAAATACATTTTGGTATTGTTGTTATTTATTTTATAATGGCCATTCTATATCTCATTATGGTTTTGATTTCTGTTTCTCTGATGTTTCAGATTGTTGAGCACCTTTTCATATACCTTTTGGTTACTTTTTTGTCTCCTTTGGAGAAATGTTTATTCTTTCTCTCATTTTTAATTGGATTATTTGTTGTTTGTTTTTGCTACTAAGTTATAGGAGTTCCATAAATATTTTAGATATCAATCCCTCACCAAATATATGGTTTGCAAATATTTTCTCCTGTTCTCTAGAATACTTTTCACTCTGTTGACTGTTTCCTTTGCTGTTTAGATTTTTTTAGTTTGATGAAGTCCTGCTAGTCTGATTTTGCTTATATTGTTTGATCAATAAACAGAATAGAGAATGCAAGAAATAAACACACACATGTATGATTAACTGATCTTCAACAAAGTTGTCAAGAATACACAATGGGGAAAGTATGGCCTTTTCAGCAAGTTGTGTTGAGAAAACTGGATATACACATTGAAAGAATGAAACTAGACTATTATCTTACACCATACACTGATATCGAATTAAGATGGATTAAATATTTAAACATATGACTTGAAACTGTAAAAATTATAGAAGAGAAAGCTTCATGACATTGGACTTGGCAATGATTTTTCATCTATGACACCAAGAGAATCAGCAACAAAAGCAAAATTAGACAAGTGTCACGCATTTTGATTTAATTAATTTTTATTGACATTCAGCTTTTCTAGATATATAAAATAATTGAGCATTAACCAAAAATGCCTCATAATTGGTTAAATTACATGATATAATGTTCTTTTATGAGTTAAGAGTGATGATATATCATTTTTTTATAGTCAAAGTTTCTAGAATATTCCATGATGTTCTAGTGATAAGATGGAATGGTAGGCAGAATTAACCTGGACTATGTTTACTTACATGGCAAAGGAATTAATGACCTAGAGATGAGGAGATTATTTGGAATTATTCCTGAGCCTAGTGTAATCACAAGTCTCTTTATAAAAAGGAGACAGGAAAATCAGAGTTAGTAATAGAAATGTACAAATAAAATAGAAATAGCCTTTAGAATCTAGAAAAGCTAGGAAATAGATTCTCTCCCTACAGCCTTCCAATACCTTTGTTTTTATGTCATTCAGGTTTAAGTCACTAAGCTTGTGGTACTTTATTATAACATCAGTAGGAAACTAATATATATGATAAATTAAAATCATTTTGATAGACTAAGAAAGTTGATTTTCCCATCTTATTGATATTAAACAGGAAAAATAAATAATAAAAGTATTCAAGCACATAAGTTTACAGTTTTCTCACTTTTAGAAAGGATTTTTTTTTTTGCTAGATTTATTTTTCATTTGTTTTCTACTATGTTTTTGTCATTGATATTTTAGTCCTAACAGGATTTTATTAAAGCAAATACCTTGCCTTTTTCTTTAGAGATCTGAAAGAGGTCACTGGGTGCTTACAACATGCTCAAGTATTCCTTCTACAACTCCCTTTGCAATTACTCTTTATTCAACAAGTGAAGGAGCTATTCTGTTGATTGATGTCTTGCTTTGCTAAAAATATGAGAACAAGATATTCTTCTTCAAGCATACATAGCTTAATATTCACACAGACAATACTTTTATAATCCTAATTGTGCAGTGGTTTTCTCTGTATTTCTAGATTAAGATCCAACACTTCTATAGTCATTCTTCAAAAAAATAAGCTTTTTGTTAGAAAAGTTAGAAACAATAATGCAAATAAACATTTTATTCTTTATGAGACAAAAACACTTTGATTATACTCTCATTCAAACAAATATGTGGGAAGTATGGAGATTTAATGCAAATATAATGGCAACATTTTCCCTTTCAAGAATAAACTTGTTTTCAGGCAAAGTCAAATTGTTTATAGCAGCTCTATTTAATAAAAATTCAATGCAATCAACATATGTTACTTAAACTTTCTAGTTATCATTTTTTAAAAAAAGCAAAAAGTGGGCAAAAGTAATTTAATAATTTATTTCATTTTGCCTTCTATATCCAAAATATTGTCACTTAACAATTAATTTATAAGACATCATCAATTTATTTTACTTTTTTTAACAAAGTCTTCAAGATCTGATGTGCATTTTATACTTCTAGAACATTTCAATTTGAACTAGCCACATTTCAAGTTCTCAGTAGCTACTAAGTACTGCTTTGGATAACAAATGTAAGTAGGAATAGTAACAAAAACAAAGAATAATAAATTAAAATGACTTAATGAACATAACTAAAATTCCAGATGATTTGATACATAGTAGTATTGTTCCACAGAGTATAAAATCCTCCCAGTGTTTTCCTTCTTCAGTTTAGTCCATTTTTAGCCTAGAAAGCAATTAGAAAGGTATGTTTCATGCAAGGACTTGACAGGATAACACCATTCTCATGACTATGTCATGTTAAGGAACATAGAGCACACGGAACCACAATACAGATTCAGTGTAATAAAAACAAAGAGATAGGGGTGCCTGGGTGGCTCAGTGGGTTAAAGCCTCTGCCTTCGGCTCAGGTCATGATCTCAGGGTCCTGGGATCAAGCCCCGCATCAGGCTCTCTGCTCAGTAGGGAGCCTGCTTCCCTCTCTCTCTGCCTGCCTCTCTGCCTACTTGTGATCTCTCTCTCTGTGTCAAATAAATAAATAAAAAATCTTTAAAAAATAAAAAATAAATAAAATAAATAAAAACAGAGAAAGGAAAAAGAAAAAATCAGACAATTAGAAAACTAGCAAATATTTTGCACAGGTTAATATATTTTTATTCGAATACCATTTGTAATATTGTTTTATATTTAATTAAACATTGGGTAATTTTAAAAAGAGAGTATGTTGCGTAAAAACAAAAAGAGAGAGATAATCTTACTGTAAAGATACGACTCTCCTACTACCGGGAGGCATGGCCCAAAACAACTCTATACATTAAAAAGAAGTTCAAGATTATTTGAAGAGAACAAAAAAGAAAATCTGTTCTGCTACAATATAGAAAACTATTCTAGCTGTGACATTATTTGTTTTTAATATTCCAAATGATATACAAATCGACTTCACTGTCTTTTGACAAAAGATGTCACACCCATGTTATGAATCTGAAAATTGCCATTGAAATTTTAATGATATTGCTATATTTTTGTTGAAGAAGTCCTTTCTAGAAGAAACCCCATTAAGGCAGATTTTAAATTCTTACTTCATTGGCATAAATTTTGCTATTTAAAAATAAAATTAAATTTGGTCAATTGATTCTTTATTCAATTTATGTCATATTTTACTTATAACTTGTGATTAAATGTGATTTGTACTGGAGCCATTATTGCCACTAAGCCCAAATTTGTAGTGCAAAAGAACTGACTCTCAAGTTTTTTAAAAAAATAACATTTGGATCTCAATATACTATCATTTCATTTTACTATTTAATGATTTTTCTGAGGGAATATTTATTGTTTAAATGTTACTGCACCAATAGTGGCAGTTATGAACCTTCAGCTTATTACAAGAAAAAGATGTAATATAGTAAGTACATTAAAATAAGGTTAACGTCACAGACAAATGCTATCACAGAGCAAGGAGTTTTATGAGATCAAGCATGTCTCCTATTGGCCTTTTAGATTCTTGGACTGACACACTTTCTCTCTGGGATCAGAATCTACTCATTCTCAGGGAACACCTGGGAACCAGGAACACCAAAAAGGAGCTTATGCCAGATGTTTCTATATTTTGCTGGCTACGCGGGTGTGTTTTTGCTCTGCAACCACCTCAGTAGCAAAGCCCTGTGTAGAAGGGGAAGGCAAATCTCACCCAGCTCAGGTGCAAATTGTTATGTTTATTATAATTAATAAACAATGCTATCAAGTTGGAACAAACCTCTGAACTCTTCAGCATTATGGTTACAAAGAAACACTGTCACTCAGTATGTTTTATGCCTTGAGCAAGAGTTTGTGCCATGCAGATTCCTATCTTATTTCATTAGAACAAGTCAGGCTAATTGTAGGTCTGTTGAAATTAATCTCAAAGCAGAGTTACCAATAAGATATGTTAATCGTGTCCATCTAAAAAAATATGTATCCCATTTATTGAAGTGTAGATTTTTAACTAATTTTTGTTCATTAAGAGCATTTTTTTTGCTTTTATTTATCTATTGGAGCAAAAAGAAGAGAACACAAGCAAACAAATATATATGTTTGAGTACCCAGGCAGATCTAAATATTGGTGTCAAATACCCACAATGCAAATGCATTATAATGAGTCTAGGGATCACCTCGGGGCAGAGGTGGAAGAGGAGAATGCATGCTCTGCACTTCTGTCCCATGGTCTGTCAGTCCCAAGGGCAGTATATGGAGCCCCGGGGGTTTTAATGTGTAGCTTATTTGTCACCGTCCTGCCTCCAGCTCATGTCTCTATCATTCCTTCCAGGACTTGGGGCCCTGCCTCCTGTCATTCCTTCCACTGCTCATGTCGAGCTTGTACCTAAGAGTTATGCCATTAATATAATACATTGTGGGGGGAGGGGGTATTGATACAAAGATTTTATCATCACCAAACAATAATTGATGTACAAATAACAATATATTTATTAACAGTAAATTAAATATAAATAATGGATATATAATTAAATTATACTTCATAAATATTATGCATTGTGGTATAAAACAATATTTGCTCTTTTTTGAGCTCATAGAGACTACATTACCAGCAAAGGATTGAGCACATAGACTATGTTCTTAGTAAGGGATTTTGAGATTAGATTATATTTCTCTTCAGGAAGAATTCTTAGAAATACTATTACTGTTTCACAAACTAAAGAAAATGCTAAATTTTTCAAGAAACCATGTAGCTATTTTAGTTGTTGAAGGCACTCTAATCCATAATTCCCAAACCAAAGTAAATCCAGGGAAAATTTATCAGCTTTTCTATTCCTTAAAGAAGACTGTAAGTCTAAAGATCTATGACATGAGATTTAAAATTGCATATATATATATATATTATTATATATATATAATATATATAAATTGCATATATATATATATATATATATATATATATATATTTAGTTAGTTCTACAGAGGTTTACTGTTATTCAATTTAGAAATAACTATTGGGCAGTGAGGAACTGGTTCCTGTGTTTCGTATGTAAAATTTGAAAGGCAGGAAAGGAGATTTGCATTAAATTTTTTACATTTTAGAAAGTTTGCTCTCTGGAGATTCTGGTAACAGAATTTATCAAATCTTTTATATTGAAGAGTAAGAAGAAAATACATTATTTTCTTCTCTTTCAAAAAGTACAGGTTTCAAAAAAAAAAAAAAAAAAACACTTCTTCATTTGCGCTTAGGCACTTGGGTGAAGAAAAACTAGGCTTCTTCCAGAGTAAAGTTGGTTTAAAATTCCTTCCCCAGTAATTTTGAAGCTGTGAAATGCTCATGAACAATATCTCTGAGGAACACTTGTAATAGGAAAGAAAAAATCACTGATGTGGAGTAAGTAGCATATGAAAGCCAAGAACTTTCTGGTGTAAATCCCACTAGCCTATGTGCCAGAGTCGCACATGTGAGTTCATATGAGCGTATGTCTGTGCAAGTCCCACAAATACAGATAGGAAATCGGATTCAGACAACTTGAATAAGTATCCTGTTGAGACTGCTATACTGCTAAATAATCTTTTATCTAGAAAAACAATGAAGTACAAAAGCACTTAGGTTTTTCCTTCAATCTATGAGTTTGTTTAATTTTTAGTAGGTACAGAAATTAAAATTAAACACTGACGAAGAAAAACAAAATTGACTGTTGGAATGTATTAAAAAGTAAAAAAGTAAAAATACGTTATCACTCTAATTTTCTCAATTTGTCAATTTGTGACCATTTGGTACACATTAGTCAAATATTTATCAAAAATACCTTTAAAAGTCTATCTTATTTCAATAATATCATATATAATTATATCTAAATGAATGGGTGTGCAAATATATGGGTATATATGCACATATAAAAATTGTTATGTTTTGAGCACCTGGACGTCTGCCTTTAGCTCAGGTCATGATCCCAGGGTCCAAGGATCAAGCCCTGCATTGGGCTCTCTGCTCCACGGGGAGCCTGCAGGGAGCCTGCTTCTCTACCTCCCACTCCCTCTGCTTGTGTTCCCTATCTTGCTGTGTCTCTCTCTGTCAAATAAATAAATAAAATCTTAAAAAAAAAATTGTTACAGTTTTGTTTCTTTCTCTCAGAGTTTTCTTTCTTTGTTACAGTTTTGTTTCTTTCTTTCTTTATTTTTTTAAAGATTTTATTTATTTATTTATTTGTCAGAGAGACAGAGCACAAGCAGGGGGAGCAGCAGGCAGAGGGAGAAACAGGCTCCCCACTGAGCAAGGAGCCTGATGGGGGACTGATCCCAGGACCCTGGAAACATGACCTGAGCCAAAGGCAGACGTCAACCAACTGAGCCACCCAGGCGACCCAGTTTTGTTTTTTTAATAATAATTGTAAAAAAATGTGAAAAATATAACATATACAAAATAAAGTAGTAATTTATAAGCCTTACAGAAAGAAATTTTAGCATAATTTTGGTATTCAAGAAAACACACACTTTTATTGTAAACCTATATTATTCTCTTGTCTATAATGCAAATTGCAAGGCTTTTGTTAACCTTGTAATTATTAAGCGTAAATCCATACTAGTGTTGCTAAAGAGGAAATTGAGGATCGACTACCAAGCTATGATATGTCTTAATTATCCTGTTTAAAATTTTCTACTGCATTAATTAAGTGGTGAAGATGGTTTCAGCCTTTCTGTTATTTTGCTTATGGAAATCCATGTCAAACCTGGAGATGAAACAATTTAGGACAATCAGCTTTAATTGCACTGTGTCAACCATTTCCCCACTTGTTTCTTAAAACATTTCTTCTGCATTTACTTGCTTTGGTCTTTAATTTCTCAGACATCAATTTTCCACCCAAAATTTGGGGATATGTTTTTGATTTGTTGGTATGGTTTCTGTTTCCCAAACAATCTTTGTGCATACTTTGTTACCAGTTTTCAGTAAAGTGTAAATAATTGACCTAAATTGCCACAACCAAAATATTTGTTTTACCTACTGCCTTAAATTTTTTTCTTATTTCTTGGGATTTCTTTGTTTTCTCTGTTTTATGATAGGTTTTTGTTTTGTTTCGTTTTTTAGATAGTTACGTTTTCTAGTAGTTTTTAGTTTTGTTTCTTCTGGTAGTTCCTTTTATGCCTTCCAAGAAATAATATTTACACAACAGTATAACTCTTAAAGCCTATTATGAAATTTGATTATTTGTTCATTAGTCTGCTCATTTAAAAACATTTATTGGCACCTAATATTTAATGGTATCTTGCTACACTAACATAAGTGTAATAAGTTCAAGTATTAAGGGTTTCATTTAATTGTGGGGAATTCCAAATATAAATAGATTTTTGTAATATCATGATATTAAAATAATAAGAGAGATTGACTTCATTGACCAAAACAAAGTAAGAACTAAGCTCTTTCTTTCACCAAGTCAATGGAAAATACAAATACTGTCAGAAATACAAAATTGAACATAGCTTCCACAACATCCAAATATCAGAATACCTTTTTAGGAACTTAAGTGATAAGGAATTAATGGTTAATTTCTAATTAATGGATGAATGTTCACTGTAATGATTAATTTCTTACATTAAGATTCTAATCTTTCAGCATGTCTTTATAGAAGATTCTTAGCTTTGGGGCACTTGGGTGGCTCAGTGGATTAAGCCTCTGCCTTTGGCTCAGGTCATGATCTCAGGGTCCTGGGATCAAGCCGCACATTGGGCTCTCTGCTCAGCAGGGAGCTGGCTTCCCTCTCTCTGCCTGCCTCTCTGCCTACTTGTGATCTCTCTCTGTGTCTGTCAAATAAATAAATAAAATCTTAAAAAAAAAAAGAAGATTCTTAGCTTTGATCTAACAGGTGTTTTGAGTCACTGTAAAGTCCTAGAGATTGAAGAGAGAGATAACGTTGAAGAGGAGTAATGTCAGGATGATACATTGTCCTCTTGATGTTGTCCATATCAACTACTGAAAAGAAGTATGCCATTCCCGAACTAATCATTTATGAACTGATTTTGATAATTTTTAAATAAGTATTTGTTTCACCTTTGCAAAATAAAGCATTCCAGCCTCAAATACAGCTTCATATAAAAAAGAGTTATTCTGGGGCTCCTGGGTGGCACAGTCAAGCCACCCACTCTTGGTTTAGGCTCAGGTTGTGATCTCAATGTCGTGAGATGGAGCTCCACCTTGGGCTCTGCACTCAGTGCGGAGTCTGCTTGAGATTCTTTCTCCCTCTCCCTCTGCCCCTCCCATTTTTGCTCTCTCTCTCTCCAAAATAAGTAAATAAATCTTAAAGAGGAAAAGAAAAGAGTTTTCCTTCCAGATGTGTTTATTTCTTAGTCATTTATGGTAACATATTGAACTGTACTAAACACATGCTAATGAATGAATACTACAGTACAGAGTGAAATTTGGGTAAAATTTAGTATTCTAACCTGCAAAACAATTTTTTAACAAACGTAGTGCTGTATTCATTTTATTTTGTCTCTCTTTTCTATGAGTAGTCACTAATCTGTGTGTGTCCGCGCACATGCATGAAGCATGTGTAAGGGCATGTGTAGCTCTTGTTTGTCATCAAAATTAGGCTTTTTATTTTCTTAATTTTCTTTTTAAAAAAGATATTTAACAAATTAATACCATTTTTTTATTTGTGGCTGGTGACATTTTGAAGAACGATTTTCTTTTCTGATAAATGACCTTAGTTATATTCAGGTCCTCATTTCTTTGATTCAAAGGTGCATGAACAATGAATCTTGTAACACTGAAAAAATTAAATTAAATTTAAAAAAATAAGGAGTTATAAATTATGCATTCTGACAGGGATATTTGGGAAATCGATCCCCAGAAGAATATTCTTGAAATCATTAAAACTTTTCTACTTGTTCTTATATATGGCTACTTGGCTATTTGAATTTCCAAATATTTGCAAACATAAACATCATTCAGAAAGCCAAAATAGGTTTATAAACACTGTGTCTGTGAGAGAACAATTCCTTTTACTGTATCTTTATTTAGTAAAATATATATCTATTCCCACTAACCAGGAAATGTGAGTTTAAGGGGGAATTAAATTAGTAATTATGTTTATATTGATAACGTAGATTTTTTTACTTTCTTAGGATGGTTTCCTCACTTTTTGAGATGTTAACTTTATTAAATTTTGTTATTTCTTCTTTACTAATTAATAACTTAAAGCTGTAAGTTTCTCAGTATATATTATATGTTTTATACTTACTGACATTAACCTATATATGTCTTGTAATGAACATATGGCATCTATCATTTTAGGCCCACATATTATTTTAAGTTATATTTTTAAATATCTACAACTTTAATTTAACTTTGTTTTGTAACTGTAGTTGGTTTCTAATCTAATTGTATCATAGTCAGACAACATAATTTTGGGGATGCAAATAATTAGAAACATATTAAGACTTAATTTATGGTGCACTGAATTGGTATGTTTTGTGTGTAAATATGTTCATTAGAACTGTGGTTTTAAGCTACCCCCTATTGTTAACATCTTTAAGCATACTAATGTTTAGAAACATAAGACTTATCTTTTTAAAACTGCACTCTATTGATTTTTTTATGTCCTTCTCTATCACTTTCTGAGAAATATGTGATGTCTTTTAATCAGGTTTTTTTGTTCTTTTCTATTTTTCTCTATATATTTTAAAAGTTATTATTTATACATTTTAATAATTTTATATGTTCTTGGTTAATTGAAACTTTATTCATCTTATAGTAGCCCTTTTTCTTATTTTATTAACAAACTTTTAAGCATATTTCCAGTCTGTGTTTTAGATGTGTATCTTTTAACTAGTATATAATTATATTTTCACTATTTTTCTTCACTCTTTATCTATGAATGGCATAATTTACCATTTACTTACATCTTAAATTCCAGCATAATTAATGTACAGTACTATATTACTTTCAGGTGTACAATATACTGATTCAACAAGTCTATACATTATTCAGTTCTTATCATGATAAGTATAATCTTAATCTCCTTCACCTATTTCACCTATACCTCCACCCACTTCCATTCTGGTAATCACCTGTTTGTTCTTTATATTTAAGAGTCTGGTTTTTGTCTCTGTTTTCTTTGTTCATTTGTTTTATTTCTTAAATTCCACATATGAATGAAATCATATGGTATTTGCCTTTCTCTGACTGACTTATTTCACTTAACATTATAGTTTCTAGATCCATTCATGTCGTTGCAACATTTCATTCTTTTTTATGGTTGAATAATACTCCATTGCATATACATACCACTTCTTCTTTATCCATCCATCTATCTATGGAGATGGGTCACTTTCATATTTTGGTTATTGTAAGTAATAGGTCAATAAACATGGGGGTGCATATATCTTTTCAAATTAGTGTTTCCATATTCTTTTTTTTTTTAAGATTTTATTTATTTATTTGACACAGAGAGAGAGATCACAAGTAGGCAGAGGCAGGCAGAGAGAGAGGGGGAAGCAGGCTCCCTGCTGAGCAGAGAGCCCGATGCAGGGCTCGATCCCAGGACCCTGAGATCATGACCTAAGCTGAAGGCAGAGGCTTTAACCCACTGAGCCACTCCGGTGCTCCAGTGTTTCCATATTCTTTGGATAAATATCCAGTAATAGAATTACTGGATCATATCATTTACATATTTTTTATGATAACTTATATGTTTGTACTTATTTCTCTCAAATTATTATTTTATACTATTTTCTATGTTATTCATTAGCTATTTTCTTACCTGTTTTTATTGAAATTTTATTTTTCTCTGTTTCTTTTGATATATCATAAACTTTAAATGTTTTGAATTTCTTGTAACAATTTATGGCCACGAGATGGAATACAGTTCAAAACTTATGTGAAAGTCAGTTAGAGTTATGAATTCTCAGATGTCTGTTAAATAGTTAAACCTTTTGCTGGAGATTTAAATCTTTGGGAATTTAGTTTTTTCCTAGAGTCACTCCACACTGCAGCAATTCCCCATATTGTATGCTCAAGTTCTTGTATGTTGTCCCCTGTGGGTAACTGGAAAAGTAGAGGGACATCTGAATTTTGGGGGATCTTCAAATCCCCTCATGGTAGCTATTGGCTTTGGCTTACTTGCCTTTCTATTCGTCTTCATTCTACTATTTTGGTCTTATGATTTCTTTATCTTTCTTGCAAGCTCATTCACATATTTTAAAGTGCATGCATTGCTGTTTTTTTTTTATTAACTTATAATGTATTATTTGCTTCAGGGGTGCAGGTCTGTGAATCATCAGTCCTACAAAATTCACAGCACTCACCATAGCATATACCCTCGCCAGTGTCCATAACCCAGCCACCCTATCCCTCCACCCCCACCCCCCAGCAACCCTGTTTGTTTCCTGAGATTAAGAGTCTCTTATGGTTTTTCTCCATCCCTGGCTCCATCTTTCATTTTTTCCCTCCCTACCCCTCACAACCCCTCACCCTGCCTCTCAAATTCCTCATATCAGAGATGTCATATGATAATTGTCTTTCTCTGATTGACTTATTTCGCTTAGCGTAATACCCTCTAGTGCTATATTTTATCAAGAGTATGTGTTTTATAGGGAGTAGGTTTACAGGGTAAATGGTCTGTGAATTTGGGGGAAATGTTCCCAGCTATATTTTGTAGAGTAAAGAACTATGTTTAATATAGTGACTTAAAAAACTGCCATTAATATACCTCAGGATTCTGTGGGTCAGTAGTTTGAGCTGAGCTCACCTGAGAAGTTTTGAATAGTTGTTCTGATATATCAGTTGCTCCAAAGTTTAACAAGAGAGAGCAAGTTCAAATGAACAAGAAAATTTCAAGCTGTTGCTTCCTTCATATTAACTATTACCCCATTTGTCAAAGAAAATCGTATGGTCAAATGAACATTCAACAGTTAATTAAAACCACTCTACTCCTTTTATGAAGAATTTCAGTGTAACATTATAAAAGTACTAGAAAACAGAGAAAGGGAGAATTTATGGCTGTCTTTGAAATATACCACAAAAAAAGAATTTCCTTATTATTGATTTAAGTGTAATTTTCCTCTTTATGTGACATTTATTTCATCCCTCTTAATCATTAAAATAGTATTAGTCACATAATGATTTTGAAAAATTAATATAGGCTTCTGAAGCTAGTTAAAGCTCTATAAGGATAAATGAATAGCATATTGTCATTGTATTATTTTAATTAAGGAAGTGCTTAGAGATATATATTTTTATATAACTTCTAATTTTTTAAAGATTTACTTCTTTCAGACAGAGAGCAAGAGAAAGAGAGCATGAGTGGGGGGAACGAGCAGAGGGAGAAGCAGACTCCCCACTAAGTAGGAATCCCAATGTGGGGCTTGATCCCAGGACCTTGGGATCACGAGCCTTAACCAAAGGCAGACATTTAAGTGACTGAGCCACCCAGCCGGCCCTATATAACTTTTAATTTTAAAATATTTTTAAATATTTATGAGATTCTGTTCTCAGGTTTATCATATTACACACACAGCAAAGCATAAAAATGTTTAAGGAAATAAACATGCACAATAAATTCTAGTAAAAATAAAGGAAAAAATAAAGACAAAATTGAGCATAGGAGTTACCTATATAAGGAAGAAGGAAGAAAGGTTGTAATTAGGGATAAATCTGAAGAGATTCCAAATTAATGATGGTGTTCCTTCTCTTAAACTGAGAAATGGGTATCTAGAAGCCCATTGTTTATATTGTGATTAAATATAACACTGCATTATTGAGCAATACTAAACTATTGATCTTTTTTTTCAATAAATGTTACTAAGTGGAATGGGTAGCCATGTTAAAAGTGAGATTCTTGAACAAACTGAGGGTTGATGGAGAGAGGTGGGTGAGAGACGGGCTAAATTGGTGATGAGTATTAAGGAGGGCACTAGTTGTGATGAGCACTGGGTGTTATATGTAAGTGATGAATCACTAAATTCTACTCATGAAACCAAAATTACACTATATGTTAACTAACTAGAATTTAAATAAAAACTTGATACCAAAAAAAAAAAAATGAGATTCTTGACCTCTAATTCAAGTCACATGTAAAAAAACAATTCCAGTAAGGTTATAGATATAAATGTTAAGAAAAAAGTAATCATGTTCCTAAAGTAAAAGTAAGGGGCACCTGGGTGGCTCAGTGGGTTAAAACCTCTGTCTTCAGCTCAGGTCATGATCTCAGGGTCCTGGGATCGAGCCCCATATCGGGCTCTCCACTCAACGGGGAGCCTGCTTCCCCCTCTCTCTGCCTGCCTCTTTGCCTACTTGTGATCTCTCTCTCTGTGTCAAATAAATAAGCAAAATCTTAAAGAAAAAAAAAGTAAAAATAAAATAATATTTTATGACCTTCAGTTATGTACATTTTAAAATAAATTTTGTTGATAATTATTCGACTTTTAAATATTTTAATAATCATTATAAATACAATTTGTGTTATTTTGCTTTAATGTACATAAGTAGTTTTCTTGATAGTCTCTTACTAATATATACTTATTTGGGGAAGTTATTAATGAAAGTGTGTAGATTTCGATGTACTGATCTGGTAGAATAGGAAATTGCAAGGGAATTTCAACAAGCCTAAAAATAAATTTTATAGGAAAATAAATAGTGATGTTCTTTGCATCTAAAAAAGGGAGAGTTTAATGATCAAGTGATTCAGGTTGTGGTTTTATAATTTCTGGAACTAAAACACTTCATGACTTCAACAATGTTTATGCCATCTTTACTTGATCAGTGACTACATTCACTTTATCAAACTGTATTAGTTTCTTATTGTTGCTGTTATCAAATAGCTACAAAATTCATGACTTAAAATAACACAAACTTATTCTTTTACAATTTCCGAGGCCAGATGCCTAAAATCAGTTTCACTGAGCTAAAGTCAAGGTGTTAGGATTATTCCTTCTGGAATTCTAAAGGGAAAATATGCTTCCTTGCCTTTTCCACCTTCTACAGGCCACGTGTGTCCCTTGACTTGTGGCCTCCTCATCTTCGCAGTATCTAAGTCTGATCTCTGCTTTTATTATCACATCTGCATCTCTTTTGGCTTTGACTCCTCTTGTGTGCCCTTCATAAAGATTGTCATGATTATATTGGTCACCCTGATAGTCTAGAATGGTTCTAGATGACCCATCTAAAGAACTATAATCACACATAAAAAGTCCTTTTTGCCTTATAAGGTAACATTCCCAGGACTGGGGACTAGGACATGTTCATATTTGTGGGTATTGGGTTAGGGGAAGGAGGAGCATTATTCACTCTACCACACAAGCAATTGGTCTGCCTATTGTGAGTCTGCAAATCACAAATGAAAAACTAGGAACTATTTTATGTGTGTGTGTGCTGGGTTTTGGTCCAACATTAGTCCTAGTCAATATCAGTAACTTTCATCATCTTGACTGCAACAGATTAGTGAAATTTCTGCAAATGTCATTAAAGCTTGTGTATGAATGCAGGAATAATTTTGTAAGGACAAATACTATTTTTTCATGTAATTTGCCTTCAGTGATACTAGCTCATAGATTATCGTCTCCCTTCTCACAACTGTCTAGAAATAGCTCAGAAGTAAAAAACATAAAATATAAAAAAATAATTAAAAAAAGAAAATACACACACACACACAATGAGAGTAAAGAGAATGAAGGATTTGGCTACAAATGGGTTATAAAAATGGTGTTATTCAGTCTCATTAAAATAGTGATTTCAAAAGTAGCATCCATGAGCCTGTTATTTAAGCATTTAAAGTCATAATTCCATTTGGAAAGCATTTTGGGGACTTAGAGAAAGTGCTGAGGAGGTCTGAGAAAGTTGTTAATATCAGGGTCACTGGAGAAATGTAAGGAAAGAAAGTTACAATCAGCTTTCAAGATTCAATGATTTCACTCACAAATCTACACTAAATTTAATTCCATTTTCAAGGCTTTCTAATTACAGGTCTTAATAGAAAAATCTAATATGTCAGAAAATAAGATTTGGAAGGCAATAAAAGAGAATAACCTAGGAATAAATATAGAATAACTAAATGTTCAAGACCTGTGTTTGAACAATTATAAAACCCTACTTGAGGATTTAAAAATACTTAAATAGAGGGAAAGCAATATTGCTTAGGATTAGAAAACTCAATGCTGTAAAAATTTCATCTGTCTAAATTAACCTATAAATTCAAAAAGACTTTAATTAAATCTATTAATGGGATCTTTGAAAGTTGAGGAAAATATGGCTACAATTCATCTGGGCAATGAAAAAGTAAGAGGAGATTGAACAAATACTTCAATGTGACAGAGTGACATTTTCTTAGCAGATATTTACACATAATATCCAGCATGCTGTACAGTTGCAGAAATAGAGTGACAAATCAAAATAAAAAGAAATTCAAACCAGACTCAGAAATACATGGGAAGTTAGTACATAATAAAGTGTAATTTCAAACCTATAAAGGTATAGATTACCCAGCATCTTTAGTGTGAGTAAAAGAAAAGCAATATCCAGCCTTATTCCTTACGCTGAAAAACATTCAATCTGGATCGAATATTTATTTTTTAAGTTTTTATTTTAATTCCAGTTAGTCAACACACTGTGTTATATTAGTTTCAGGTTTACAGTATATTGATTCAGCAATTTCATCCATCACCTGTTGCTCATCACAAGTGCCCTCCTTAACACACATCACCTATTTAACCCAACCCTCCACCACCTCCTCCCTGGCAACCATCGGTTTGTTCTCTATAGTGAAGAGTTTGTTTCTCGGTTTGTCTTTCCTGCTTTTTCCTTTTGCTCCTTTGCTTTGTTTCTTAAATTCCATTAATGAGTGAAATCATATGGTATTTGTGTTTCTCTGACTTATTACGCTTAGCATTATACTCTCTAGCTCCATCCATGTAGAATAGCTAAATGTAATTAAACTACAGAATTACAACAGGAATAAATGTTTATGTAAATGTATAGTGGAAACTCATTTTTATACATGGAAAAAAGCCAAGACCCAAAGAAAAATAATGTGATTATATTATATACATTCTTATACCACATAAATAGATAAATTTTGAACAAGAAAAATATATTGAAATATACTTCCAACATTTATAACAAATTTCTTATATCTAGAATATGGCTAGATAATATCCAAAGATTCTTGGGTTTAGTAATCATATTTTTTTATCTTAATAATAATAGACTAGATTGATCGTTTCTCAGTTGATTTGATTTAGCCAATGGAGAATAACTGTATTCAACCTTCATTGCAAACCTCATCATGACAGTAATTAATATATTGGAAATGCATCATTGAGCTAGCTTGTCAAAAAAAAATTAATTACCATAAAGCTTTTCATGTATTAATGGGCAGGAGGGTTTGGGAAACATTTTGTGACTGATAGAAAGGCATGAGCAGCAAAGTACAGAAAAGTAAATGGGAATCAAGTGTTCTGCAGTTAAACAACATTTGAGCACTCAATAGTATTTATTTAATTAAATTCAAATTACTGGTTTCCTGGTTGGAAATCTCAGAAAATAAAAATTATAGACATGTTGAACTTTAATAATTATAACAAATGTATGTAAAGCAACTATTTTAGAAGATGAATAATTTTTAAAAATTCTGTTCCTGGGAAACCTGGGTGGCTCAGTCAGTTGGGCATCTGCCTTCAGCTCAGGTCATGATCCCAGGGTCCTGGGATCAAGCCTCACATCAGGCTCCTTGCTCAGCAGGGAGCCTGCTTTTCCTTCTGCCCGCTACTCCTCCTCCTTGTGCTCTCGCTGGCTCTTGCTCTCTGTCAGTCTCTGACAAATAAATAAATAAAATCTTTAAAAAAAAATCCTATTCCTAATCTTACCTGATTAAGAGTTCAAAATGTTTTTTCTACTACTTTGCAGTAATAATTATAATAATGTCTGTTAGTCATCCATCCTGAGATTACCTCTGGCCTATCAAAAATAAAAGTTTGGTTATTAATTATGACTATAAACAGAAACATTATTTCTATTAAGTATTTGATCATATAATGAATTTTAATCTAGTTAAATTGCTTAAAAAGAAATGAGCTGTTTTAATTAATTCCAATGATTTAATTAGTTTAATATAATTATAATCAGAATAGAGACTACTAGATAAAGATAGAAAATGTTAAATACTTCCAGGACACTGGAAAATTCCATTTGTTGTACTTTATAGCAGATATCTACAACCCAGAATTAACTATTATTCCATCTTCTATAGCATAGATTATAGTTATTTTTTCTTGTAATTCACATAAATTGAATCGTATGTTCTTTTGTACATGGCTTCCCTTGGTCATTTCTATGTCTGTGAAATTCATCTATCTGAATGCATGTATCAATATATTTTTTAAATTTCTGTAAAGTATTTCATTATTTTAATATGCTACAATTAATTTATCCTTTCTACTGCTCATGAATATTTTGGTTAGTTCTAGCTTTTCTCAATTGTATATTTAGTTTGTTTTCTTTGGTCCTGTTTTATTTGTTTTTATTTTTTTATCTTCTTTGCATATACAAAATTTTGCTGTATACAGACACACACACACACACACACACACACACACATACATACACACTCATGCATATACACACATCTAAGAATAGAATTGCCAGTTTATAGAGTAGAAGTATGTGTTGTTTTATTACTATCAAAAACTCTTTTATACAGCCAGAACTCCAAAGTGGTTTTACCATTATTAATGTTCATCGACAATGTTTAAAGTTCATCCATTTTCAACAAGACTAAGAATTTTTAGTGTTTTAATTTCTCTATTCCTCTAGGTTTCTAGAGATTACTCATTGTGATTTCAAAAATCTGCATATCCAAGATATCTGATGATAAAAAACAAATATTATTGTCCTTTTTATAAATTTGGTTAGACAAAATAGACTTTTTCTACCAAGCGAATACTGATTTTTGCCAGTTTTTGTCCCCAATTAGTTTTTTTCTTTGATCTTTCTTCATTTATTTATAAGGTTGATTATATATTCTGGATGAAAATTGTATGTCAGAAACATACTCGATATCAAATATGAACATTTTCTCCCCCTTTCTGTGATTTTCCATATTTATCCTCTACATGGTGTTTTTGAAAAACAGAAATTCTTCATTTTAATTCAGTTTACTTAATCAATGAAGCAAAGTTTGGTTCTTGTTGGATCTTGTTAAAGAAAACTTCACTTACTACAAGGTTCTGTAAAATTATGATATGTATTACCAAGGACTCCTACTCTGTACAAGATGGTACAGATTTATTTTCCCTATACCTCCCCATTAAGCAAATCTATAAACCCTGAATGTACAATAGCAACTAAAGGAGAAATCTGAAAGGTTAGCTAGGAGAATGCAGACTGATTTGAGACACTGGGGGCCAGAGGAATGGCACCACAGCAGAGCATGTTGTGCTCACCCCCATCCTCGAAACAGGGAGACCACCCAGAGCCAGTGTTTTCTGACTCTTAACAGAAGGCAACTTAGGTAAGGGAAATTATTTCATTTCCATCCATTGCCTTTCAGAATCAACCCTGAAAACATTAGGGAGCCTAGCTTGCCTGATACCTTAATAAATGGAATCAGCTGGGAGCCCCACCAACAATAGGCCAGCCAAGGAGAGGACTCGCCTTCCCTTCTGTGTCTGAGACTCCTCTTTTCTATTGAAAGATGTGAGGCAGGTGTACAGAAGTCAGGGAAAACTCAGCTACAGTGAATGGCCTGTTCTATGAGGCCTCTTTGTTCCAGCCATTCTGACTCACTTCTCTGATGCTCGAGACACACCACTAACACTGCTTGGGGGTGGGTGAGGCAGATACCTGAAAGGAGATCCCATCACTACCATCCCCTACTTAGAAACACTCAATGAGAGGAAACCTCTTTTGTCCTCTCCGACAACTTCAGCAAGGACCAGTGGGACTCCAGTGGCACCAGATAAGCTACGTAGATCAAGATAACACTGCAAAGGTTCTGAAAATTAAACTGCCATTGTAACCGCAGTCCAAAAAGTAGGTCAAGACTAATATGCTAAATGTGAACAAGGTGACTGCCTGCTAATCTAAAATGTTTAAATAGAACTCAAAGTGTCCGAACATAACATCAGATGTTTAAGACAATTAAAAACAAAAAACAAAACAAAACAAAACCTCATCTGTCATGAAAAGAAACAAACAAAAAAAACACCCTAACTTGAATAAGAAAAAATGATCATTTGACACCAATATCATGATGAATCAGATGTTGACATTTTTTGACAAGGATTCTTAAAGCAGGGACAAGTTTTATAATAGACTTTAGAAAACTATCATGCTGTATAAAATATCAATGAGAAATTGTAAGTTTCTTGTATATATTTACTTAAAAACTAAAATATGTTGAAATCCTTATTTGTTTGCCTAAAACACTGAATATTATAAAGTTATATTTTTATTGTTAAATAACTAAAAACAATAAATTTATATGATTTCTGGAATATTTTGGTCTAAAATTGAGCACTACACAAAAAATTTAAATGTTATATTTTATTTTCTGTTTTCGGGCAAAAAAATTAACTTAATGAGACAGATTAAAAGAAAATCCTATGAGTATTGATGCCTTTTGTGTAAAAATTTATTAATACATAATAAATTAAACAAACGCTTCTATGATGCCTATGTTATGGAAATGCCTTGTTGGTTTTTTTGTTTTGTTTTGTCTTTTTCATGTAGTTTAACACATGCCCTTGAATGTGTATTCAATGCATAGATGCAATTTTTACTGATTATTTTTGCATTTAATTTCATCTACTTAGGCAAACATTTGGGTATGCTATCTCATTTTTCTTAACTGTTACACTAATCCTACTTAATCCTATAAATATAACAGTCTTTTTTCCACAAGTCTATTAACATGCTGAGATGTGTCATCAGTTCAATATGTAGCCTTATAATTTTAACAGTTCCTATTTTCAGATTTCCCTATTCTCATTTATAACATACTGTGTGTATCATATTCAGCCTACACATGTGAGGTTATATGGCAAAGTGGTTAGAAGAGTGGGTTCTTAAAGCTGGCTGGACTCCCTGTCTTTAAATCCCAGCGTTATCATTTTTACTTCACTGTTTTCATGAGGCAACTTTATTAACCTCTTGGATTTTCATCTATAAAAGAAGGGCAGTAAGATGCCTGCCTTGTAAACAAAATAGGTAAAGAATTTGACCAGTCTCTAACAAATGGTGTGTGGTCAATATATTTCAGCAATTGTTATTCAGAATTTGTGGTGCACCCATGGCTGTGGTATATCAATCTGAAATGATAAACAATGATAAACAAACACCTTGCCTCTCTTGTTGCTAAGTATTTCAAATTCAAAACATCCATATACAAGTTATTATTCTGCCAGCTCATCCTTTAGACTTGAGATTTCTATCATTGATACATATCCATGATTAAACTCTTAGAATTATAATTTGAAGTATCATACTCATTTGAACCATATATCTATGCAGTCAGCAAGTCTCGATGGTTCACCTTTCCTAATATTCCCATACTTTTCATTCCACTTGAAGAAACTACTAATCATTCATCCCTAAGCATGTCAATAACATATGTACATAATATATACTGATTTCATACACAAAAAGGAAATCACTGTAATTCCCATCATCCAAAGATATCAACTTAATATATCCAAGTAATGCTCTATTAGTTTGATTAATAAAAATATATACTTTTTCATTTTGTTTTTTAAAATATTTGTAAACTGCTCATAAAAATCAGTGTGTCACTTTTTATATGCCGATAATAGTTGGGGCTGCTCTACAATATGGTTATTTAAATCTAGGATATGGTCCAAGATGGCGGAGAAGTAGGAGGCGGAGATAGTGACTGATCCCAGAAGTTCAGCTAGATAGTTATCAAACCACTTTAAACAACTACAAACTTAGCAGGAGATAGAAGAGAAGAAGAACAGCAACTCTAAGAACAGAGGATCGACCA
>CM052893.1:44177180-44269377 GCA_028534135.1 Potos flavus | reverse complement strand
AAAAAAATAAATCTATATTTAAATTAACTATAATCAAATAAAATTAAGTTAATCCTAGTTTCACAAGCCATATTTTAAGTGTTCAACAGACGCATGCCACCATATTATAGGAGTATATTGGACAACATATATAGAGAATGTTTTCATCTTTATAAAAAGTTTAATTACTAAAAGTTTGGTCAGACTCAGGTATTCTTAAAATGATAGAAAAAAAAAATCATGTTAAACAAATGAAGGGACCAGATTTCACATGTACTGAGACATAAAATAAAAATATCTAAGTTTCTAATTGGACCGAAGACATTTAGAGAACAATCTAATATTATCTCTGAATAAATGTAATATAGTCCTACTAGTTTCAAGTCTCCTTAAGATTTTTTCCCATAAATAATGTCATAGATCAAATAGAAAAACAAACATAAAAATAAAGCATATGCGGACACAGACAATGTGAAATAAATCCAAAAAAAGAAATAAACACTAATAACAAATCAATAAAGATCTGATAATGGAGATAATTACAGACTTGAAAATCACTGTATTTTGTATATTGAAAAACCAAAAAAGACTATATAGATTTCGTAAATAACTGGGATCTTTACAAGAGAATCAAATAAACATTCTGAAACTGACAAATATAATAACAGTGGAATAACTCAAGGGACGGCATTAGAAACACATTTGACAAGGTGATCATTTTGAAGCTCATACAACTATCACATCATTACATTGTAAGCTTGAAATTCATATAATTTTATGTAATTTATACCTCAATTCAGAAAGAACATATTGGACAAAGACAAAAGGAGAACTTACAAACTGGAAGAAAAATGAGAAAAAATAATGAAAAATAGAACAAAAATCTGAACAAGAGCCTATGCGGAAGAGATGATTCTAAAAAAATCTAAGAGTTGACCTATCAAGAACAAAAAAGACAACAGAAGAAAATAAAGTGCCATCTTCAAATCTCTAAAAGAAAATTGCCACATAGATACTATAAGCAGTAAAAATATCCTTCAAAGTAAAGGTGAAATACACTATTTTATAGAAAATCTGTGAACCACGATACCTGAAATTTACAAATAATAAAATACTTGAAAATAGAATATATAAACAGCTTCTCAAAACTGATAAAAAGAGACAACCCAACATAAAAGTGTATAAAAAAATGTTGAAACAGCACATTACAAAGAGGAAATACAAATGATAATGATATATTCTGATGAGATAATTGATGCAGAACTGATTCAAATAAGATGGGGTTGCTAATGGAAGGACAATGGTTAATATAACAGTGAGATAACTAATACTGTGCATTCCATGGTCAAATTATCCAGGCTTTCAGAGAAATCTATAACCAATTGTTTGATGCTCCTAGTCAGCCTACTCTCAAAGGTAAACTGACACAATCCTCAACTTTTATATTTTCTTGTTATCATAATTATAAACATTTTCTCTCACTTTAAAGGCTTAAAACCTAACATGTAATCAAATTATTAGATGCAGTTTAGCACTTAAATCTTTTTATCTTTAAATGTCTCCAGACAGAAAATGTGGATAAAATGCTACTGAGGAAATGGTGACAGTGTCATTTCTGAATATCCTGAAAAAATTTTAGCAAAGGAAGTAACTAAAAAGTTAGAATTATGAAACTTTTTTTTTCAAAAAAGTGGGTATATTTATCAATTATTAGGGATATTCAGGAATAATTATCAAAAAATACTATTAAAAAAGAAAAAATCAAACAAAAACAAAAACCTTTGATTAAAAGTGACAACCATTCAAATTGCTTATACTATAATGTTCACAAAGCTCATAAATTGGGCAAAGTCTTTGAATGTTTTTAACAAGTCTAATTTTAGAAGTATAGCGAAACAATGTTTAAATTATTGTTACTAACACTGCACATTATTCAATCATTAATATTATTTATTAAAATAGATATGGATACTGAGTGGAATACCAAAGGTTTATGTTTTTGCTAATTCTGAAACTTTTGCTATTGTTTGGATGAAGGCATTTAATGCATGCATACGTAATCTTTTTTTTTTTTTTGGTAACAAAACTAGAAAGGGCAAATAATATTATTAAGATAATAGGCTTACAGAATTGGTTATAAAAATGTCTCAAAAATATACTGGATAAAATCTTTAAAATTTAGTACAGATAGGTAGAAGTCTTAAATATATGTTTTAAAACAAGAGATTACAGGAGTAATAGATGAGAAATACAATTAACAATGAAACAGTGGAAAGTGATGTCAAGATATGCTGATGTCAGTTGTTGGAAAGTTTAATGAGTCAATCATTTAACATAGATTCTAAAATAGCAGACATAATCTTGTTTGCATTAATGTAGTGTAAACAACATCAGAGAAAATAATCACCTAGCCACAATCCATGTTGAATAAGAACCTCAGGAGGATTTTGCTCATTAATTGGATACATGCTATTTATCTTTAAAGCACTGAACTTAACATAGTCCAAAGTTTATAGTAAATACTCCATAAAAATTATGAATTCCAATCCTAAATAGAATTCAGAAGTTAATAATGCAAATGGTAAGAGGCGGGGAATCCATGTCACACATATCATTCAAAATAACTACATGTTCAACATGACAAAGTTCAAGATGACATGTGAAAACTATTTCAACACTGAGCGGCTGTTTCTTCCTTCTTTCCGCAGATAGTCATTGGTTATTGCACTAACTGGAAGCATGGGGATACACATGACCTATGAGATAGAGAGAGTAGATTAACCCTATGTTGTTTCAAATTGCAAAGCTAAGAAAATTTAAATTATAAACAAGGTGGAACTAAACAATAATGGGTTAAGCTGCCTATTGTCTTCTGAATTGCACCTTTTTATGTAAATGTTGAATGGCTTTTTGCTATGTAACATTGAGAGTTATTTGGAATGGAATTTATTGGCCCTGAATATAACTTTTTATTTATGTCGTGTAGTTTGGTAAGATTTTCATTATTGGTCAGATATAAAGGTGTAATTATGTTTTAATTTCATGGTTTATCCAGCACTCATGTATCTGTTATGAACCACATAATTTTTTGCATTATTTGATATGAATTTTGTTTTCCATGATTACTTTGTGGTAGGTGTACAACCGTGCTACAGCGTATTTTTTCAAGGTTCAATTAAAATAATACTGCCTTAGTCATGTTTCTTAGACCCCAAAAAAGGAAATAAAAGTCCACTATTGATTTTATGTCACATATGTCATGTTGCGTATGTTTTCTACTTTGTAGCCTACATTTATTTTTGCTGGTTAGAATGTTGTCTTCTTAAATGCAGATTTTTGTCTGAATTACCTTGGCAATTACTATTTGGGAAAGAGCAAGAGGATTTTAGGAGGCCTGTTGCGGGGGGGCAGGCACTTGTGGTGGGAGAAGACAGTGAGTTAAGTTTGATTACTTAAAGAGGTAAATCCCAGGAAAAAACAGGAAAAGATTTTTAGCAACCCAGTAGTCTGGTTCATGCCATAAAAAGGACACCCGTGCCAAGATAGTACAAGTACCCTCATGCTGTAACACCAAGAATTATGGTCCTTCATTTCTGAAAGCCTTTTTTTTTTAGCAGTCAGTTCAATATGTGTCTATGTCATTTATTTGAATTTTCTTCATATTTTCTGTATGTTTTTATTGTAAAGGTTGGTAATAAATAATTTAGAGCATAACTTCTTATTTGGTATATCTTTATTATGAATTTGATCTTTTAGCATTTAAAAATTATATTAATATGCATTCTTGAATAATTTTAGCTGCATTAAAATTTCTCTGATAAGATTTTGGTTCCTGATAACTGATTTTTGTTAACCTTTGCATGATATATCTTTTCCATTTCTTCTTTTCTTCAATCTATCTAAATCCCTTTATTTTAGATCTCTCTTATATATCTTAATGTCACATTTTACTTTGTTATTAAATCAGATAGTCACTTGTCGTTAATTATGTGAGTTTAGACCATAACCACATCCATACATATATATGATAGATATGTCTAATATTAATTTTCTATTTTTTATTATTATTACTTTATTATGTGTTCCAGTTGTGTCTTCTTTAAATGTTTCCCATTGCAGTTTTTTTCTTAAATTTTGTGATTTTATTATAAATGTAAAATTAAGAAGACTCATATTTTCTAATATTTAAATTTGTAGCTATACTATGTAAAAATAGTCTCTGTAAATTCAGACATTATCCTTATGATGAACACAAATAAAATTTATAAATTTCCTGTCTCTTGATTTATCCCCTTTATTTTGTTTGATGGTATGATTATTCTTAGTCTTTACCTTCATGTCTTAGGTATAGTCAAAACTTTTTGATTCCTCATTTTCTAATAAACTATTCATTGAAATTCAACAGATTCATTGAAATGCAACATACATGCTGAAAAGTGCACAACACATAAATATGCACCAAGTGTGCACATCTGTGTAGATACCACACACAATTGCTTTATCTCCAAGTCTGTTGTAAATGTAATACTTTGAAATGATCATTGTTAAGACTATAGTGAAGTGGTGTTAAAAGAAGAAGTGTCAAATGTGCAGCTGAAATCAAGATCAAAAGCATTCTTTTTACATTAAGTTTTCTCTGAACCGATGGTGCAGACTTTCCCTACTCTGCTCCTAACCTTGCTTTTCCAAATAGAAGAACTTGGTTATGCCTAAGATGTTTGAGGGGGCATGGCATCAATGATAATTATTTAAGATAAAATACCATCAAATATGCTTCTGTGGTAGTCAATACAATCAAATAGAACAGATATAACTGACAACTTTGGAAAATTGATCAATGGTGTATGTTCACAATATGATTAAGAGAAAATTAAACCCTTCCAATACCATTTAGTCTGATATTATAGTCAGTAATTGTTTTAAAATATTAATTTCATTTTGCTAATAAACTATTTTGGATTAAATTTGTGTATTTTAATAATTTAATAGGTATTAAATAATCTAGAATAATTTATAAATATATGCACCATGAGTTGGTGACCTCAGAGCTCTTTTTAGAAACTGGCTGTGCTTAAAAATAAAAATGAAAAGCAATCAGAAAAAAGCTTTTCACAAAACGCCCACATTAATATCTAACAGAAAGAGAATAGAAATAATGTGTCTATCACCACTTCCATAAATAAGTTAGAAAAAGCACATACTATGTAATGCAGTTTTTTCTCTCTTTATAAAATTAATTCATTAATTTCTCTTGAGATAACTTTGATTTTTTGTTTCTTTCATCTTGGTCTCTAATATAATCATTTGACCTAGAATGGCCTTATTGAATATTAGTTTCTTTGGATGTGTTCAAAATTTAAATAATACATATAGAAAACAGATTTTAGAATGCTTGTTGAAATGAATGTATCTCTTTATCTATCAACTTCAGTAAGAAATATATTGGGATAGGCATTGGTGGTTAGCATCTTAGAACGAACCTAACAATATTTTGAGTAATTACCTAACTGCTTCTTGCACTCACTAGACTCTAATGCCAATGAGAGCTGTAGACCATCTCCTCACCCATGATTATGCCTGGCACAGAATAAGCATTCAATTATTTTTATGTGACTTAAAATGTAGGCATTAGGATATCTATTTTAATGAATCAACTTCTGATTATACATGTCTGAAAGAGGAATATTGAAGATTGAGAATTTTCTCTACACCATTCTTTACTATTTGAGTGGTCAATTATTTCTGTTCCATTACTCAAGATGGGCCAACTTCCTTCCACTCACTCTGTGCATCAGTTATAACCACAGTTAGTACCATTTAACTTTGCCTTTGTTTGGTCATGTATTTTTTTTTTTTAAGATTTTATTTATTTATTTATTTATTCCAGAGAGCGAGAGAGAGAGAGAGAGAGAGAGAGAGATACAGACTCTGCACTGAGTACAGAGCCCAACTCAGGGCTTAATCTCAATATCCTGAGACAAAACCAAGGGTCAGATGTTTAACTGATTGAGCCACCCAGGCAACCCATGTGCTGATGCATTCTTATAATAACATGAATAATCAAGAATTAACTGGCAGCATAAAGTTGACTAATTGGCAGCGTAAAGTTAACTAATTTATTCAAGAATATCAAATAAATGTGCTTAATCCATTATAAAAAAGTCTTACCTCATTCTTTTGAAGTACATTCTCCCACAGTCTTTCCAGTATTCATCTATGTCTTCATGATAAATTATATCAAAGATTTTTTTCTTTTAGCAATTTTTTCTCTAATGGGGACCTGTTTATTTTTTGTAAAATTGAAGTCACTCCATCACAGTAATTTTATCATTTTCTGCGCTATATTATGCTCGAGCTCTTTTTCTAATCAACATTTTATTATGTCAGATTCCTCGCCAGTCAAATATATTTTTATTATAACCGAATCTTACATATTACTGTTTCTACTTAAAATAATTTTCTCAAGGAAAGAAATAAATAGTACTTGTGATACATCTATAAATGAGACAAAGATCCCAATCTCATAAAGCTTACATGTATATATAGAATTATTGTCAGAAATATTCTATGAAAAAATATTAAATAGGGTAAAAGAAGAGTGTGATGATTAATCATTTATGTAATATGATAAGGTAAGTTCTTTTTAATGATGTGAGGATGAATGTAAACCTGAATGAAATGAGAGCGAGAGCCATACGATATTGAAGAAAGGAGTTAGAGATTACCTTTAACATGATAGAAATAGTTTAGAGCCCAAACTCAATATGTGCTACCAGAACAGATCATAAGCCCCACATCCCTAAGTGTGATTTTGAATCCTCAAAATCCTAGAAAACTGCCAAGAGTGTGTTAATAAGAAAGAAACCAACTTTAGAAAGCAGGAGCTGGAATGCCTCCTGCTTTGACAACTCAGAGTTTTTGGAATTGACAGTTATCTCTTTGGGAATTTAAATCAGTCTTTGCTTGCAGGCTATTTTGTTTTTATTTTAATAATTTATTTGTTTCTTTTATTTACTTACTAATTTATGTTTCTCATGTGTTGATATGTGTGTATTTTCTTTCCTAGAACTTAGATAGCTAAGCCTGTTGCCCGAGTACACATTCTTACCATGTTTGCCATTGACTCTTAAGTATCTCTAAATTAAAATGAATTCCAAAATGTTAAAAAGTGTTAGGGGGATTTGGAATTTATTGATCCTTAGCTAATGGGATTTCACATTTGCCAACTAGGAATGTGTACATACATCTAGCTATCTTTCAGAATCTTTAAACATTTTTCAAAAAGCTGTGAAAGTCAAAAATGGTCATTGAGGAAGCAGCCCATATTATCTGCTGCAAACTGTTCCTCATTTTCCGTTCTGCAGTGGGAAAAGTGATGAAGATACTCCACATGGACCTGGGTTGAGGATCTGGTTGGTTCATACAAGATCTTGATAGTTGAGCTCTCAGGTAGCATCACACATATACTTGTAATTAATGTCTGCGTAGGTACGTATCTTCTCTAGTTATCTACAAAACTTTGCCCCAGTTTCACTGTAACGGTTTTTTTTCATAACTCGTGTAGTTGTGACTGTCTTTTTACTGAAGACTGGATTTTCTCTAATTTTCCTTTTTCTGTTTAATTTTTTTTTTTAATCAACATAGGGGGGACGCCTTGGTGTCTCAATTGGTTAAGTCACCATTCTTGATTTTAGCTCAGGTTATGATCTCACAGTTGTGAGATCCAGCCCCACATCAGGCTCTGTACTCAGCATGGAGTCTGCTTGAGATTCTCTCTCTCCTTCTGCCCCTCCCCACACTACTCACACACTCGTCTCTCAAAAAAAAAAAAAAAAAAAAGAACATCACTTTAAGGAAAAGAGCAGGAATAGGTATGTGTATAATTATTTCAGTTTATCTGGAGATTTTTCTTCATTTTGCACTCTACTCTGAAAATATTGATATTAAAATATCTGAGTTTTTCATTCCAACATAATTAGCTTTGACTCAAATCATATATAATGCTAATAATCTTTCTTCACTGTTGACATTGACCGATCATTCATCAACCACATGAAATTACACAACAGACAAATATGGATAAATGAAGAGAGCACTTCAATTAATGTCATTTTTTGAGCATGTCAAATGTGAATTTTCCCGTACTGCCAAAAAAACATCATGGTACCTGTCCTCACCCTGGTGTTCCTTCTAACTGTGATCAGTTTGTGTCTTAGTTACCCAATGATTCATTTTCAATAGAAAATAGCTATTACAAAAGAGAAGAAAATTTCACTTTGGGAATTCCTTTGACATTAACTGTGAGAGAGCAACCCATGTAGTCAATTATGACAGACTTTGAGGTTTGGCCTAGACTTCAGCCCTAGATGGGCTGAAAATAAGATGTATTAATGTAAAAATATTAAGTTCATTTTTTTTACCCTGAAATTGTCTAAATGAATTATTAATGATTCAGCCTTTGGATATAGTATATTTTCTCTTTACTGAAAGTATCATTATCATTTGCCTATGGTAGATGTAAACAGTAGGTAGAGAATTAAAATTAACTTTTAGCACAGGTCTGAAATGATCAATGTAGACTAAAGCTTATAAGTGCTCTAATAATTTTCACTAACTAATTTTCACTGTATCTTAAAGTATAAAAAAATAGTTTTTTCTTTTTCATTCTTTGTCATCTTTATAATTTTCTCACATTATTTAAATTATTTAGACAATAAAACGTTTAAAATATTATATGTGCCATAAATATACTACTACTTGGGTTCACTGAGCTCATATTATAGAGATGCAATAACATAATTTAAAAATTTCAATACAATGGCATGAGTGTAATATTAGATATCTTAATAGTTTCTTCAGAATGATTAAGATAAAATCATATGTTCTTAGTGTAGTGTTAGTTATTGTATTCTTAAAAAAGCAGTTAGAAATTTCAATAAATGTATAATGGCTAACATTTTCATTTTGTTTATGAAGTTACTTTATTTCAACCACTAATTTCTTCCATTCTCTTTCATCCTCATTTAAAGATCCCAAAAGTGATAAACAGAATTGTATAATAAGCCTGAATCGAGGCAGTTATTCAGCGTGTGCCTTAACTGTCATAGTCCATATAGATAAGCCAACACATAAATATTACAATTGCTACTTGTTAAAGAACAAGGACAAAAACTCAGAGGTTTAAAAATAAATTATGCTACAGGTGATACATTTTGAATGTATAGCCAAAGAATGTTGCTGAACTTGCTGAACTGTTGTCAATCACTTGCCTTGGACTTAGTACTAATACTTATATTGATAGACTTGACCAGTGAATGAAAAACTCTTTCTGTGTTCTCTTTATAAGAGAAAAGAAAATAACTACTATCCCCCCGGGCTGAATGAACTTTTGAATTAAATACCCAGCTTATCAGAATTAATCAAATTAAAATCATGTAAGCTCTTCAATTTAATTTACTTTACATTGTTGTGTGAACAATGTATTTAGAAAATGTAAACCATTAATAAGAAATCTCTAGTGTTATGTTTTAATAATATATTTGAACTTCTAATTATCATATGTTGGTGGTTTTTAACAAATTGAATTAACTTCTTCTGTTTCTTCTCATCATGTTACGGTGGGGAGAAATATGGATATAACAAGTGAACCCATAATTTTACTATTCAGAAGTAGCCATTATCTATATATTTGTATATTCTTTCTTCAATCCTTTCAATTTCATTCTCTACCTTTGCCCACCCTACAATGAGGACACCACACTGCTTTGCTTAAATAAGCAAATAAGTCCCTGAGAATAAGGGCCTTGTTCTTTTTTTTTTTTTTTAAAGATTTTGTTTATTCGTCAGAGAGACAGAGAGAGAGAGAGAGAGAGCACTAGCAGGGGGTAGGACAGAGGGAGAGGGAGAAGCAGACTCCCTGCTGAGCGGGGAGCCTGACATAGGACTTGATCCCAGGACCCTGAGACCATGACCCAAGCCAAAGGCAGACACTCAACCAACTGAGCCACCCAGGCATCTCCAAGGACCTTATTCTTAAGGGACTTAAATTCATCCCTGAGAATTTTCTGAAAAGTAGATGGGCTGCTACCTAATAGGTGCTTATAAGCAGGATTCTTGGGATTTTGTGCTGTGGCCTCCTATTCATGACATTATAGTGATAGTTTGTGATTATTAGCTCATGTGAACCTTATTAAAATGGCCAAAATCTGGAACACTAACATCAAATGATGGCAAGGATGTTGAGGAACGAACTCTCATTCATTGCTGGTGGGAGTACAAAATGGCACAGACCCTTTGAATGACAGTTGGAGGTTTCTGAATAAACCAAAAATATATACTTACCATACAACTCAGTAGTCTCACCTCTTCATAGTTAAACCTGTGCCATAACTCCCCAAACGTTAAGAAACCAAGATGTCCTTCAGTAGGTGAGTAGATAGACAAACTATGGTACATGCACACAATGGAGTATTATTCAGTATAAATTGAGTATGAACCCTGTTGTAAACAATGGACTTTGGGTGATTACGATGTGTCAGTGTAGGTTCATCCAGTGTGATAAATGTACCAATCTGGTGTGGGATGTTGATAATGGGGGAAGCTTTGGATTTATGGGGGTAGAGGGTATCTAGGAAATATTTGTACCTTTTTCTTAATTTTGTTATGAAACTAAAACTAAACTGCTCTAAGAAAATAGTCTTAAAAGAAGTTACAAAATTTGTTAATTGATTTTATTACTAATGATATGACTTCTTTGTACATTTGCTGGATAGCTATATTTTTAGGTGCAGGAGTAATCTATGTATACATTTTCCCATTATTATAATATCAATATTTTATATTTTTATGATTTTAAGAGACAATCTTATACAAGAATATTAATATTTTACATGGTTATGAAGAGTATATTTTCCAATGTTTTATTGATTTTATGTCATTCTTAATATATACATAATTTAATGTTTTATAACTGAGTTTTATTTATTTATTATTTTGACTTTTGTGTTTAGAAAGATTGTATTAGTTATCTATGCCTCCATAAAAAATTATCCCAAAATGTGGTGTCTTATTAAAACAAACATTATCTTAGGGTTCCTGGAGGTGAGGGTAGTGGGGGGATGGGGTAACTGGGAGATAGACATTAAGGAGAGCATGTGATGTAATGAGCACTGAGTATTATTACATAAGACTGATGAATCACTGACCTCTACCTCACAAACCAGTAACACATTATATGTTAATTAATTTAATTTAAATTTTTAAAAATGGAAAAAAAAGACAAAACGTGGAAACTTTTCTTCTAGGAAGATTAAAGGTAAGCAAACAAACAAAAAAGCAAACAAGCATCATCTAAAATTTTCTGTAGTCAGGGACTTGGGTATGGCTTAGCTGTGTCCTTTGGCTCTGAGTCTCACACATCTGCAATTAAGTCACCCAGGACTGTGATCATCTCAAGGCTCAACCAGAAGAAAATCTTCCAAGATCATTCAAATGACTGTTAGCAGTTCCTCACATTTTGTTGGACTGAGGGTCTCAGTTCCTCACTGGCTGGAGCCCTCTCATAGGAGGGCTCACAACTTGTCAGCTGATGTCCATGAGAGCAAGCAAGTGAGACAACAAGAGTGGCTGACAGATGACAAGTGAAGCAAAAGTCAGTATTTTGTTGCCTACTGAGGTCTCATCACTTTTGTTTATTACTCTGCTTAGAAGCAATACAAAGCACAGCACACATTCTTGGGAAAGGGATTTTACACACACGCATGCTCACGTGTGTATGTGTGCACACACACACACACACACACACCCAGAAGACAAGTCTTTGGGAGGTATTTTAGAAGCTGTTCACATCGACCTTTCACAATCTTGCAACAATTATTTTGCGTGTATATGTATAACATTCTTTTTTGACTTATGTCTTTCCCTATATTTTAAAATTTGTTGCATATTCTTGCTAAGATATTTTGGCATAAATATAAAACTATATATTATAAGTGATGTGTTCTGCATGTTATACATGTACTCAAATATATACTTCCAAATAATTATGGAATAAGCTCTTGTATTCACTTTCACAAAACAAAAACTTTTCCTGTTAACCAGACTCATGTTTATTACATGCTTTTTTTTCTTTTTGTTTTTCTCCTTTATTTTTTGCAATATTGTGTACTCTAATTCAGGAAATTCATTTTTAGATGTTGTTAAAATGACAAGTGGAATTATTAACGCTGATTAGAGGAATATTTAACTATGGTTTTGCTTCACTGAAGTCTTTCAGGTGTACGTTGCCTGGATCCCACAGTGCTGTCATACTGGTTTTGTAACTATTAGGTTGACAATTAATCAAAGTATGTAAAAGCCTGGAAAAGAGAAATGTTTTTCTGACTATGCACGAGTATGAAAACTAAAATTTAAGGTGATTATTTTGGCTAAATGAGACTGATTTAGGTTATAATATCCTTGTTAGCACATGTAATATTCTTAAGACTAAATGCTATTACTAATATTTTTCTATTTGGATGAAAAATAAAAGGGTAAAAGCAATTTTAAAATAATGATCCATCTCAGCTGTATTTACATTGATGTAAATAGTCTGAATATCTGTTTCTAATTCCCCTAGAAAGAAAGCATTGTTTTAACCTGTCACAACTGACTATTTTTTCCCTTTAATTTTAAAGAATGCATTGCTGTGGAACATGTGTTATATCCTCTGTCTTCATGATTATTTCATGTCAGCTATTTAGTTTAAGTCCTAGATTCTGGACAGTATTTCCCTCTGTCCTAAAAATGATACTCTATTAAATAATCTCAAAATTATATTCACTTTGATGTTTAGTTTAAAAACTACCAAAATGTAAAAAATAAAAATAGAAACTACCAAATCTTTACCCTTAACTATAACACTTGATCTATACACCTTTAAAAAACAAAACAAAAACAGCATAGACTCCTATCATAATGGCCTAATTATTGAGTTCACTACTTAAAATAATTCTGCTGTTTATCCCGTGATAGACAAAAGCCATATATCATGTAACAAAATATTCTTCTGACTGAAGTATCAGTAAAAACAGTTCAAAGCTTAAGAAAGGCCAAAATAAATCATCTCATCAGCATATGAGAATTCTGAAAGGAAGTGTCAAGATATCAGAATCCTAGTAGCATTCATCATTTTAGTTTATTTTGGTCGTATCAGTAGGCTTGTAATACTCAAGAATCCTGTATCTTTAACTTTCAAATGGCACTCCAAAGGGTATTGATGAATGGATACATAGTGTAGCTTATAAAGATTTTCATACATAGTTTTAGGAGATTATTTTTGGTTTATTTGGATTACCAAATGTTCCTCAAAAAAAAAGATTTATTGCCTTTGATTAAAGATACATTTTTAGACATTCTGCTATTTAGTAATACTTTTGCAGTTTAGTTATTTAGTAATAGTTTTGCGGACTTAACATTTTGGTGAACTTTTAGGTTAACAGAGAATTTTTCTTTTTAAAGCTAATGTTAAATTCCATGTATTTTACTCTAGGGAAAGCCAAAAGACTTTCACCCAAAAGAAAAGGTGACATTTCCATTTTGTACAGTCTGCTAAAAATGCCACACAAGCTAGAGTTTTAATCCATGTGAGTGAGTTATGCACAAATTGATTTTAAATGTAGCATTTTATTGCTATAGAAAGAAAAAAATAGCATTTCCATTAAAATGAGATTAAATAGATATGTAATGGGATTTTAGTTATAGAGTTGAGTTTTTACACATATTTGTTGGTTATGCTGTATGAAATTTCCTTTCTGCATTTACTGTCTGCTTAAATATCAGCTATAAACACCCTGAAGGGCAGGTGCTGAAATGGCAGATGGAGACTTTATTCCATCTGTGTAAAAGGTTAGCACTACATTGCAATGCTTAACATAACCTTAACAATCCATAATTTAAACTGTTTCTAGGCCTATTTCTTCCTGAAATTTGACTTTAGTATAAGTATATTCTAGCAAGTTCAACATATAGGACGGAGTGATATCTTATTTTCATAAAATAATTAATCACAAACTTTATAGTTGTCATGTCATAAACTTACAGTGGATAAAAATATGTATTTACAGGTTAAATCCTCACAGTTCATGCAAAAATTACTTTCCTATTATTAGTTCTACTTATATAAAATATGTTTATCCTTATGTTATTCTAATAACTTACAAATATTAAAAATAAGAGTGAAAAATGTATAAAATATTTTATTTATTTACCAGCTTAGATCAACTTTACCTCAGATGGCAAGATTGCAAATTCCAAATGCGTATATTCTCATATCATGCAACCTTTACAACAATTAGCTTCTTTATTGATTATTTGATATCTTCTAGTTTAGAGATTTTTCTTGTCAATATGGAGGTAAATTCATTACAAATAATATAAAATTTATTATTGTACTTCTACAGCATATGCCATTCCATTTACGGTAAATTAATGTCTTATTATTGATGTTCATACCTGTTGCTTTAATATGTCCTACTAAACTGCTAAACAACATTTACTTGTGATAAACTTCCCTCAGATTTTGAGCGAATTTCATTGTCATTTCCCCCATTATATGTGCTTTTCCTAATGAAAAAAAATTTATAACCCTATTTCCTATACTGTTTTCTTATCTCCTCTTAGTCTTAACTTTTCTTATTATATTGTCTTATCCAACCAGCAAAAGCAATCACTCTCAAATTGTTTCACCAGATTTGCATTCCCCACTCATTAAACAAATCCATCCTTGAAGCAAATAAAATAAAATAAAGTGATTTTCAGTGGCTTCATGGGTGGTTGGAAGAACTATTCTCTTATGTCGAAATTATCCTTTGTACTTCTATTAATTCCTCATTTCTTATTTAAAATGTATATTACATGACTCAAAGAATGTTAATTATTATAAATGCTACTACAAGTTTAGATTGTGTGCAATTTTGTTGGTGATTGACTATTTTAAGAAGGAAGGATGTGATAATATTATGATGTATGTTCTAAAGCAGAAGTATAATCTGTATACAAAATTGCTCAGTAATTAAATCAGTTCTATACTTGAAATAACCATTCAGTCTTGAAATCAATTTAAATTTCAATTAAGAAAAAAACAGTTTCCCTCAAAGACAGTAGTTAAGCAGATTAAAACATATTTAATATATTAACTAATATCTTTAGAGATGCAAAAATAATAACACCTTAAAAAGTGCTCATTTTAAACAATTAAAGTTGTTAAATTGCCGACATGACAACAAGTCCATTAAAATAATATTTTGAAAATTCTAGTAGCACTTTATTATTTGTCATTCAGGCAGAGTCCATTAGCTTCTTAGTAATTACAGAATGCAGTCAAAAGAATGGATGCTTTCACTGTAGCCCTGTTTCACTCCTATGCTATCATTCTCATCTTGTGAACTGTTAAATACTGGCATCATAACTAAGCATCCATCTTAGATATCTTTGTTAAGGGCAAAGTGAGAATGACTTGAGTGTTTTGTCATACTTCAAAATTAAAATTTAACTTATTAAATTTTATAATTGGCAAAATGCAAATCAATTATCCTTAAGACCTTAGTCTAAAATGATGTAATATATATTTTTAATATTACTGATCAAACACATACAAGAGTCCTAAATAATAAAAAGGCACATCAAACTCTGTCATTAATAAACACTATTGGATTTTTTCATTACTATAATGAGGATCCATTTAAATGCTTGTAGTTCAGAAATCCAATAAGACCCAATAATGTGACCCAGATCTAAGACAATAGTATAACCTTGGAAAATCAAAATTGTGTTGCCAATGAAGTTAACCTCTCAGTCAGGCACCTAATAGGTGCTATCAAAGCAATGGAGACATGCAGGTTTCCCAATGCAAGTGAGTGTGCTATAAACTAGATCACACTAATCCTCTGTGAGTAGGTCACACTCCTAAATTAGTGGTTGATGTGTCTGGCTGTGTGCTTATGGATTTGTTGGAGGGAATTTGTTCAGCTCAGTTCCGCCTAGGTGGACTTTGCTAGGCTCTGCTTCACCTGCCTTCACACTTCAGGGCCAACAATACATGTGTAAGAAAGGCTTATCTCATTATGGAAGATGGAAACACAAGAGATTCAGCTAATTCATGCAATTATGTTTAAAGTTTTTGTTTGTATGGTGAGGTCCTCATGCATTCTTTGGCCAAAACAAGTCACACGAACAAGTCTGACAAAAAGGGAAAATGTATATTGTATATTTGGAGACACTGTAAGTCGCTTAGCAAATAGCGTACCTGCACACTTTTCTTTAGGAGAAGAAATTGTTCAAGAACAATGAAAATATCTGCTAATACTCATCCACCTCAAAATGAGCAGTACTGGACACCATTAAAAATGTTTGAGGCACAAACTACTTGCCCGTGAGTACTTGTCAAGTAAAAGAAAAGAATTAATAATTTATTCATTCTAGGGCAATTGCCCTAATTGATAAGAAAATTTTTTTCTTTATAAATGTAGTTTTAACATACAACAGAATATTACTCGGCTATCAGAAAAGATGAATACTTGCCATTTACATCAATATGGATGGAACTGGAAGATATGCTGAGCGAAATTAAGTCAATCAGAGAAAGACAATTATCATATGGCTTCACTCATATGTGGAATATAAATAACAGGGCAGAGGACTGTAGGGGAAAGGAGAGAAAATAGAATGGGAAGTCATCAGAGAGGGAGAAAAATCATGAGAGACTATTAACTATATGAAACAAACTGAGGGCTGCTGGACGGGAGATGAGTGGGAGGTTGAGGTAATTGGGTGATGGACATTAAGAAGGGCACGTGATGTGACGAGCATTGGGTGTTATATACAACTGATAATTTATTAAACACTACACTTGACACTAATGATGTACTAAAAGTTGGCTAATTGAATTAAATAAAAAAATAAATGAAATAAATGAAGTTTTAGAACCACAACAGAAAACCTAAGTGAAATGGAGATAAGTAATATGCCGATAGAGAATTTAAAGTAATGAGCATAAATATACTCACTGGACTAGAGAAATGAGTGGAGGACGTCAGTGAGTCTTTTAACAAAGAGTTAAATAAGAACCAGAGATGAAGAACACAATAAATGAAATTTAAAATACAACAGGTTGTAATAAATAGCAAAAGAACAAATTAGCATGGGGTAATGAAAAGTAATCAAGTTGAGCAGGTGAGAGAGAAAAAAAATATTCAAAATAAGAATAGACTTAGGAAACTCGGTAACTCCAGTGAGCATAATAACAGTTGCATTATAGGGATTCCAGAAGAGAGCAAAGGGGGAAGGAAATTTATTTGAAGAAATAATAGCTGAAAACTTCCCTAATCTAGGGAAGGAAACAGATCTCCAGATCCAGGAGGCAGAGAGATTCCTCCAACAAAATCAACCCAAAGAGATCCATACCAAGACACAAGTTAAAATGGCAAAAGTAGTGATAAAAGGATGTAAAGTATGACATCATATACCTTTAAAATGTGGGAGGAGAAGAGTAAAGAAATGGATTCAAACTTAAGAGACCATCAACTTAATATAGACTGCTAAGTGCAGTTATTTATAAACCTAATGGTAACCACAAATTAAAAACCAGTAACAGATATGCAGAAAATAAAGAGAAAGGAATCCAAATGTATCACTAAAGGGAGCCAATTTATCATAAGAGAAGAGAGCAAGGGAAGAGGGAAACAGAGAAGAACTACAAAAATAACCACAAAACAAGTAACAAAATGGCAACAAATACATATCTATCAACTATTACTTTGAATGTGAATGGACTAAATGCTACAATCAAAAGACATAGGGTGACAGAATGGATAAAAAAAAAACAAGACCGATCTAAATGCTGCCTACAAGAGACTCATTTCAGACCTAAAGACACATGCAGATTGAAAGTGAAGGGATGAAGACACATTTATCAAGCAAATGGATGTGAAAAGAAAGCCAAGGTAGCAATATTTATATAAAGGGAGTTCTAGCTGACAATTGTGACAAGAGTAATCCTTTAATAGAGTCTTTGACTCAGAGAAGGGTCATCAATGTATTAAATCAATAAGTACTTCAGGAGGTCTTTCTAATGGAGGGAATAAGATATCACCATCTGAACCACAAATCAATCTCAATTAAATATGTAATAACCAGACAGTATGTGTCATTGATACAATGTAATACTGAACATCTAATATCAGCTGAACCTAATCAAGTTCCTAGAGCTACCTTTCATCTACCAAAGGGAGAGTAAGAACCAGTTAATGACAGGACAAGGAAAAGACTTTTAAGAACTTTTATAAAATAACTCTGTCTTTATCAATTAGTGAAAAATAAAAGTTGGAAAATTTTATGAAAATAAGTGTCTATTCTTTTCTTTATAAATAGTTTTGAGCATTGAAAAAAAGTTTGTTTTGTTTTTTGGTTTTGGGTTTCTTTCCTAAAAGCCCAAGATGACCTCTCCTTTAGGACCAGAAGAAAAAACATTTACATATCTTAAATAGCTCATATGCATTTTTTTCTATTTATACCAATGCTTATTACATTTTCTATAACTCAATATATTTGTAAAATATTGTTTCCCCTTGTAAAAAGCTATGTATACTATCTTCTATTAAGAAACTGTTTAAATATTTAGGAATTATATCATGTATTAAAGACTCTTAGTAGTTTGCAGAGTGTGTAAATACAAGTTCTATCTCTCCCCTACTTACTTTCCTTCTCTCTATTCTCTTTCCCCTCCCTAATTCATGTTTCCCTTCTTCCCCTTCTTTTCTTTGTCCTTTCTTTTCTTCTTCATTCCTGGAATTCACATTTGCAACCAGCCAGTTGTCTAGAATAGTAGGTATTTATTATAATCTGTTCACACAGTTTGAACAACAGTCCTGCAGAAACAAACTTCAAACCCATATAATACAGTCATAATTAACATTGAAACATTGAATTCCATGTTGAAAGGGAAAAATATTTTATTAGTCTTTGAAATAAAATACTGCTTACAACTTACTGAAAATATATTTTATGAGATACTGAACAATTTAATATATACTACTTTTTTGATGAGATATTTAGAGGAACTTCAAATCTATTTTATATTCCAAAGAAGCCCAAAATAAATTGTTTTGCATTATATGTTTGGAATTTTGCTACCACCTTTATCTCTTAGCCTAGTTCTGGTACTTGTATCTTTGAGAAACTTGTTAAATATAATTGAGATATATTTTCCAGCATTTTAAATGTACTTATAATGGAATTTTTATCGCAATAGAAGCATCATTATATGATGGTGGGTAATATTGAAAAATATAAATTATTTAATGTAATGGAAAATTTTGTTTCTTTAACATTTTTGCAGAAGTAGAAGAAAAATAACAAAAGGAAGGATTTGGAAGTCTGCATGTGATCTAAATTAATATATCGCTGAAAATGAAAGTTTACATAACTCACTAAATATGAAGCATAATCATTACTGAGCATCGTTTATCACCTTACAAGGTAGGTACTGATATAATCACTTTAAACATGAAAAAAAGTGAATCTTAGTATGTTATGTAACAGTCTCAAGGTCAGATAGATGCTATGTAGTGAAGGAAGATATCAAAATATTTATTTTGATTGTAGAAGCCATACTCTTAAACATTGTATAATGGTCAGAGCTAATAAGCAAGTAGTACAAACCAGTGAAAACACCCCCCCCTCCTTTTTTTAACTGGCATCCAGCCTGAGTCTACTGAGTCTGGTTTGGTGGGTTAATACCTATATCATAATGGCTGTTAGATATTTTAAATATTTTACATAGCTACAGTTATCCTGGGAGTGCTGGTGTGGAGACAATAATTAGAATAATAAAAGACAAATTTTACTGCTTGCCTTCATTCTTCTAAGTAGGAAACCAGAATTTTTCAATAGTTAATGTGAATATGTCATTGAAGTATAATAAATATACATAAAAGTATGCAAGAATTGAATATAGAGCTTGATGAGTTTTTTACACTTTACACTTTTGTAGCAACAGAGATCAGGACATAATATATTTCTAAAACCCAGAAGTACTCATGTTCCCTTTTAGTTGATAATATCATTAGGTTAATGTTGTTCTGTCTTCTATCATTATAGATTAGTTTTGCTAGTTTTAAAATTTCATATAAATGGATTCTGTATCATGTGCCCTTTTCATTGAGCTTATGTCTATGAGATTTATCCATATTGTCCTTGGACATGTCTTTTGATGGACAGAAGCACTCATTTTTATATAGCAGTGATTATAATTGCTGGACCATGAGATGCATTTATGTGTGTGTATGAGTGTGTATTTAGCTTTTTCAGCAAACAATTTATGTTCTAGCTATCAATATGTAAAGTTTTCGTTTGCTCTATATATTTGCCAACAGTTTGTTATTGTATGTTCCTTTAAATTTAGCTCTTCTGGTATGTGTGTTATGGTACCACGTTGTGGTTTTAATTTACATTAAATTAAATAAACTAGCAGAAATGTGTTTCTTAAACACTATATTATATCATATTGTCAATTCTTAGCATAGCTCTCAGTCTTTCACAAGCTTCCTAGATCCCAGAGAATGTCTTATGTTAGAAAGCATTTTCAGTTCCTTAATTCTTCATGCTGCCAGGCCAATCCTCTGAAGCAGCCAGAAGGCTTTTCTGGTTTCTCACTTTCCAGAAGGATCTCTTTTATGGGCTAAACCGAATCCAATATCCACAAGGAGAAGTGGCAAACATGCCCAAGGAATCAAGGAGCCAGATAAGGTCATCTCACCTCATCTCACCTTCTGAGACTGAAGGCCAAATTTTCCACATCTTTCCAATATCTTTTAATATGTTATTAATGTGACTTTCCAGCTTACCTAATTCTTGGTATAGTAGTATTTATCAGGCTGTAGCAGTTTACTATATTCTGGTCAGGAGAGAAAGGCCTATAGACATATTTATCTAAACATATGCTCTTAAATTTAGAAATAGCCTACTTTTTTGTACTATCCTGCGATAGAATAAGGGTTTATGTAACTGAATCACTAATCCTTGAATCATAAGCATCAATACAACTATTTAAAATAGATTTCAACAGTTGAATAGTTAAAATATATTTTCAGTTGAAATTCTGACCTAAAACTCAGGCTTAATTGTCAATCTTGTTTTAGAGTTGTTTGTTTTTGTTTCTCAATACTCTAATTGACTTGGAAAACTAAAGAGTATTAGAAATAGTTTTACCATTCAAAGTCTGTATTTTATCTCCAAATGAGTAGCAATTCTTTGAACATTAAAAATCTTATTTCATTGTTACAGCCAGCTTCTAATTTCCCAAGTTCACTACTAAATTTATTAAGACTGTGTAGTGAGTAACCAAAACTGAACAAACAAAACGTTGAACTAATTGCCAAGAGATTTCCTATAGACTGGTTATAATAAGAAAGACATTTAAGAAGAAGTAATGTGACAGCTACTTTCTTATTAATTAATTATCTAAAGGAATTTTAAGAGAAATTCTCAAGATGGTTGTGAATTTTAGATATACATAACTCGAATTCACAAACCTATGTAGAGAAACAGTTATTTTTACATTTTTTGTGTGTTTTTTAACTTGGCAGTTATTTGATTTTTATTTATGGTTGGTGCATTGCTTAGGACACATATTTAACTGCTTTAATAACTACTCTTGTTTTTAAAAAAAGCAGCTACTTAAAAAATAATGATTTCTCTATCACATAAAGTTTAAAATTAAAGTAAAGCAAGCCTGATATTGGGGCTCCACAGTTTGGGGATATGGGCTCTAGTTGTTAATTATTCTGCCGTCCTCAACATGGGTCTTCTCTCTGAAGTCCAACCAGCTTTCTGCATTGTCCCAAAGAGAAGATAAGGGAAAGTAAGAAGCACAATTCTTCCGGTGGTTTAGAAAGAAGGCTGGTGAATGTAATTTTAAGTGGCATCCCTATGTGCAAGGCTTAAATTTGTGAGTTTCTTTTGGAAAGTAAGACTGAAGAATTGATTAATAGCTACTGGCTTTCTCAGTCACACTTGAATGATTCTTTTATTTGAAAGGTCTCCCTTCCATATTTTTTTTCTCCCTTCCATATTTTAAAGTTAGATTTTAAATAATAGTATTGGCTTGCATGTTCATGGAATTGGTTATGTTGTTTAACCAACACCCCAGTTAATAATATTTAATGTAGATTTACTTCATACACTGTATTAGCCAGGATTCCCCAAGAAACAGATTCAGTGAGATAATATAGGATAGATAGATGATAGATAGATAGATGATAGATAGATAGATAGATAGATAGATAGATAGATAGATAGATAGACATTATGAAAGATTAGCTCACAAAATTATGGAGGCTGAGAAATCTTAGCATTTTCACTCTTCAAACTGGAGACCCAGTCGAAACTCAAAAGCCTGAGAACCAGGGGAACCCATAGTGTAAGCCCCAGTCTCAGTCATAAAACCTAAGAACTGAGGGCCGATGCTATTAGTCTGGGTCTAAGTCCTGAGATCCAAGAACAAGGACCACTGATGTCAGAGGGCAGGAGGAAAAGATGAATGTTCCCCCTGAAGCAGAAAAGAAAAACTCACTCTTCCTCTACCTTTTTGCTCTATACAGGCTCTTAAGAAATGAAATGATGTCCACTGGGTGGCAGCAGTCTTTCCTCTCCATTTCTAAGGAGAAGCTTTTCTTAACTATTTTTTCTTCCCATTTCGCCAAGGTCACTTAATTGCAGCACTGATTAAAAATTTAATGTATATACTTAGTTTCGAACTTTGCTCAATTTCACTGTGCATGAAGAGTCTGCAGTATGACCATTCCCAATCCCACTGGTCCAGGTTAGCAGGGGTTCTGTTCTTCAATCCCTCTATTCTAATATGTCATGAATCCTTATGCTCACTGGAATATTTGTGGATGTTCTTCCTGGCCACCATTTGGCCCAAATTTGTTCTTAGGAAGCTAAAGGACATCATGCCCACTGCCAGGTCCTGGTAGCCAAGAGAGGCTGGACATGCTTGATACTAAAACTACTATCATCATGGCCAAGAAAAAGCAAGATGTTGGTATTTTTGTTACAACAGTTTGCTTAGGTCACTTTATGTTATTACTGCTTTTAATACTCTGTTAATGTTCACCCATCTCTAGCTTCATGATAAATGGACACTGATTTTCTCCATATTCTTTTTGTCCAAGTACGGACATTTTTTTTTAATACATCATTAGCGTATTTGTCTATACAATTCCATTTTAGTATGCATCCCAGACTCCCTTTTATTCTGCTTCTTTCTGCCTCTTCCTTTCCTTCCAACAGCTTTACGCTATCAAACATTATTCCAGGAACAAAAAATCAGATTCCAAAGAGAATAATAATAATAATAATAATTATTATTATTTACAAATCCTGGATAATGGTTTGCTACTATAAGGAAACTCACAAAGAGAAGTGTGGTTCTAAAACTGCACTAAGGAAGAAACAGAGGAATCCCAGATTCTCCTTCAAATCTGTTTTTAATTTTCTTCTTTGTTATCTTTCCTATTTTCCTCACTTTAGTGAGAAATTTCCACTAAAATGCAACTCAAGTCTCATTTTCAATCCATAAAACAATTAAAAAGAGGAATAAAATAAATTACATATGTTTTTATTTCTCTGTTATTTTGTTTTGTTTCATTTTAACCTAGTTCTTTTGCTCCCCCCAAAGACATAGGTTGTGTTACTACAAAAAAGGGAAAGACACAGGCCATGAAAAATGTATGCGTGGAATTCAATGTGGAGTAATTCACTCTCCTAATAAAGATGCAAAGAAAAATCATAAAAGAACTATGTCCTGTTCATATGTCTGTCCTGCTAGTTTTGAGGGTGTGGTGAACATTAAACTTACTCAGTGACTATCCCTTGTGAAGGGAAACACCATTTTTCATTTCCCATCTGCATTCAAGCCACAGTGGAACAGTGGTAATTTTTACCCTTTCATCAGTTAATATCCATATTCATCTTAAGGAAGAACACATGAGTTATGAGAATGTCCTACTCTGTAGAAACATTAGAGATCTAGGTGAGGGTGGGCAAGACATTGATCTGTCACCTTGTTTTTGTTCCACAGATGAAATTAATGAGTCAATTTACCCTTTGTTAGAAATCTAGTAATAGCAATGATCAGTTTGATCATACCAATGATCAGTTTTGCTCATACCAAGAAACCCATTTTAAAAAATGTCTCCCTTAATTCCACTAGTTATTTCAGAGGCTAACTGGAAAAGAAAGTCATCCACTTTGCACATGAAATCTTATAACACATATTATGAAAAAGTAAACACGTTTTAAGTACTCCTTAAATGTGAACATGAATTAAGTCTTGGCTATTGAAACAAGGATCATCAAGCCCTCTTAAGACTTTGTCGTAAGGCTTACTTGGAGGTATTTTTTTTTTTTTATTTGAATGAAAAATACACAAGAAATTTTTCCAGCAGGTAATTGAAATGTGCACCATGAGGGAAATCGCTTATATACGGCAGAAAGTTAAGTACACAAAAAATAATATGACTATGTTTGCATGATAATGTATAAAGGGAGGGAGGGGAAAGCCAGAAAGAAATGACTTGATTATAGTAGCTGCAAAAAAAAGGAAATTAAACTTATCAGGAAATTTTGCATCCTTTGAAAAGTGAGTGAATACCTTGATTCAGATCTTTAAGATAATTAACATGAAATGTTAGTAGCATGTTGTACCAGACAAGATATGTCCTTTGAAGAGTATGTTGAAAGTCTTTCAATAGTTCTACAGTTTTTCAGAAACTGTGTTTTAATGAAAAGAATAGTAATAGAAATGTGTTTTATAGGGGCTATAATATCATAATGTGAGCTTCTACCTTAAAATTATGATTGCTTGCATTGGCTCTGATACAGCATTTCAGATCACATCTAATCCCTTAGCAAAAGCACATTTTAATGTAAAAGGTTATGAGTATGACATACAAAATAGAGGTCTTTTGGGAACATATCCTGTAGGAATATGAAATGACCATATTACAATTATTATTTCTGTAAAGTTATATGAAGAACATATGCATATCCTAAATGTAGTACTTTTTTTGCTGGGAAATAACATTTAATACGGCCAAAGGACTTTCAATTTAGCAAGTGTCAAGACATATGTAAAGTCAGAACTGAGGCAATTCACCTTCATCAAAATATATTTGTTTTTTTCATTCTTCACAACTGATTTGAAATTATCTCACTTTGTCATTAGGTTTCCCTGTTCATGGGTCTTCGAAAGGATAAAGCCTTATTATGTTATTAATAGTCATTAAGCTCAGCTGCTTCATGTTCTCATTTGTGTACTTCTGTAGTAGGTTAACAACTATTCTAATGGCTGGCATACACTTAAAATTCTTGTTTGAGATTTATATGTTTTCAGGATATTATTGAGTTTAGATTATTAAGTTTTTACCATTCATGTTCTAAATACAACTTCCTACTTCTTTCAGTTTCCTACTAAATTTTTCCCGCTTAATCTTTTTAATGAATATTATCATAACTCCCAGGCCATTAACTTATTTCCATTTTCCCTGTGAAACTTTAACAAAAGTATTTAACAAAATAATCCTTTTTTTAAAGATTTTATCCATTTATTTGAGAGAGCCAGAGATCACGAGAGAGAGAGCAAGCATGAGCAGAGGGAAAGGGCAGAGGGAGAGGGAGACAAGCAGACTCCCTGGTGAGCAGGGAGAGACACAGGGCTTGATCTCAGAATCCAAGGATCACAACCTGAGCTGAAGGCAGACGCTCAACTGACTGAGCCATCCAGCTGCTCCAATAAGAATGTAATCTTAATTCCTTACAACAAGATAATCCTGATTCATTCATTCCATACCTTGTGTCATTACTTTCATTCATTTCACTTGTATATAAACATATATAGACTGTGTGTGTGCATGTAAGTAAAATACTAAATATACATAAATAGGGTTGCCAGGATGGCTCAGTCAGTTAGGCATCTTATTCTTAATTTCCGCTCAGGTCATGATCTCAATGTTGTGAGATGGAGTTTTATGTGGGATTCGATGGAGCCTGCTTAGGATTCTTTCTCTCTTCCCCTTACTCCTCCCTTCCCCCCTCTAAGAAAAATAAGTAAGTAAATATACATACATATACATATGCATAAATATATATATCATATATACATAAGCATAATCTACTACATTGTTGCTATTATTCTGAGCCAACTGTTTTCTATTAGATCAACTAAAAATAAGAAAAATAAGTTTTTATTTTACCTTTACTTAATTTTTCTTTGCTATTCCTCCTTTATGTAGATTAAAGTTTCTGACCTATATTTTTCTTCGCTCCATGGAACTTCTTTTAACATTTCTTGCAAGGCAGGTCTATGGGCAACAAATTCCCTCGGTTTTTGTTTATCTGAGAAAATTTACATATCTTTCACTTTTGGATACTTTTGCAGGGTACAGAATTCTAAGGCTGTGGGTTTTTTTCCTCTGGACGCTTTAAATATTTCACTACGCTCCAGTCTTGCTCACATGGATTTTGAGGAGACATTGGATGTAATTCTTATCTTTGTTCCCCTTTATATGAGGTATTTGTTTGTTTTTTTCTCTGACTTCTTTCAAGATTTTTTCTTTATCTTTAATTTTGTATAGTTTGGAAGTAATATAGCTAGCTATAGTGGGATCCTTCCCCATTTGCCCAGCTGTCTTTTTCATCTATATCCAGCTTGGATTCCTTGAGTCACTTTTTAAAATAACCCTTTCTCAAACCACCAAACCAATTTGTCTTTTAGCCTTTCCTTATGTTTGTTTAGCAAATAGTCAAACACAAATAATCTGTTACATGTTGCCTAGAGTTAGCAGTTAGGAATAACTACACAACTAAAATATAAATTTCACAAAAAATATCTCCAGACACCAATACCAATCTAAACTTCAAATTGCAATCTTACTTTTTCTCATTGACTCACTCTCACTCTACAAAAACCATTTGAATCTACTCCCACTAGCTTCCTAGATTTGGCCTTCATCTTTAAGTCTTAGTATTTTTCCCCTCAGGAAAACAAAACAAAACTTGCGATCATACAGTTATATCCTTAACTCCCTACTTCCATGTATTTATCTCATGTGTTCTCTCTTACAAAATTGGGTGTATACAGATAACACTTCTCTTCTAAAAGTCTACCTTCTAAGGGTGACTGGGATTGGCTCAGTCAGAGAAATATTTAACTCTTGATCTCAAGATCATGAGTTCGAGCCCCACCTTGGGAGTAGAGCTTACTTAAAAAAATAAAATCCTAAAAAAAAAATTAAAAATAAATAAAAGTCTACTTTCTACAACTTATATTATCTTCCTGTCTTCTCAGGAAAATTACGCATTTGCTTACTCTTCCATTTTTCTATACCTTCCATGTTCTCTCTTGATTCTTTCTTTGAAGACTAAAGCTAGGATTTGTCTAACAAATCTATTGGTTTCCCTACCTTGTAAGAATATAATATCTGCAAATAATAAATGTTGTCTATTTAATTTCTTTATTTAAGTCATCAATTTAATTAATTTTCTTGTCATATTACATTGATGAGGGAACCTTGTACTGTGCTGGAACGTTATGGTCATGGTGCTAATGGTGGTGACAGTGACAATCCTACTTTGGTCATTCCTGTAGTAAGGGCTAATTATAATATATTTTGTTAGTGGTACAGTAGTAACCTAATATAGTGAGCACATTAGCTTGCCATTTTTCCATTTTGGGAAAATTCATATATCATTAAGGCTGTTTGTCTCAAAAAATAGGGCAAACTCTGCTATAAGGCCATCAGTACTTGGGGTTTAAGGATGTGCAATGCTTTTGATTCAAAATATATTTCTTTCTAATTTTTATTTATCGATTTTTTTTTTAGAGAGTGAGTGGGGAGGAGCAGGGGGAGGAGAGAAAGAATCTTAAGCAGGCTCCACACACAGCAGAGAGCCTGATGCAGGGCTTGATCTCACAACCCTGAGATCATGACTTGAGCTGAAATCAAGAGTTGGATGCTTAACTGACTGAGCCACCCAGGCACCTCTCAAATTAATTTTTTAAGTTCACCTTGTGCTAACTTTTATTTGGTCATTTCCTAGAGATATGTCCATTTTGTTTCATGCCTTAAGATTTATTGATCCATTTTTAAAATAATAGTTTCTTTATTCTGTCAGCTTTTTTCCATATCATTCTACATTTTAGTTTATTTGTATCTTTTCTATTTTTATAATGTAAATTATATACCATATCACTTAAAGTCAGATTTTTTAATCTCCACTACTTTCATTTTACTTATTTTTGCAGTTACATTTTAAAGCTCTTATTTGGATTTCTTTGCTCTTTGCTAGGTTGTGTTCATCATCAGGTCATTTAATTTTTCATGTTTACTGGTTGCAGTAGGCAGAATAATCCTCCAAAGATGTCCACATCCTTATCTAATCCCCAGTATTCTCAGTAAAACCTTGCTTTACATGGTAAAGGAAACTGTAGACATAATTGAAGTTAAAAATTTTGAGATAGAGAGATTATTCTTGAATACCCAGGTGGCTACAATAATCACATGAATCCTTAAAAGTGAAAGAGAGTCAGAAGAATGGTATAAAAGGGTGTAACTTGAGGAGCTGATGAGCTGTTGACTTTGAAGACAGAAAAAGGGAGCTAAAGCCAACGCATGTAGTCGACCCCTAGAAACTGGAAAGGGCAAGGAAATAGATTCTGAAAGCCTTCACGAAGGAACATAATCATGCACAGGGATGCCCACGTCAGGTGCTGATTTTTGTATATAGTAAGTATTTACAATTATTCTCTGTTATTGGTTTTCAAAATATTGTAATGACAGAATGACACAATCAGAAGTCATGGTCTGAATTTTTTTAACATTTACAGAAGTTCAGTTTGTAACTAATTCGTGGTCACTTTTTTGAATATTATGATGCATTGAAAATAATTATTTTTGTTTATTTCATCTACATCATCTGGTTTTCAGTTTTTTTCCCCTGTGTATTGCAAAGTTACATTCATAAATTGCTTGTCAAGTTGTAAAAAGAGGGGTAGTTGGTTTCATACACAGCTGGGCTTTCTAGAAGATCTAAAGTGGTAGAATTATGGAAAGTTAAGAGACATCCTCAAGGCAGAATAAAGATGTTACCCTCACAAAATATGATATTTTTAAAAAACATTATCTTTACCTTGTGATCACTTTGTTTTTATGCTATGCAGCTCAATAGATTAGACCACCCACTGGTTATGAGTAAGCTTCCATATCTTCTTCCCCACTCTTAGTCTTCATTCACTTAAGAATTCATCAAAGATTATGCCACTGATCCCAGGGACCACATGAGTCAGTGTTAGTCAGGCTACTTATATTCTCTTTTATGGTGGGGACAGAGTAAAGACCATCCAGGACAATATGGGCAATATAAAAGGATATGTCTGAAAAATTCTCCCTCCCCTATAAGAACCAACAACTTTCTGAATAAAAACCTGATAGCAGTTGTCACTGAAGATTGATGGAAAGAATGGGAAAGAAAAAGAATGCCATTTAGAATTTGGTGTTATAAAAAACTGCATTTAGATATTTGTTGAGGATATTACTACCACCCATTCCTTATGCTTCCTTCTGTTGAGAGGAAATTTCATGGTAAAGGACTGAATATTCTACTGGTACATTTGAGGACAATAAAATTTGGGATATTTTCATTTTAGCTCCTTTTTCTTTCTCTGGGGGAATCATGGTGCTTGTGGTCAACACACATTTTACTACTTGGTTCCTTTGTACAAGGGGGTAGGTTCCCTTTCCTGATGTGATCTGGTAGTCTAGACACTTTGACAATGAATATTTATTCTGAAGTTTTAGCTATAGAAAAACCATTAGGCATGTTTTCCAGTTCCGCTATATCAATATTAATTTGACATTTCTGTTGTACACATGAGTTTTGTTGTGGTTTCGTATTACCTACCAGTGTTTCAAAGTTAAGGTAGAAAACAGGAGTGTTTTATATTGGACCTCCATAATATTCATTGGTTCCTTCAAATCTTACTATAAAAGGAGCACCTGGGTGACTCAGTCAGTTAGGCACCAGACTTTTTATTTTGGCTCTGGTCTGGTCATGATTCAGGGTCTTCAGATCAAGCCCCATGTCAGGCTCCTTGCTGGGTGTGGGGCCTGCTTGAGATTCTCAGTCTCTCTCTTCCTCTGCCCCTCCCCCCCAAAAATAAATTAATTTAAAAAGGGAGAAAAATTAAGAGAATAAATCAACCTCTTTAAAGATAAGAATCAAGCCTTCTGTAAACTATCTATTTGAATAATGATGAGGCTATTTGGAATAAATTAGATTCTTTTAATTAAAAATATTAACACCCAAACTGTTGATTATCGTCTATAAAAAGCCTGGCCTTTTAATCAGATCTTGGTTTAACTTGTAATCATCTTTAAATATCATTACTTATTTTTCTAGGTTTTTAATAATTCAATATCTTGTAATTACTTTTCCAGATAAAGGTATTTCTTTGATATCCTTGTGCTCTCTTGAAACTACAAACCAGAGATTAAACAAAGAAAGAAAGAACTATAGCAGTGGTAAAAAGGCAGGACAAATCTATCAGCATGTCAGCTTTACATCTGGCTGGTATCATGATGACAGCAGATCTGTTAAGGCAAATGCTTCTCTGACAAGCTATTTAATTAGAATTACAATCATCTTCCCAGAAATGATCCTTAAAATAAATTGTCTACTGTAAAATGATGAAAATAAATAGTTTGTCTCTCCCCAAATCTCTTGAGATAAAATAACCAAAGACAAAGAGTCTTAAAAAATACCTTAATTTTCAAGGTGGAAAGGTAGAAAGAACAGTTAACATTAGATGACAATAAGTGTTGCTGTGATTGAAAGTGTTGTTTTCTTTTCTTTTTTCTTTTCCACTTTCCTTTTTTTAGGTTTATGTGGATGACTAAGTGATAGTTTATGTCACAAACTGTCATTAAACAGGTTCTCTAATTTTAGTGCCTCTACCTCAGTGAAAATCAAGGCAATGAGAATTTTTTTTAAATTTAAATGTAATGTAACACAATGTAAGACCATGTGAAAAATCCTAGGTGGTTTAAATCCTGCTACCTACATTTGGTATCAGGGTCACCTTGGAAAACTCCTTAATCGTTTTCAAGGTCAATTCCTGATCCCTAAATGATAGATAATCCTTTTTCATAAGATGTTTGTGAGAACCATACAACGTAACACCACTTAAAAATAATTTCTTGAATTGTTCAGAATAGAAATAATATATATATTATTTATATATATAGTATATAATATATATATATTATATATAATATATATGTAAAATTTAAGCACAATGTATAGCCGTGGCATTTGTTTTCATGGAAATAAATTTAATTTGGCTTGTCAAGAGCCTTAAAATTTGCGGGTTTAAAGAGATTTATTGATACTTATTAAATAAAAATATTTGTGGAATAAAGAATCATGGAATCTCAGAATTGTGGAGGACACTATGTATCATATTTGCCCAAATATCAATATGATTATAATCTCTTTACTAATATAACTGCCAAGAGAAAACTAACATTTATGTTCTAAGTTTTTATATATTCATATTAATATATTTTTGAGAGTCATAGAATTTTACATGGAAGAGGACTCTTATTTATATATCACTTATATATTTCTCTATTTTAAGATAATATTTAGATATAATGCACATCATAAAATAATTACAAAACAAATTAAAAATTATGAGTGAAAAATAAATAGGTAGATACATTTTTTTCACACATGTCAGTGGATCAATTAGCACTGCACACTTCACTGCAGAGTTGACTAAAGGGTCTGTATATTTTCAATGTACTTCTTTGGCCTTAATGAGAAAGAGCTAAATGGAGTGTGTAACTTTCTTTAGATTATATAGGAGAATCGATGAAGAATGAATTTTAAGCTTTGCTTTTTTTTATTGTATATATATATATTTTTTAAATGTGATGTCCAAAATCTGAACATGTATTTAATTTACCTAATTTCTATTATTCAAACATTTGAAAAAAGCATAGTTATATTTTAAGTACCCATGGGTATTTAAATATAATAAATTAACAGTTCAGATTTTAAGTATCTGGTGGACTTTTAAGTGTTCATTCATTACATTCATTATACTCTGATAACTTTATAGAGAATTAAATGTTATATAGTAAATGAACATCAAAAATATAATTTATGTTTTCATTATATTTGATTTATGTCTAAAACTTCATGTGAAAAATACATTTCTTTGCTCAGGGAATACTTAAAAACAGCTATATGTTGCAGATTTATTTATGCCATACATGAGGAACAGGAAAAAAATCTCCATAAAGAGCAAAAGTTTTATACGTAATCATAGCACTAAAGTAATAACATTATATAACTCTTCTTTTTTTATTACTTTTTAAAATTTAACTTCAATTAATTTAACATATAGTGTATTATTAGTTTTAGAGGTAGAGTTCCGTGATTCAACAGTCTTAAATAGTACCCAGTGTTCATTATATCATGTGCCTTCCTTAATCTCAGTCACCCAGTTATCCCATTCCCCTACCCCCTTCCCCTCCAGCAACTCTCAGTTTTGTTTCCTATGATTAAGAGTCTCTTATGGTTTGTCTACCTCCCAGATTTTGTTTTGTTTTATTTTTCCCTCCCTTCCCCTATGATCCTCTCTTTTGTTTCTTAAATTCCATATATGAGTGATATCATACGATAATTGTCTTTCTCTGATTTTCTTATTTCGCTTAGCATATACCCTCTAGTTTCATCCATATCGTTGTAAATGGGAAGATTCTATCTTTTTAAGTGGCTAAGTAGTATTCCATTGTATATGTATACCACATCTTCTTTATCCATTCATCTTTCCATGAATATTTGGGTTCCCTCCACAGTTTGGCTATTGTGGACATTGCTGCTATAAGCATTGGGGTGCAGGTGCCGTTTTGGATCTCCATACTGTTTTCCAGAATGGCTGCACCAGCTTTCATTCCACAAACAGTGTAAGAGGGTTCCCCTTTCTCTACATCCTCGCCAACATATCATTTCCTGACTTGTTAATTTTAGCCATTCTGACTGATGTGAGTTGGTATCTCATTGTGGTTTTGATTTGTACTTCCCTGATGCTGAGCATGTTGAGCATTTCTTTATGTGTCTGTTGGCCATTTGGAGGTCTTCACAGAAATGTTTGTTCATGTCTTCTGCCATTTCTTGATTGGATTATTTGTAGTTTGTGTGTTGAATTTGATAAGTTCTTTATAGATTTTGGATACTAGCCCTTTATCTGATAAGACATTGGTAAATATCTTCTCCCATTCTATTGGTTGTCTTTTGGTTTTGTTGACTATTTCCTTTGCTATGCAAAAGCTTTTTATCTTGATGAAGTCACTTTTGCCTTTGGTTTCTCTTCAGGTCATACAAATCTTTCACCTTTTACTTATGTAAACTTCTATGATAAATATAATCCCAAAATTCTTAAAGAGACATTTTTAGAAGAGATAGGCTAATGAAATATTATCTACAAAACTTCTAGAAACTTAAAAAAAAATTGTATATATTTTTAAGAATATATTACAGATATTTTGTTCTGTTTCCCTTGCTTAGGCTTTGGTAACATATAATTTAAAAAAATTTTCCCCTTTCCAATATACTTACATTTGTCTCATCTTTAGTGGCCCCAGCACATACTCAGTATTCTGGCAATTATTAGGACAGATCCTATTTTTCCTCACATGGTTTGTTCTATCAGTTGAACCAAACAACCAGAGAAAGGAAATCTAACAGGCAAAATCTGATTTAGGAGAAGAGGAGGTAATAACCCCAGATCCTGTTAGTCATACACTACTTCTGTTTTGAAACTTCTAAACTAAGTCTTTTGTTTTCACCAATTATGGGTGAGAGAGGTTTTTTCCAAGAGGAGGAGCAAACAAGAGGGCTAGTATTTCCACAGCTCTGTGGAGGGGTACTCACTTTATTGGAACACAGCAGAGAGGAATTCATGCCTAAAATGTTGAAAACAGTACAGTTCTTAACGTTGAGCAAAGAGAAGGCTTTTGGCCCTGTGAAACATGGAGCAACAAACAAAATGGTCAACGAGCCAAAGTTTAGCAAGGAGTACAACAGAGCAAAGACAAAAGGGGCGCAGCTAAAAATACATTCACCCCCACAGGTCTGGTAGGTTGGGCATACACACTGGGCCGCACCCATTAAGACTAGCCAGAGTAGGTACTTGAGAGGGACTATTCTGCAACTGAACATAGTGCAGATTGAAAGCATCCTCCAAGGCACTCAAAGGTCCATCAGAAAAGCAAGACAGCTTCTGATAGTTCTGGAAGCCAGAAGTCTGGAATCAGTATCACTGGGCTAGTAACAAGGCGTCAGAAGGGTCATACTCTCTCTGGGTTTACAAATTCAGAAATAAATATACTACTGTTATATAAATTTCTTAATTAAAGACTTTATTTATTTATTTGACACAGAGAGAGAGAGAGAGAGAGATCACAAGTAGGGAGAGAGGCAGACAGAGAGAGAGAGGGAAGCAGCCTCTCTGCTGAGGAGAGAGCCCGATGTGGGGCTTGATCCCAGGACCCTGAGATCATGACCTGAGCCGAAGGCAGAGGCTTTAACCCACTGAGCCACCCAGGCGCCCTAAATTTCTTAATTAGAGAATAAGCACATGAAGTTAAAATTTGTATTTGAAAATCAATTTCACCTAACATAATTAAGTGGATTTATTTTTTACTAATATTTATCTAAGACTCAGTGCTTTACTATGACTATTACATTTTACAACAGTGCATGTAAAAAAAAAGACTCATACAAAAATCCCCACAAAACCCTATGCTTGTATCAATCCTAGCTTTTTGAATAAATTCTGTATTTATTCTAAGCATAAGGTAGTGGGGGCAAAAATCTAAGTCTTGGATAATTTAAAATACTTCATAGAACAGTGCTTTCTCTGGGTGTTTCTCCTACCTGCACTAAATTCCCCTTGTTGTGCTGAAGGATGCAAAGGTGTTGCTGGACACTGCCCTTTCAGGGAGAATATAGAGCAGCAGGCTGATAAAGGGTGAAATATATCAGCTAGTTTTAAACAAACATAGAATTTCCCATACTTTGACGTACTTGAGTAAGAAGAAGGAGTAGATCACTTGGCATAAACTCTATGCTGTGTTTTACTTTCTATCCTGAAAAATATTTTGCCATTTTAACACTGTCATAGAGTAACTTCAGTTTTTCATATTTATTTTCCCCTCCTCTAAGGCATTGGGAGTGGAGACGTAAGGATTACATATGCTGCTTCTCACCACCACTTGAAATCATCTGTTCTTAGAACACTCTCACCTGTGGAGTACTAGGAAGGAGAAGAGGGTACATCTTTTTGAAGATCTCCAAAATTGAAATATTTTGAATGGGTATGTTGAGACTTTTTAAAAGAATTTAGAACTTTTAAATTTATATAATAAGTTAGGCTTTAGTACAGTTTTCCCTTGGCGAGTGGAGGCAACCTGGAGACAGAGAAAGATGTTTACCCAGTGGTACAAACTAACTCACCAAAGGAGTTACATCAGGTTTAAGGAAGCATTTTTTTTTATAAAAATATAAACTAGGGTTTCTCTGTTCTATGTATACCCTGGGAGCTGGAATACTGTGGCTGTAGTAGAATACATTTTAAAAGTTAGATTCATATTTTAGATGAAGGTTGTTAATTCTCAACCAAATTTTTCTTAATATACCGAAAGAAATTGTGATTATATACCAAGGATATTTGAATAAGTAACAAGGGAGAAAATATAGCTTTTTCAGTTAGAGAAGAATGTTTTATAAGCTTAAAATTGCTGATAAACTAACTGAACTTTTTGGAGGAAAGCATGTGATAATAGAAAATGCTTCACTCCAGTTAGTAGAAAAATCTGTGCAAATATTTAATCCCAAGGTTCACATTTCTTATTTTTAAATGGATAGGACTTTAGTTTGTATATATCTATCTATTGGCCTTTATGGTCATAAGAGTGTAGCACAGAGTCTATTAACCATTCCTATCCCCTATTTTATAACTCAGAACTGTGGAACTGTCATTTTACTCCTGAGGAAATCTAATTGTGCTGTGGAAACTTTTTTTCTTTTTTAAGTGCCATTACATATGGTAGCCATATCCCACCTTTGGTATAATGAAGAGTTAGTGTGACCCTGGAAATTCAAAAGCTGATGATGTAAAACATTGATACAGGAACATAAAGCAAAGGACACATTTCTTTGCTGTGTGTACCTGAAGGCACAGAGTTGAGAAGCAGCACATTGGAAAGAAAGTCCTTTGAATACTTCTGGATTTTGAGAATTAAAGAGAAGAGCAGAACATGAAAACTTTGCAGAATGTAGAACTGAATCAATTACAAAAATTGACCAATTTCACACTGGTAACTGTTCTAAAAATCTGTAGTACTGCAGGGGAATTTTTTTTCCATATCAATGGTAGAACTATCTCTATAATGAGTCAGAGAGATCCAATTTTAAAATACATGCAATTGCATATTTCATTATGCATCATCTAAATCAAATGAAATATATAGACACAGAACATGCTGTACAGGAATGGTACAGCATATCTGACCTTTATATAGACAATTATGTCATAAGAGTTACAATGAGCTTTGAAGAAATCACTGAAAATTGTATGTATTTAAGCTTTTTGGTGGAAGTCTTATGTCCTAGAAAAAAAGATCTTTTCCCTCTCTCTCTTGACTCCAAAAGCAATTTGTAGCAAGCCTATGTATTTAAAGTAACAGCAATAACTCCTTATATTTTGGGAGGGACCAGCAATAAATGCTCAGAAATGTTGAATATTTTACTCACAAAAGAACAGGAGAGACTTTAAGCCAAGTGAAAGTTCATGTTCAATTTATCATTGAGGAGTTAGGATTAAGGACCAACTGAGAAAATAAAATCTAAAAAATATAAATATAAGGATAAATACTGGATATAAGTGCTAAACAAATAATCCAAACTTCATTCATGCAAAATGAATGAAGGGCCTATGTCTAAGATATAAAATAATAAAAAGAAGAGAGATAATGTGTACATTTAAAAATTTTAAGTTACCTATAGGAGACAGAGACAGAGAATTTTGTTTTAAGGAATTGAATTATCTGTGACATCAAGGGACTGATTTTTAAATGGGAGGTGGTAATACATTTATATTTAAAATATCAGTTGAGGGGTACCTGGGGGGCTCAGTCAGTTAAGCCTCTGCTTTGGGCTCAGGTCATGATCCCAGGATCATGTGATTGAGCCCCGGTTGGGGCTCCCTGCTCAGTGGGAAGTTATCTTCTCCCTCTCCCTCTACCTCCCCTCACCACTCGCCCCTCCACTCATTCTCTCTTGCTCAATTAAATAAAATAAAATGTTTAAAATATCAATTGGTATAAAGGGTATCAGTAAGTTAAAAACATTTTTCATTTTGTATATAATATTATTCCAATTATATTAGTTTCTGGCTCAGATTTTATAACCTGTCTGTTGATAACTCGGAAACAGTATAGTTTGACTTATTCCAGAAGCCTCTTTGGACAATAATATTTCTTTTTTTTAATATTTATTTACTTATTTGAGAGAGAGAGAGAGCCAGCAAGATAAGGGGCAGAGGGAGAGAATGAGAGAATCTCAAGCAGACCCCACTCTGAGCAAGGAGCCCGGCGCTGACATCATGACCTGAGCCAAAACCAAGAGTCAGATGCTTAACCGGCTGCACCACCCAGGTGCCCCTGAACAATAGTATTTCTAATAATAATAAAAAGAATGCCTGTCTGTTACCACACAACCTCTCTGATAAAGTGAGCAGAAACTCTGTGTGTGCTGTAGGCAGTAGGAACGGCAGTTACAAGGAACCTGAAATGGGTGTGTCTTTTTGTATGTTGAGAATCAGTGAAGAAGCTAGTGTAGCTGGAGTGGGGTAAGCAAGAAGGTTGGGCAGGAATTTTACATCTGGAGATATCCAAGTGGGAGACAGCTTAGGTAGGCTTTCATAGGCATGGTTAATACTTTAGATTTTATTCTGAGTGAGGTTGAAAGCCTTGCAAAGTTTTGAATAGGGACATGAAATTCTCTGATTAATGATTTAACCAGATCGCTTTTGTTCCCCTGTAAAGAATGGTCTACAAGGGAAACCAGTTCCATACCTCTAAGATTAAAAAAAAGAGAAGAAAAGAAAAAAGAATGTTTAAAAGCCCATAGTTTCAGATACGATAAAGTAAGCAGACCATCTCTCCCACCAACTATAGCAATAAAACGTAAACAGAATGCATGGAACTATCTGAAGATTCTAAAAAAAAAAAAAAAATAGCAGGCCGATTGAGAGAGAAGACTGGTATTAAAAATATCACAGAACTTTTAACGTTTTTTTCACCTAGTATTCCTGATATGGTTTGATTATGATATAATCTTTCAATAGATACTTTTATTTCTTACTTTCCAATCTGTATGTTTTAAATTTATTTTTCTTACCTAATTATTCTGGTTAGAAACTCTAGTGAAATGATAAGTAAGAGTGGTGAGAGAAGGCATCCACTTTGTGTTCCAGAATTTAGAAGGAAAACATTGATTTTTTTTACCATTAACTATAATATTTTTTACATGTTTTCTGCACAGAAAACACACACATTTTTTTAAATTGGATTGAGGAAGTTCCATTCTATTCCAAATTTGTTAGTGTTCTTATCATGAAGGAAGTTTGCTTGTTTCAAATGTTATTTTTCTGCATCCAATGTAATGATTATGTGCTTTGTGTGTGTGTTTTCTATTCTATGATATGATTTATTATATTGATTGATTTTTGATGTGAAACTAACTTTGCATTCCTAGGATAAATCCCACTTGGTCACGGTTTGTAATTCTTTTTATGTGTCATTGGAATCAGTTTCCTAGTATTCTGTTGCTGATTTTTGTGTCCATATGAATAGGTCTATAGCTTTCTTTTCTCAAGATGCCTTGTCTGGTTTTGTTATTCAGGTAGTACAGGTTTCATTGAAAGATTTCATTCCCTCCTATCTTTCTGAAGTCTGTGAAGAGATAGTGTTAATTATTCTTTAAATATTTGGTAGAATTTACTAGTGAAGTATTCTGGCCCTAGGCTTTTCCTTGTGTTTTTAATGACGAATTCAGTCTCTTTGCCTGTTACACTGTCGTCTATTCACATGGTCTGTTTTTTCTTCAGTTTTTGTTGTTTGCTTCTTTCTAGAAATTTTAATGCCTCACCTGAGTTGTGTAATTTATTGTCATATAATTTTTCATAGCATTTCTTTAGAATCCTTTTTATTGCTCTAATCTAGTTAGAAGTAATGTCCTTTCATTTCTGATTTTGTTAATTTGAATTTTTTCTTTTATTCTCAATGAAGCTAAAGGTTTGTCAATTTTGATTTCTTCAAAGAACTAGCTTTTGGTTACACTGTTCTTTTTTTCTACTGTTTTTCTCTTCTCTGCTTCATGTGTCTGAGGATTTATTCATTTGCTTCATTCTTTTCTCTTTCTTCTTTGGATTACATAATTTCTATCAATCTATATTTAAGTTCAATAATTCTTTCTTTCTCTGTTTCAATTACTGTTAAGCTGCTCTAGTGATTTTTCATTTCAGTTATTGTACTTTTCAACTTAAGAATTTCCATTTGATACTTATTTTATAATTTGTCTCTTTATTGATATTATCTATTTATGAGATATGGTCATCATATCCTTCTTTCCTTCTTCAATCAGGATTTAATTTAGTTCTTTGAACATATTCATAATGGCTACTTGAAGTCTTTCTCTGTTCAATCCAATATCTGGTTGCTTTATAGTTCCTCTTCCTTGATTTTGGAAAGGGGGTGCAGGGGTCAAATATTCCTGTTCTTTCACATATCTTATAATTTTTGTTGAAAGCTAGCTAGCTTACATAATATAGTGACTAGATGAATTATTTTGGTGAAATCTGTTTCCCCACTATAACCCAAAGCCTGTGCTATTATTCTTCAGTGGTAACAACCTTAAGTATGTCTGTAATTACCCTATGACACCAGTGGTTTTGGCAAGGCTCTCTAACTCTTTTCCTGGCCCTTCATAACTTTTAAGCTCCACTAATTGCTGGCTAATTGCTCTTGTTTTCTACAGTGCTCTGGGTGATAAATTGCTTCACAGAGTGGTCCAATTACATTTGGGTTTTTTGGAGAAGATGGCTCCTGGGATCAGTGTTTAAGATTTGTTCTGTCTAAAGCAGTTATTTCAAGTTTTTTTCCCCCATATCTCTCTAGCAAACTAGCTAGTTTACAGTTACTCCTGTATCATCCATGATTCCATCAGTCTTCTCCTAATAGCCTTTCATCACAACTTCCACTGTTGGTAAGAATATGATTAGGCTTGAACTTCTCTATATTCTGTGGCATATGAACTCAGTCCCTTTGGGGGAAGGATTGGATCTCTCTTCTAAGGCCTATTTCTCACTTCAGGCAACATATCTGAACCACTACTTTGGTGCCAACGTGAGTACAACGGTACAGTTCTGATTGACACCCTTACTTAGGAGCTGAGAGTTTGGTGGATAAGGGGAAGCAGCCTCAGGTCTCTTGACTTGCTTCTCTTGGTGTGGAACCTTCATCTCACATGCCAAGGCAAGGGTGATTTGGGCCAATATTCTCAGCAGCACCATACCCAAGTAGAGCTGCTATTCCACAGTGGAAACTGGGCAAAAGAAGGGAACTCTTGGCTGAAGAACTTAGAAGGTAACATATATACCAGGGATCTGGGTACAGGAGGAGAAATATTGATGTCCCGCCCATCCCAGAATATAGTCCTCTTACCAGGATCTGGGCATATAGGGAGACCTGGCTCCTTGGCTGTTTCATTCTAGAGTGGAGTTTCTGTCTCACTGCAATGGGAGGAGGGGGCAGGTTGGTGGGCACAGGTCTCGATTCAACTACAGCAAGATATAGGGAATCACTTTGGAGTGATGAGAATACTCTAAAACTGGACTTTGGTCAATTATATATTTATAATGGGTGAATTTAATGTTAATTAAACCACAATAATGCTGTTAAAAAGTTAATTTTGCAATACTTCATTCCTATATGGCTCTAGATGTTATGAAGTAAATAATCCAGAATCGGGAAATAACCACTGATAATCTCCTAAGTAGTTTTTGAGAAAGGAGTTTGATATTAGGCTTTTCTTTCATATCCTCAAAAGTGACTTTACAGACTTAATACAAAAAAGCTTGAATCTCCAAAAGAGAATATTAACATTACAGATATATTCTACTCTGTGGTCTCTCTTATTGCTCTTTCATCCCCAGATGCCAGATATACTAAATCAAAATTTCAAAGAAAATCACCAACTTCAAATCCCAATCTTTAAAAGTTTACTTTCCCTTTACTTCTTTGGCTATTTCCAATTTCTCCAAATGGCATTCAACTATAATAGAAGTAAATGCCTCTGTCAGCAGATGAATATTTTAAAAATTGATATTTCAGAGTAGTTTGAAATTTAGTAGACATTCTTTATAAAGTGGATTCATTTATATATAATAAATTCATGATATTTATCATCTTTTTGGGGGCCTTGTATCTCTTCTATTAGACTACAAGAATAATGCATTGTGTTTCTTGTAAAATTAGGGAAGTTAACTAGTTTGAGGAATTCTATTTATACTAGAATTTCTACATCTACGTGGTGTCAATAAGTAGAATACATCTCACTGACTGTCAATACTCATGTATAATCTTGCTAGCTTGAATATTTTCATTTTTAAACATTGTTAGGCCACTTTACTTATTTTCTCAGAATTAAATAAACTTTTTTCAAAAAAAATAAGATAAGTGCAATTTCTAGATACATAAGCTTTGACAGTATATCCTAAGATCTTACATTTATATCTTTAAAATGGACATTGATTCCTGCTGTGATGATTAAATAAGATATAGTTAATATGTGTAGCCCAATATCTGGAAAAATTGTAATTACTCAATGAGTATTTAGGTTTCTTTGTTTTGTGTTTTCTTTCTGAAGGTTCTAGTTGTATCTAGAGAAATAACCCCTATTTTTAAAGTATGTTCTTTTAATGATATAGCTGAGATTAGATATTTTAAAGTAAGTGAACTGTTAAATTTGAGGTTGAGTTGAATCTAACAAGATAAAGCTAAAGAGAAAGTATTTACCCAAGGACAACATGAATCAGTCTATCATTTAGAGAGAACATGAAGTCAACTTGAAGGAAAGTTATGGTCAGATGCAGAAAAAAATAATTTCCTTTTACCATTCTTCTGTGATGAATAGGTGCCAGAAATAAATAAAAGAATAACGAAGTTGGATCAAAACCAACAAACAATACAGGACAACATTAGGACTATTTCCATAACTGTGGGAAAATCTGAGGATGCATTTTGATAAAAATTTTTTGTGCAATAGGTTATGATACAAACAAGTGATACCACTAAATTACTCATGGACTAAATAGACTCATTTTCCAGACCTGTGCTGAGTTTATGAACTCCCCAAACTGTCTTTGCTTATTCATTCATTTTGCCTTCTATTTCTGATAGTCCAGATCCACATATCTGAATATGCTTTGACACCAAAACTTCCCTCATCAAATAAGCCCTTACCTACACTGATTTCTCAACCGGAACTTGATCCAACAATCCCAAATTTGGAGTGCTCACTATCTCTTACCTAAATAATTGTGATAATCTTATTCTTCTGTTTCTAGTTTCTTTCTTGTCTACCCTTTTCCACATTAGACAATATTGCAAAGTCTGGAATTTATGTTAAAAAAATCCCAATGTTTACAGTGACAGGAGTGTGTCTTTTGTGGTTATAAATTATAAATTACATACTCAGAAGCCTTTGTTTGAGAGTTTGATAAGGTAATTTTATTACCTTAAATTACCTTAAATTTTATTACCTTAAATTCTGACTAAAGGGAACTTCGTTTATCATAAAGCATATTAAAAATGACTTATCATTGGATTGAATAGCGGCGCTCATATTTTACAGCTGATAAAAGATTATTTCCACACCTCTACAGTGGGATGAGTGGAGGGTACAATCTTTAGATATGTAGTTTATGTTTGATCTTCCTTTCAGCCTTTTAAGGATTTTGTCATCTGATCTGCATAGAAAGGTGGTTAATTCTGCTGTCAGAATGCTTATATTCCTATGAGGAAGGGGAGGAGAGGGAGGAGGAGAAGAGAGAGACAAGAATCTTTACAGAACTTAAGAAACAGTCTCTATGACTTTTTGTGGCAAATTTTGGTCTGATGCTTATAGTTAGTATATGTCAATAAGAAAATCTAAAATTTCACTTACCCTTAATTATCTGAGACTACCAAATTGGCTTAAGTCAATGTAAACTTCATAAATGGCAATTTAGACCCTTCGTCAAAGATATAAATAATATTTTTCCATAAATTCCATAATATTCAGGGCTCTCCACATTTAATTTCTGTCTAAATTGTTTGCTTCCTACCTCTTAGTTCACTCCTAGGAAAACCTTTGAATAAAATTATTAATATGTTTATCGCAATTTAAATTAGAACAGTTTAATGTCTTTGGGACATATTTTACTCCATCCACAAAACTCAATATTTAAAGTTTGATTCCTCTGAAGGAGTTTCCAATCTAACCACGGCAGAACTCAACAGGACATTATCAACTGTCTTCATTCCCCTCACATATATGTGCCTCTTCATTTCTGCCAACTGGTTAAGAAAAATTATGTATTAGCTAAGTGCAGGTAATTCTGTGTCAACTCTATTATTTTACTGAAGATTATAATTTTTTTTAAGTAAGCTGGAGCCCAACTCTGGGCTTGAACTCACAACCCTGAGATTAAAACCTGAGCTGAGATCAAGAGTTGGACGTGTAACTGACTGAGCCACTTAGGTGCCTCTGAAGATTATTTTTAATATACTATGTTCTACCATCTATTTTATCTTCTGTGTCTCTTTCCAAACTTAATTTAACTTTTGTTTTATAAACAAAATCATTCTTATCTCTGTGAGTCTTATTTTACTACTTTGTTTAATAAAATGATGATGATAATAAAAATGATGCTGCTGGCAGTAATAATTACTATAGGTAAAATATAGGTGTGCTATAGTTAGTATAGGTATAGTTTTATATGAACTGGTTATAAAATTTCTATCTCAGAACTTTTATCACCCTGCCTTCCCTTAATTGGATGTGACTTCTTCCTCTGAATAACCATTAAATTTGTATCTCTTTTGCAACACTTAATATATTACTTTAAATTTGTTTTTCATCATTCACATTCTATAATATTTCCACCTATATATATTTATATATATAATATATATATATTATATATTTCCACTATAATATTTCCACCTCTTTAACATACATGCATGAAACATAAGTTCCCTTGCATCAGTAACTATAAAAAGTGCCCTTGAGAGCTTAGTCCTATTTACAAATTTCAGACCAAAAAAGGAGCAGATATGACAAATAGAAAATTGAAGCAGGCATAGATATTCTCTTGCCTGAGAGTAAATCATTTTCAAGATTGCATGGTCATAGAAGAAAGGTTGTTTTTTTTTTTTGTTCGTTTGTTTTTTTCTAAATAGATAGCATCCCGAAGGTTCAAAAAGTTAAATATGTGGTTGTCAGTGGAGACAGGTGGGATGCTATTTGTTATAACAAACTAGACAGTGCCAGAACAATCAGGTAATCACATTCAGACTTAACATTATGAATACATATCAATAGGTGGGAGGACTTAAGTCCCATGTCATTAGTTCAAAGTTCAGAGTTTTCAGCGATAGTTGGGAAGACTTTAGGTAGAAGAGGTTCCTGAACAAATTTTAAGAATAAGAACTTGAATGAGGTCTTCTCTTGTACAATTAAGGATGACTAACAAAACAAAGCCTAAGACCAAGTACTAGAATCAGGTTATAAAGATGGTACCTGAAGATCTGCAAGGACGACTGAGTATTTCACCTGAGGTGATCAACTAGTATTTCTTAATTCCTTCTGACTTAAGTCAACCTTGAGTCAAGACAGTCTTCCAGACCCTGAGGGATGGACTAACTCTGGAGTGCCTAAAAAGACTCAACTAGTAACACAGAAGACCTTTGAGAGGTAGAATCGGTCAGATGTCTTAAAAAAAAAAAAAAATCCGGGGCGCCTGGGTGGTTCGGTGGGTTGAGGCCTCTGCCTTCGGCTCAGGTCGTGGTCCCAGGGTCCTGGGATCGAGCCCCGCATCGGGCTCTCTGCTCGGCGGTGAGCCTGCTTCCCCCTCTCTCTCTGCCTGCCTCTCTGCCTACTTGTGGTCTCTCTCTCTCTGTCAAATAAATAAATAAAATCTTTAAAAAAAAAATCCTTCTTAAAAGGTCTATCAAGCTTTTATCCCTGTAATGCTTTAAAATGGCACCTGGGATATGGCAAAGTTTTTTTTTTTTTTTTTTTTGGAAGGTTGAATTGCATTAACTTCAATAAAAAAAAAGTAGGTATCATTGAAGATAAGCTTGCAAGAATATCTTTCCTTTTATTACAATTCCTTTCTAATGCATTTTTCTTTCACATTTTATTAAATATGAGTTTGCAGTAAAATACTTTTTGATCTTCACTCCTTATGCTTTTGAACACCTCAATTCTACTTCATCTTCCCCCTAAGGTTCCAGTCTGAATTTTTCTCACATATTAAGCAAAGTGAAATTGACATTAAAGCCTGGGAAAACATCTTGTCTCATTTATACTTAGTATTTCTATTCTTAAAACCAGGGGAAAAAATGTACATGAATGAAAGCATCTTTTACTTTCTAATGTACCCACTAAAGTTATTGTAATTTCTTTTACATATTGAGCAAGACTATAAGACTTCTTAACTTAAGATCTTATTTTAATTTCTCTTAGTATTTTTATAGTCTGGAGAATACATCTTACCAAAACTGGTACTTCTAACCATGTGCTTTAATATATAGAAATTATGAACTTAGAACCTTCAGAAATAAGGGTAACAGGAAGGAAGGAATAGAAGTATGGTTAAAGTGTTTGTTAATTTGACATCAAGTTAACTTATACAAACAACTATCCATGAGATTAATATGAATCCCTTAACATATCAAACCACTAAAACATACATTCACATTTTAAACAAGGTCATTTAACTAAGAACCTAAAAAAGAGTTGGCTATTTTATTGATTTCAAGTAACTTTAACAGAGGCGCCTGGGTGGCTCAGTCAGTTAATAAGCATCTATCTTCAGCTCAGGTCATGATCCCAGGGTCCTGGGATTGAGCACCACTTGGGGGGGATTCTCTGCTCAATAGAGAGCATGCTTCTCTGTCTCCCTCTGCCCCTCCCCCACCGCTCATGCTTGCTTGCGCTCTATCTCAAATAAATAAAATCTTTAAAAAAAAAAATCAAGTAACTTTAACAATTTTTCTTTAAAATAATTCCATGTTAATATTTGGTATCTGTTGCTTTATTGTCTTATCAAGATATTATTTTTTTAAAATGAATCGAGATGACTTATGTTTTTGAGTTAGTTTTTATCATTTTTGGTTTTATTGTTTATTATAATCAAAATTTCTAAGCTAAATTTAGATTTATTCACATTTAAAGTATTTCAAAATGTGATTTTACTCTATTGTAAAAGTAAGTGAAAACAAAACTAAGAATAAGGTAACTGTTGATTATGTATTGGCTACCATGAAATTGGGCAACTTTAATTTTATCTACCAAGTAGGTAAGCTTCATTCTAAGATTACATAATTTTAGAGCTTCCAGGACTTAGATTTTCTTAATTTCAACCCATTTTTTTTAATGTGTGAAATCCAGCATATTGAAATTCCATCAAGATTGAGAAAATTGTCCCAAATTAGATAGTTAATTATCTAATGATATGAAGAATTGAATTAATGAGGAGATTTTCATTTAATAAAGCCCTAAAAATCACTACATTTTGTAAGTGTGGGAAGAGGTAAAATATGTCTTTTAACAGCTGGAATAAAAGCACTCTTCATATGAACACCATTGTGAAGAATATATTAATAAGTAGCTCAGGGCTGATGTTGAAAGCCCAGAGTGTATTTGGATAAGAAATGAAGCATCAGAAACACACACACACAACCTCTATATCTATATAGATATAGTTACAGATAGAGATATACTGATTAAGTTGCTTTACGAGGCAGAGTTTGAAGAATTTGTGGGGTTTGGTATTCTGTTGTTTTGATTTAAAGCTGATGAAAGAAATGAGTTCAGTCCATAGTGGCAGAGAAAAGAAAATAAGAAAAGAGATGGTATAAATCTGAGGTTTTGTGAAATGAAACGCTCAGGGAATGTTCCATATTGAGATGGTGAGAAAAAATTTTAATAACGTGGATATTGAGTTCGAAATTTAAATGCATGCTTAGATAATTAAGCCCTCCCTACACACACATGCACAAGATCGTTTTATAAAAAGCATTTACAAGTGACCATAAAGACTCCTCAGTTTACCTGGAGAGCTTCTGCACTCAGGCCCAAAGGCCTCTGCTTGGACATTACAGGCCCTCATCTCTAGCTTCTGGCTTCTAATATCTTTATGATGAGTCTGAAGCGTTGCCATGGAAAACAATCCCACGTGGTCCACCAAACTCAGGCTGTTTTTAGGTTTGAGTTTGGCTGGTACATACTATTTTGTGGCCAGGCTTTGCTGTAACCATATTCAGAGATTCACAACACATAACTCACACACACACCATGAAAAGAGAAATTAAACAGCTTCTGATGATATTCCATGATTTTGCCCCACAATTCCTGTTTTGATAAAATATGAGATTTGAAATTTAGAAATATTAATTATCAAAGCCTCTCCTGCTTTCTCAAACTACAGCCTATGTGCAGTACAGCCAACATTATATACTGAGCAGCTAGAAGTAAATAAGAAAAAGGAGTTGTAAAGAAGGAAAGCTATGGTTTAAAGTACAGATTCTATTCCAGTAATGGACCAAAGATCCATACAAGGACACGCATAATAAAGGAAAACACAATGATTGTAAAATAGTGTCTTCTGCAACAACATGGATAAGTAGTTCAAAAATAATTAAATTTTGCAAAAGAGGCCACAAATAAAAGAATACCCTGTGTAGTTCCGTTTAAATGAAGTTCTAAACTAATTTACGGCAAAAAGTCAAAATTGTGGTTGCCTAAGGCAGGGTGATTAAGTGGATTAGCTGGAAAGGATCCTGAGAGAATCTTCTGGAGTGATGGGAATGTTTTGCATCTGGATTTGGGAAGTGGTTACCTGTCAGCAGTAGGCTGACCGAGGCTCCCATGCTCCTGAGAGGCACTTCTTATGTAATCAAAATAATTTTATGAGCCATTGGTTAAACCACCGCTAGCTTGAAATCGGCCATGGTGACAGTATTTAAACCATGAAAGTCAATAAATATTATAAATCAGCCTTATTTTTTTCCTAAAGAGCCAGCTTACCAGCACATCCCTGAATATATTTATCAGATTCCATCACAGCATACACTTAAGATTCATGAAGTTTCCCGTATATAAATTATGCCTTAATAAAACACTAGCAGCCAAAAATGGGGGAGGGGGGAAGCACTTACTCAGGAATGGGCCATATAAGTGTGGTGCTTGGGTTTCCTTGATTTTATAATCCAGGAATGTAAAATAGCCAAAAACAGTCTGTTGAAGGGCCTGAGATTTGAATACGGCTGCCCAGTTTCAAATTCTTTCCCCATTTACATGATCTTGGAAAGTTATTTAATTATAACTCAGCTTCCTGATCCGCAAAATGGGAATAAATTACTATATATTAAAACAAGGGATCATGCATGTAAAGTGCTTTAGTATTTCCTGGCACATGTTTAACACTCAGTAAATGTTATTTTATTTTTAAAGTCTGATTTCTCATGCTGGAATGAATTTCTCAATGTGGAATGAAACAGATCTAGCATGCATGGAACCAAAAGCCAAGAGGTAGTGGAGATCCACACTTAACCTTCACTCTCTTCTAGATCCAAGGAGTGCACTAAATTCTCACAAAGTCATTGGGCATATTCAATAACGTTCAGCAATGTTGTCTTTTTTGCAAGGGGCAGAGAAAACTAGCCCGATTCATTCACAAATTATTTTTTGTAATGTGAAAAAGTGCGGATTGTCAGTTATTCAAGTGTACCACCGATTAATAGGGTGAAAATATCTGTGATATAAATAAATGTTAGCATTTATAAAAGTAGCATTGTGATTAACTGATTTTGGAATCGATATTATATAATCAATATATATGTTCAATTTTATGTTATATAATGTATATTCAATTTTCATTTCAATATATATTCGATTCAGTTTTCAATTGAATATATTACATATATATTCAATTTTAATGTTTTATATCAATATTAAGAGACCTGAAATATAAGAATTCAATTTTATATATATATATATTTTTTAAAGATTTTATTATTTGACACAGTGAGAGAGATCACAAGTAGGCAGAGAGGCAGGCAGAGAGAGAGGGGGAAGCAGGCTCCCTGCTGAGCAGAGAGCCTGATGCGGGGCTCGATCCCAGGACCCTGAGATCATGACCTGAGCCAAAGGCAGAGGCTTTAACACACTGAGCCACCCAGGCGCCCCCGAATTCAATTATATTAATTTGATTATAACATAGATGTTACTGAACTCAGTGAAGAATAATGATATAATACTAATAAATGTGATGGACACTGTAATATGCCACTCAAATTCACTTTCAACAAAGGGCTAGTCCCGCTTGCAGAGAAGGCTTGTAAAAGTAATCCTTCAGGTCTCTAGGCAGCCTCACTGCCCAAAGCTACCTTGCCCAAGACCCCTCTTCCAATCAAGCCACATCCCATGACTGCTTGATGAGGATGAGTAAAGGCCTGACTTGGGACAACCACAGATGTTAGGTCCAAGAGCATTCTTTTTTTTTTTTTTAATATGTATTTATTTATTTGAGCTGGGGAAGGGGAAGAGAGAAGAGGGAGAGAGAGAATCTCAAGCAGACTCCTTCTGAGTGCAGAGCCTGGTGTGGAGCTCCACCCTAGGACCCTGAGATCATGAAGTGAGCCGAAATCCAGAGCCAGATGCTTAACCGACTGAGCCACCCAGGTGCCTCAATCCAAGAGCATTCTTAAATAATCATGCTGAGGGGCACCTGAGTGGCTCAGACTCAGACGGTTGGGCATCTGCCTTCCACTTGGCTTTTGATCTCGGGGTCTTGGGATCGAGCCCCCCACCGAGCTCCGTGCTCAGTGGGCAGCCTGCTTCTCCTTCTCCCTCTGCCCCTCCCCCTGCTTGTGCTCTTTCATTCTCTGTCAAATAAATAAAATCTTAAAAAAAAAAAAATAATCCTGCTGGATGCTGAACTCAGACTTTGCTTCCAGGGACATGCAACCTGCTAAAACAGCTTTAGTAACAATAATAAATTCTTATATTTACTGAATGATTATTATGTGCCAGATATCTTGCTATTTGCTGTGAATTTTATTTCTAAAGCAATGCCCAGAGAAAGCTGAAGAGGTGTTTACAATATTCATTTTATAGATAGGGAAAATGAGGATTAAAGAAATTAGGCAAGTTGTCTAAGGTCAAACAACTTAGATTCATACCTAAGTAGTCTGAAATCAGCATATGGATTCTTAAACCATTATTATTATTTCCAAATACTACTTTTTTAAAAGTAGAAAAAATTTGGGCCCCTGGGTAGCTCAGTCTGTTACGTGACCAACTTTTGGTTTTGGCTCAGGTCATGATCTCAGTGTTGACCAGCTCTGCACTCAGCAGGGAATTGGCTTGAAGATTCTCTCCCTCTGCCCCTCTCCCCACTTGTGTGCATGCATGTGCATGATGTGGACTCTCTCTCTCTCTCTCTAAAATAAGTAAATAAATCTTTAAAAATTAAAATTAAAAAATGAAAGTAGAAAAACTTTTCTCCAAAAAGTGGTTTGCTCATATAAAGACAGAGTAATTTATGCCACAGAATACATGAATAATTTGGTACAGTATTACCATCTGATGAGAGCTTTTCAGATGTAGATTATTAAAATATGCAGAATTTGATTCTATTCATTCTATGCAAATCTAAATGTATAGCTTCCAGACCATAAATGAGAGCATAAATAGTCCCTTTACATTTTTATAAATAATTTTTAACATGGTATGTTTAACATTTTGTTCAACACCTTGGTTTTGGTTTTATAAAACAATATGAATATCTCTTGAAACCTGGCAAGCTTTTAAGTTAAGTGATGTTAGTGGCCCGTAGTTTTAAATTTCGATGTGAATATTTAAAGCTTATAAAAACAGCAGATGGATTAGAGCCCACTGCTACTAAAAACTTTATTTTTTTAAAACAGGAAAAAAAAAACAATAGAAAAAAGAGGAAGAAATCTTTAGTTTAGTGTTAACATGAAAAAATGACTGCTTCTTTTTGTCAGTCTGAAGGTCCAGCATTTTTATCTCTTCTTTTTCTTTCATAAGCCATCAGATTGTGGGGAGAATGATAGCACCTCCTGGGATTGCTATTCTTACTAACTAGTTATATAGTATCACCATAGTGACTTTAAGTTTCATAACCACAAAAAATTTTCTAAATTTATTAGCTCACTGACAAATGTCATGCAAAACAAAGAAGGAAAATGTAAAAAATATTTCTTGATTATAAAATTAAGCTCAATTGCCATTTGTGATGAAAGAAGTAATTTCCAATTGCTATAAATTTCTGATGCTAAACTTATAAAAAAATAAAAAAATAAATAAACTTATAAGATGCACTTGTGCTCTACAATTCATTATTATTAATTTTTAAATTAAAATTTCTGAATCATAACACTTAGGGAAGATTTATTTGTGATTAATTTCTTGAAAATATGATTTATTCAGGTTATTCATATATAATTCATTTTAATGCTTTAATGCTTTTAATGCTTTATTATTTATGTGTGTTTTCAGATTCTTGTTTCTATTTACGTTCAAGAGGAACTCAGTGATGGTCTACTGGAAATTCATTTGCATAAGAACAACTCAAATTTTCATGAAGAAAGTGGTTAGGAGAGATTTTGGTCTGTCAGTTAAACCTTTAAGGCACCTATATCAAATGCCTTACAAAACCAAAATAAAAAACACTACAAACAAAACTAATAATTTGGGGATTAAAGATACTTCAAGAAAGTGTGGAAAGTATCCTGTATTGTCTACAAGGAAATGATGGATCTAAGTTAATATTCTTGTTAGGCCATTTACTCTATGTTTAATACATACCTTAAGGTGCATGATGAAGACACTAATATTTAATGAGACAACTCTTGCTAATTGCCAGGTAGAGTAATAGGAGTTTACATTCTTTAACTTGCTGAATAAAAATATTCATCCTGACATGATAACTTCATTTTAATTCACAGGGTAACCTAGTTGGGATTTAAACCCAGGTCATTGTGAATTCAAAGTTTATGATATTTCCACTGTAGCTCATAACACCGTGTAACTAGATTGTTCTCAAAATAATAAGCACAATGAAAATTATTAAAGTTATTTTGCTTAGTTCATACTCTGAGGTCTATGATTACTGGACTATTGATCATGCAGTAATTGCATATCCTCAGTTTGGTTGGGAACATGAGACACCATTAATAAGTACACAGTTTTGATTGACTTGTTTTGTTTCCCATGGATTTGTCTGTGTCAAAGCCATAATAAACTCCAGTTAGTATTTTCTTGCTCCTTATGTATATTCCACTATAATCTTGATCTTACACATTTTTTTTTTACAAATGACAAAAGTTCATCAAAAATGATTTAAAATTATAATGATCTTTATGGTAAATGTATAACCTGTCAAAAAATACATTTAAGAACAATTCTAGAAAAGTACAAGAGTAAAATACCAAACACTCAGTGATCAGATTCCTTTGATTTGTATGCTAATGATTCAAAGTGAAATGATCCAGTATTATTTTCCCTCTCAAATATTTCCTAAGCAAAAACCAAATAAAAAATCTAATTCTACCTCAAATATTCCAAAACCAACCCTCTTCTCTCTCTCTCTCTGTCTTTCTCTATATATATATATGTGTGTATATGTGTGTATAAATATTACATATAGTATATATAATTTCACCAGCTTTATGAATCTTTCTCCATCTGTAAGTTGTCCAGCTACTCATCTACTTGTGAATATTTTATTTCTTTGTATACATCCCCTAAATAAAATGAGCCAAATGAGTTAAAAAATATCCTGAGATTTTTTTCTTAGGAAAAAGAAAATTGTATCCTGGCACAATAACTTCAGAATTATGAGTCCAGAAGGAAGATCTATAGGAGTTGAATTTATACCCTGATCTGAAATGATGTTCAATCTTATACTTAAAGAGTTTCTTAAAGGGAAAAAAAAAAAAAAAAAGGCAGTTTAAAATCTTGCTTCAGAATTCAAGATTTTCCTAGGGGCTTTTGATCTTAGACTATAAGATTTATACGAGATAGTTGACTTCATTATTTATTGATTCAGATAGGGAAAAATGTTGAAATAAAACAAGGTAGGATATAGGAGAGAAAAAATATATCCCAGCCATGCCTAAATTTTAAAAAATCTTCATAATACGAGAAAAGTAGTAAATACACAGCATAAAGGCATTTCAGAAACTTCTATCTAAGGGTAAACTGGTTAATATTCAAAATTACAATGAAAAAACATAATCAATAGGAGGCTTCAAAATTAGACTTCGGGAAACTATAGCACAATATTTTGCTGTATAAATTACTGATAAGATAAAAGGGAAATTTCTGATCTTTTTTTTTTTCGAAATACCTTCAGACATGAAATAGGGGATTTAGTTAGGAAAATTAATAAATACACTGGAAAAGGAAATCACTCAATTAGAAGGTCTCTTCTATGTGCCTGAGCATTTTCAAAGAGCTCTAAAAAAATAAATATTATTATTTAAAAAATGAACAAATCGTCTTTACATAAAACACATAACTACTCCTCCCAAAATATCTAAGAATTAGAAGGGAGTAAATGAAACATAAACTATGTAAATATTGCAAGCATGCTCCAAAGATAGACTGAAATTCAGTGATATCTATCATATACCAAAAACCAGAATTTTAAAGATATGTAGTACTGTTATGGGGGTACTCTAATAAAATACATAGAAGTCCTCTCTTAATATTGTATTAATATGGACAAATCTAAGACTGGTTCAGACTTGTGGCCTTCCCTGGGACAAGACAAGTTGTTATAAGTGCAAGACTAAAAATACATCCTCATATTAATTATGCTGTTGATACAGTTCATGGAGTGCTTTAGAAATTTTTAGTTAACCTCTTCAGGCACTGTGTTACATGATGGACAGTAAATATATGTATTACTTAATGTCTTGATGTTACTCACAAAAATATTGCACACTCCAAAATAATGGCGATGGCTGTCTATGAAAGAGGTTATATAGGAGTTGGAGAACATGCTGTAGCAAATCTTTAGGCTAAATAAGTTGCTCTATTTAAAGTTTTTTTTTTTTTGCAAAGACAAATCCGTAAAGACTTTTATAGATTTCACCTTAAATGCACTGTCTCTGGCTCCTTAGTCTGAAAAAAATCTTGGAAAAATCAGGTTGTCGATCAAAGAGGAAATAATCTGGCAAAGATGGGTAACTGTAAATTAGAACCAGATAACCTCAGGTAGACACTTGCTAAAGTACTCCATTAAACAACCTTTAAAATAGAGTTGCACACTGTTGGATTTCTATAGTAATAATTAAGTGACTCACTTGTAACCTAAATGTTGCTGAAAAAGCTGGAAAAGTGGCACATGGACAGTAATCCTATTCTAGGAAGATTTGAGCATCTCTAAATAAATTTTATATTACTGTCTCCCATTACGGGTTATGAAAATGCATCAATGAATATATACTGAGTTCCTGTGTATGTCTAAAGAATTACCTATTTAAAAAACCATGACGCTCACAGTGTCTTGAAAAACTATAAAAATTCCAGAACTATCCTGATTTACTTCTTCAGTAATAAAGAGACACATTTTACTAAGAAAGTTAGACGTTAATGACTCAAGGTATTGCCCCTTACTCAGGAACTTGATTGTACTGATTATGCCCAATAATATGGAAAAGAGGAAAGAACAAATGAAATAAAACATATGAAGAACAAATGAAGTTCAACATAAATTAGTTGAACTATCAAACAACTTTGAAATCTCATATTTTTTAATTTTTAAAAATTTTTTAAGATATTTATACTTATTAGAGAGAAAAAGCACAAGCAGGGGGAGCAGCAGAGGGAGAAGGAGAAGCAGGCTCCCCGCTTAGCAAGAAGCCTGATGACATGGGGCTCAATCCCAGGACCCTGAGATCATGACCTGAGCTGAAGGCAGATGCTTAACCAGCTGAGCCACCCAGGTACCCCAAAATCTCATATTTTAAAGTAATTTCCTTAGCTGTCATGGTCCTACATGATTATCTCTGATGAAGTCAAGAGGTAAGAACAAGTCACAAATAGGTTTACACACTATGAGTATCTATATTCATAATTTATTCCAGTCTTTTACATTTCAATGTAAACGTTGTGAAAAAATGTAAGAAGTATGATCTTTCTTGTATTCATTAATAGGTACAGGCTACCTTTACTCTCCCAACTCTCTAAACATCCCTTGTTTAGAGGGATGACTGTGATGTCTCCTTGATCAGAGATAGATTGCTCTTGATCTTCAGTGCAAAATCTCATGGGGCTCTCTTAATTAACAGTTAAATTAAAGAACATTTATCTTTGGATGTACACTTAGCAACTGAAATGACATCAGCCATCTTCAAATAACAAGAATTAGTAAGATACAACCATTAAGAATCTTAATTAGAAAACCTCCAGAAGCAGTTATCACACTGAAGTTGACTGCTGACCCAACAACCATGGAAAAGCAAATAGCTTAATAAGGTAGATAACTCCTAGTTAAGGACATCAAAAAAAGCTTTTTTCTGGATACCTGGAAACAGTGATTATTACTTTTTCTTTTTAATACTTTTGCTATATGTCATTTTGATTGTATTTTATCTTTACTGGTTTACTGCAAAAGATTATATATTCATAACTTTATTTTTTATATTTATATTATATATTTGTTGTAGCTATCATTTTGCGTATTGTGTTATTACTACTAAAAATTTCCCATTATTTTTTTACCTAATTTTTTTTTCTTTCCTTTCAGGATCACATTGAGGATACCACATTACATTAAATTGTCATGTCTCCTTAGACTCCTCTTGACTGTGACAGTTTCTCAGACTTTCCTTTTTTTTTTTTTTTGATAACCCGGACAGTTTTGCGTTGTAACGGTCAGGTGTTTGTAGAATACCACTCAATTGGGGTTAGTCTACTGCTTTTTCATTATTGGATGGGGTTATGTATTTGAGGGAAATAGGATCACAGAGAAAAAGTGTTATTCTCATCATATCCTATCAAAGCTACATATTGTCAACCTGATTGATAACTGTTGATATTTGTCTTGGCTGAACAATTGGCTAAGGTAGCGTTTGTTAAGTTTTCCACTTTAAAGTTACTAGTTTTCCCCTATCCATACTATAAACTTTGGAAGGAAATCACTTTGTGCAACCCACATTTACAGGGTAGAGAATTATGATCATGTCCTTGAGGGTAGAGTATCTACCTAAATTATTTGGAATTTTTAAAAAATATTTTATTTATTTATGTGACAGAGAGAGACAGCAAAAGAGGGAACACAAGCAGGGGTAGTGGGAGAGGGAGAAGCAGGCTTCCCGCTGAACAGGGAGCTTGATGTGGGGCTTGATCCCAGGACCCTGGGATCATGACCTGAACTGAAGGCAGACGCTTACTGATGGAGCCACCCAGGCGCCCCTTACTTGGAATTCTATTGGATGTGAGATTTAGTTATTCTCTGTCATTTATTTATTTTTTTAAATGTTCATCAATATGGGTCTATGTGTGGTAATTTTTAAATTGGGTTATGAACTAATACCACTTTCTTTCTTTTTTTTTTTGTTCAAATAATTCCAGCTTTGAAGATTTTTTCTTTTTTTAATTTATTTGACAGAGAGAGAGAGATCACAGGCAGGCAGAGAGGCAGGCAGAGAGAGGGGGAAGCAGGCTCCCTGCTGAGCAGAGAGCCTGATATGGGGCTCTATCCCAGGACCCTGAGATCATGGCCTGAGCCGAAGGCAGAGGCTTTAACCCACTGAGCCACCCAGGCACCCCTAATTCCAACTTTGAACATAGATCCTCCTCAGTTGAATTCTACTAACCTTTGACATACCCTAACCATTGCAAGGTTTTTTTTTTGTTGTTGTTAGTACTTTATTACTTTTTAACACTATAAATTGCTTCAAGCTAATCTTGTGTACTTTTTACTCCAGGCCTAGAATCAGCTATCTCTCCAAGGAGATTTGGTTCCTTTTATTGGTAAATGGTATAAGAAAGAAATATCTTGGTGCTCATTGTGTTCACTTGGATGTTAATGCTTCTAGAACCTCTCAGCTAACAGAGTAAGGGGTTATGTGTGTGTATACTAATCCCTGTATGTGCACACATCTATAAATACTTCGCCATGTAAACATCTGTATCCATAGTAGGATAAATACTATGTCTATACTGATGCTTCAAATCTAATTAAGTATCATTTAAATCATTCTGGTCTTTCCTCCTTGCTAATTTGTAATGATCCACACTAACAGTAAGAATATTGGTTCCCAGCACCTGCCATCCATTTACTTAATTATTCAATTCCAGTATGCAAAAAAACCTATCAGAATTTATAATCCATATCCCTGTAGGATACAACTTTATCAATGAGAGTAAAGTACTTATGTAAAGATTTTTCCTTTAGTCTTATAGATTTCTCTCATTTCCAAAGTTACTTAGGTTAGCAAATTTTCCCTCACTCTGTTCATTTAGAAAGTTTCAAACATTTGTAGTTGGTCTTTTGTTATAGTCTGCATTCTATTTTGAGACTTGATGACCTCTTAAATGATTTTTCAAAATTTGCCTACATTAAAGCTCACTCTTTGTGTTGTAAAGTTCTATGGGTTTTGACAAATGAATAATATCATAAATCCATCATTATAGTATCATAGAGATTCACCACCCTGATAAACGCTTTGTGCTTCACTTATTCAACCATCCTTCACCCTGAACTCCATTCTACTTCTGATCTGTTAAGACATTTCTTTAGTGCTGCCTTTTCAAGAATGGCATAAAAGTGGAATGTTCAGACATTTAGATGGCTTCTTTCACTCATATAAGGTTGACCTATATGTGGCTTGATAGCTTATTTCCTTTGTTGTTGAATCATATTCCACTGATCATATGTCAACATTATGTTTAGTTTTAGAAAAGATTGCTAGCCTTTTATAGAAATGGTTGTACCAATATGAATTCCCAACAGCAATTAATAAAGTTTCTGTTCCTCCATGTACTTATAATTAATTTTGTCAAATGTTTGGATTTTAGCCCCTCTAATAGGCATGTAATAGTACCTCATCATTGTTTTAATTTGCATTTCTCTAATGTAAATGCTACTCAGTATCTTTTCATATGCTTATTTTCCCTTTGCATATCTTCTTTGTTTGGTGTCTGGTGATATCTTTTACCCAATTTTTTTTTTTTAATTTGGAATGTTTGATTTTTTATTGTTCATTGCATTTTTGGATACAACTCCTTTATTAGATTAGTGTTTTGCAAATATTATCTCGTAGTTTGTGACTTGTGTTCATTTTTTTAAGAGTGTCTTTCACAAAGCCTAAGTTTTTTACTTTAATATAAAGTTCAGCTTACCGATGTTTCTCTCAGGGACAGTGTTTTTGTTGTTGAAGCTAAAACTCATGTTCAAACTAAGGTCATATAGATTTTTCTCCTAAACCTTTCTTCAGGAAAGTTTATAGTTTTTTGTTTACATTTAGGTCACTGTTCCATTTTGAGTTATATTCTATTAAGGTATAATGTTCATGTCTAAGTGCACCTTTTGTTTTCATTTTTGTTTTTGTTTTATTTTGCATATGGACATTTAGTTGCTCTAGCTCCTTTTTTGAAAGACTATTTTTCTCCACTGAATTGTCTTTGTGTAAAAGGCACAACAACTGCTTTTGTTGAAAAGCAGTTGATAATGATTTTTATGTGTGGGTTCCTGGGCTCATCCAATCATGACCATGGGATAGTTTTCTTTTTATTCAGATCTTCTTTAATGTTTTTTCACTATAATTTTGTGGTTTTATTCTTCCTGATTCTGGACATATTTTGTTACCTTAATACCTTAGTATTTTACTTTGGAGCTATTTTAAGTGCTATTGCTTTTTGTTTATAGCTAGTGTATAGGAAGGCAATTGACGTTAGTTTATTGTTCTACATTGGAAACTTGCTATACTCACTTAAAAGGTACAATATTTTTGCTAGATTCTTTGGATAGGTTTTTACTATCTAGACAATTATGAGAAGAGCAGTTTTGTTTCTTCCTTTCTATCCATATTTATTTTATTTCCTTTTCTTGTCTTACTGCACTAGCTAGAATTTCCAGTATGATGTTGTGTAGAAGAGATAAAAAAGGACAACTTTACCATGTTCCTATATTATTAGAGGGGAAACATCCAGTCACTAGTAAGTATGATGTTAGCTTAAGATTTTTTGTGTATTTTTTTTATCAGTTGAGGAAACCTCATTGTATTTTTAATGTGCTGAGAGTTTTTCAGAAAAGCATGAATGGAGTTTGATTTTGTCAAATATCTCTGCATTAATTGAAATGATAATAAGGATTTATTTATTTATCTTGTTGATGAAATATAATTTTAGGAAGACTCCAAAACATTAAACTCTTCCAGGAGGTGCACCTAAAAACAAAAAACTATGATGCCAATAATGGGAGTATGATTAATCAATGGCCTCTTCAAAAATGGGTTCCTCTTTTTGGCTGACTTATTACAAAAAGGAACCTGTGTCCTTGAGATAAAAAACAATTTAAAAACTTTAGGCAAAGTAGCTATGTACAAAAGAATACAAGCAGAATTTAATTTGGCCAAATAGGGTAATATGAACCATTGTTAAAAGTTAATTTGGATGAGTACCATAAATGAAGTAGTATTATCTATATCTAAGCTGAAGAAAAGGAAGCATGGTTATTTAAGGTAGACTAAGGTGACCTTAGAGACCTTCTTTTTGGTCACTCATGGGTCTTGGGACATAGTTCAAACCACTTGTCTGTTAGTTCTGCTAGAAATGTATCCATTTTCATGTAGTAGTCTTATGAAGACAATGACCCAGACACTGAAATATTTCTGGGAAGCCATTCTTCTGAGAGATGATTCAACAAATCATTAAAAAAATGATGAAATCAGTCTGATAAACACTGAAACCAAAAATCAATCCTCTTCAAACCATAACTTCTTTCCATGAGAATCAAATGAAATGATGAAATTCTGGAATATCCTTGATTATTATTTTGAAACTTTGGCTAAGGAATGATCAAATGTGAGGTGAAGGCATCAAGAATAATAAGTAAACATTTTCTAAAATAAAGGAGAATACTAAGTCCAGAGTTCTACTTCTTTGTCGAGAGTTCCAAGCATTCGATATATAATCAAAGAGATAGAGGGAGAGAGATAGAAGGGATGAGAGAGAAGAGAGAGAGATAGAGATATTTATACTCTAATTAATCAGTAGAATTACTGATTAGTTCATACCTCTGAAAATAAGCCAGCCAATGGCAACCCCTCATTTCTGAATGTTAGCCAAGCAACAGCCTTATTTCATTAAATTTACTTCTGTGGCCAATCAGCCAATCCCTAATCAGTCTTGCTTTTTTCAATATCTAAATATATTCTTCCCTCAGTGACATATATTAGATGGAATCTTATTTAATTTGAATCTGTACATTGAAATTGCATTTCTCTTTTGCTTAGCAAGCAATAAATTTGTTTACTTCTTTGAGATATAATTAGCAGCCTATGATTTCAGTATGACAAAGAATATCACAATGCTAGTAACATTTCTATATATAGCAGGCACAATTATTCATACAAAACAGAGATGCACCTAAGTAGCCACAAAGAAAAATGAGTTTATTGAAATAATATGCTTGGTCTAGAAATAAAACTGAATTGTTAACTGGTTGACTCTGGGGCCAAATTGGCTTTTTTCTCTTATCACCCATGCTTTATTTTATCATGAACTCTTGGCTTTTCCTACTTCATTTTCATCTTATTACAAGTTCTCTATAATCTTTAAATACTCTTTCCCATTATTTCTTAGATGAGTTTATATACAGCTTGACATTTTTTTGCCATGTCTATGGTTAAACTTTATAATATTCATTATAATGTATCATTATAATGTATTTAGTTAAAACCCTAAATGAGTAATCTGCTCAATCTTCCAATTATAAAATTAAAAGGGTATAATCCTGTTAACCAAGGCATTATGCTTTTTACTGAGACAAACACAACATGGGATGGTTTGCCTTAAATTTGATATCCATGTATCCTTAAATTAAGTATCCGTAATACCTTACTCAGACACAATGGTTGTGACCTTTTAGAAAATTGTATACCAGACAAGGAATTTTTCAGAAATACTTTTTTTTCTTTTCCTTCTACATCTTTTTATGAAGTCTATTCTTATAAATGAAAATTTCTCTTTACAATTAAGGTTCATTGTGTAGTTCTCTTATAAGAAGACTGACATGTCTTGTCACTTAAATAGAAAGTCATTCGTGAACAAAAGGTATGGGTCTGCTTGTTTTTGGATAGTCTCAGTTTGCATATATTTTCCAGAGTTATTTCTAATAGTGTTCCCCTTCCTCCCCAAATATCTCTGTTGGAAACTTTTATTTTTTGTTATGAAAAAGACATTGTTTCTGGACTTCTTTCCTGAAATAAACGACTGGAAAACTGGGCAAAATATATTATACAACTGTTTTTGGAAGTGGATCATAGGCAGCACATGACTGTGATACCTGAGAAAAAAGATGGAGAAAAAAAAAAGATTAATCCTACAGTGACAATGTCCTCATCACTGTGTAGAGATAAAAAACTCAGGCAGAGCATGTCCATCTCAATGAGCCAGTGGATGAGGGATTGGAATTTGGGAAGGCTGATGTGGCTGTATTTGGGGCAATTAACAGAAGTTAGCGTGCTACACAGTGAAAGAACAACAATCTGTATAGAATCCCTTTAATTAAATTGTTGAATATTAAGCCATGACTACATAGATGAAAATCCAGTTGCTTTCTATGGATAAATAAAAAAATAAATAAATTGATATATAGATAGATAGATAGATCAATAAATAATAAAAATGTCAATCATTATAAATAAAAAAGCTTCATTCTTAATATTAAAAATTTAAGGAATTTTGTGGGGATTTTTTGTAAATTTGGGGGCTCAAACTCATAATTATACTTACCAGATGCTAATGTAAAAGATGCATTGGGATGCCTGGGTGGCTGTCAGTTAGGCATCCAGTTCTTGGCTTCGGCTTAGGTCATGATCTCAGGGCTGTGGGATTAAGCCCAGCTTAGGGCTCTGTTCTCAGCAGGGAGTCTGCTTTGGGTTCTCTCTCCTTCTCCCACAGTCCCTCTCCCCACATGCACATGTTCTCTCTCTAAAATAAATAATTAAAAATAAAGATACACGAATAAGTGGACTTTCTTAACTGCAATTTAAAAACATTAACTGAATTCGTTTGATTCTGAAAAATCAAAGTATTATTGAAATTTGATCCAGTTGATATTTTTCACTAAAAAAATATATGACTTAATAAAAATGTCCACAGGAGCACCTGGGTGTCTCAGTCAGTTAAGCATCTGGCTTGTCTCAGGCCATGATCTCAGGGTCCTGGGATCGAGTCCTGCATTAGGCTCCCCGCTCAGCAGAGAGTATGCTTGTCTTTCTGTTCCTTCCTGTGCTTATTCTCTCTCTCTCAAATAAATACATAAAATCTTTTTTAAGAATGTCCACAATTATTATTATAATTCAATCAATAACAATACCACAGATGACTATTTTCTAGAAGTTGTTCTTTTTAGATTCAACTTTTTCTGTATTTTTAGAACAAAACTGTAGGCATATGAGATGGAAATTATTGACACTCATTCACTTCCATCAATATTTGTGAATTACAACAATATTATAAGCAAAACATACAGATCATTACATTCATAAACTATCTCCACAACTACTCAAAAGTGGAAACATTATTTGTTTACTAGGGTTACCTTTCTAAAACAAACTAGGAGACATAATTGAGGTCTTTTTATGTAAGCAGTACTGTGTAAAGGTTCTTTCAGAGAACCAGATATTTAGAAGACATCCATTGCTTGAGGAATGATTAGGTAAATTTTGTACACTTTCCATCTTTCCTAAAGTGATGGAAACCCTGCAGAACTCAGTGGCTTTGGTTACATATGTTTTATCACTGTTTAGAGAATAATCTGAGCAGGAAGCTAGAACAAATGCTAGGAAAAGTCCTTAACTACATTCTTTATTCAGTAAGAAGTTGGTTATGAATCTCACAGTTGCAATTAAGAACAAAAAATAAGACAGGAAAATAGAGGCATTGAAAAGCTATACCAAATGAAAGAAGAAAAATTGTTATTCAAATGTTTCTGGCTTTCTTATTTAATTTTACTTGTTTTGTTGTTGTTGTTGTTTGTTTTGTTTTTAGTAAACTAATGACTTAGACAAAATCTTTTGAAGGGAAATAAGCATAAAATAAGTTACTACATTATAAAACCACATCCAAAAAAAAAAAAAGACACAACATATAAAATAATTGTAATTGAAATGAAGTTAATTAATGAAATTTTGTATTAAAAATTCCTGTATAAACAACATTTCAAATAATGCTCCTTTTTATTCTATGTTTCAATAACAACAACAACAACAAAACACATCAATTTCTCCTTGCTTTTAAAAAAAGTCCATTACCTCTGTTTTTGTTTTCTTCCTGTAGCTTCTTAAATGTATGTTGAATAAAAATTGACAGAGTTAAATCCCTTCAAGCATTCATAAATCACAGGTCATCATCATGAAAAAATGTCCATTAAATTCTCATAGCTCCTTCTCAGTACAGGCTGATCCACTGGCTTCACCCCTGTATATGATTTTTACTGATATGAAATCTTTCTCTTTCTAGTTTAATCAGATCCTACAAAGTCAAGGTCATGCAGAAGTGGGATTAATCCCCTCAGCAAAAATGCTGCCCCAGCTAAAATGATCAGATTTTAATTCTCCCCATTTCTAATTCTAATTCTCTTGTTATTTCTGCCACATCTTCAGGTACTTCCTTGACTGAAGTCTTGACCCCTCAAAGTTATCCATAAGGGTTGGAATCTTCCTTTTCTAAATTCCTATTGTTGATCTTTTGACTTCTTCCCATGAATCACAAATATTCTAGATGGCATCTAGAAGAAAGAATCCTTTCCAAAAGCTTTTTAATTTACTTTGCCAACATCCATCAGAGAAACCACTATCTGTGTCAGCTAAATCTTTACGAAATGTACTTCTTAAATGATAAGACTTGAAAGTCAAAATGACTCCTTGATCTATGGGCTATAGAATAGATGTTGTGTTAGCAGCATGAAAATAACATTAATCTCATTGTATATCTCTATCAGAGCTTTTGGGGGACCAGGTACACTGTCAATGAACAGTCATATTTTGAAATGAATCCGTTTTCTCACTAGCAGATCACAACTGTGGGCTTAAAATAGTAAACCATGGTGTGAACAGATGTGCTGTCATCCAGGCTCAATTGTTTCATTTATAGAGCACAGGTAGAATAGATTTAACATCTTAAGGATCCTAGGACTTTTGGAATGGTTAATAAGCATTGGCTTCGACTTCAAGTCACCAGCTGCATTAGCCCCTAACAAGAAAACCAGCCTGTCCTTTAGAACTTGGAAACCAGGCATTGACTTCTCTCTAGTTCTATAAGTCCCAGATGGCATCTTTTGCCAATATAAAGCTATTCATCTACATTGAGAATCTGTTGTTTAGTATAGGTATCTTCACTAATTACCTTAGCTAGACTTTCTGGATCACTTGCTGCAGGTTCTACATCAGCACTTGCTGCTTCACCTTGTACTTTTATGTGATGAAGATGGCTTATTTCTGTAAACTTCATGAACCAACCTCTGCTCACTTCACACCTTTCTTCTGTAGCCTCCTTTCCTCTCACCCTCTTAACAGAATTGAAAAGAGTTAGTTAGGGCCTTTTTATGGATTAGGATTTGACTTTAGGGAATATTGTGGTGGGATTAATCGTCTAGGCAGACCACTAGAACTGTCTCCAATCAGCAATAAGCCTATTTCTTATCATTTGTGCATTTATTGGAGTAACACTTTTAATTTTCTTTAAGAACTTTTCTTTTGCATTCAGCATTTGGCTGACTGGTGCAAGAGGCCTAGCTTTCAGCCTGTTTTGGCTTTTGACATGCCTTCCTCACAAACTTAATCATTTCTAGCTTCTGCCTTTTGATTTAAAATGAAACATATGTGACTCTTCCTTTCATTTGAATACTTAGAGGTTGTCATAGGGTAATTAATTGGACTAATTTCAGCATTGTGTCTCAGGGAATAGGGAGGACTGAGGAGAGGGGGAGAGAAAGGAAATGGCTAGTCACTAGAGCAGTAAGAACACACCTACCATTTACTGATTAATTTTGCTCTCTTGTATGAGTGTGGTTCCTCAAAACAATTGCAATAGTAACATCAAAGATATCACTATTCACATATCACCATAACAAATATAATAATAATAAAAAATATTTGAAATAATAAGAGAATTAACAAAATGTGACATAGAGACACGAAGTGAGCAAATGTTTGGAAAATGGCACCAAAGGCTTGTTCAATGCAGGGCTGCCACAAACCCACAATTTGTAGAGAAATACAACATCTACAAAGTGCAATAAAGCCAAGTGCAGTAAAGCTCGATGTGTCTTATAATATATATTATATGACATGTATGTAATATTTTTCCCAGTTTGTTCTTTCTCTCTTTCTTTGGAGATTTTTTTAAGTAATTTCCACATCCGATATGGGGTTCAACCTCACAACCCCAAGATGAAGAGTCACATGCTTTACTGACTGAGCCATCCGCACTCCCTTGTTTTTTCTTTTAAAGAGCAGGTGTTTGTTTTTTAAAGGATGGCCAAAGTGTTATTTCTTTATGATTATTACTTTTTGTGTTCCATATAAAATCTTTATCTGCCCTGAGATTGTAAATGTTTTTCCCAAGTGTTCTCTTCACAGTTTTATAGTGTTAGTTTTTTTTTTAAAGACTTATTTTAAAGAGAGAGAGAAAAAGAGAGGAAGAAGGTAGAAGGAGAAGGAGTAAGAGAGAATGTGGGGCTCAGTCTCAAGATCCTGAGATCATGACCTGAGCCAAAACCAAGATTCAGATGCTCAACTGACTAAGCCACCCAGGTGCTCCTATAGCTATAGTTTTAAACTTACTCATATAATAAATTCCACACTAATTTTTACATATAGTATGAGGTGGAGAAATGTTTAAATTATCCAAAATGATCTACATATTCAGTGCAATCTCTACAAAATTCCAAAGACATTTTTCCAAAAATAAAAAAAATACTAAAATTTATATGGAATCACAAAAACTCCTGAATAAGTAAAGCAATATTTTTTTTTAATTTTATTTATTTATTTGTCAAAGAGGCACATGCAGAGGGAGCAGCAGGCAGAGGGAGAAACAGGCTCCTACTGAGTAAGGAGCCCACTGCAGGACTCGATCCCAGGACCCTGAGATCATAACCTGAGCTGAAGGCAGACACTTAACCAACTGAGTCACCCAGGCATCCCATAACTAAAGCAATCTTGAGCAAGAAGAACAAAACTAGAGCTATCACTTTCTTATTCTAAACTATATTCCAAAGCTAACGTAAGCAAAACACCATGGTGTTGGCATAAATAGACACAGAGATCAGTGGTACAGAATAGACAGCCAAGAAATAAACCCATACATCTACCATCTCCTAATTTTTGACAAGGACATCAAGAATACATAATGGAAAATGCATAGTCTCTTCAATAAATGGTGTTGGAAAAACTGTGTATTCACATCTAAAAGAATAAAATTGGGTGTTTGTCTCGTATCTTTATCTTATACACAAAAATAAATTCCAAATGTATTAAAGATGTAATTGTGAGACCTAAAACTGTTAAACTCCTAGAAGGAAACAAAGGGGAAAATCTTGACATTGATCTTGGCAACAATTTTTTGGTTAGGAAACAAAAGCACAGGCAACAAAAACAAAAGTTGACAAGAGGCTAAAAAGCTGAAAAACTATGCACAGGAAAGAAAAACATCAGTATGGTAAAAATGCAACCTACAGAATAGGAGAAATATTTGAAAACTATATATCTGATAAGAAGCTATATCCAAAATATATAAGAAACTCTAATAAATGATTATATTATATTTAGAAATAGTTAACTACATATAATCCACAATCATAAGACTTTCAAATGTACCTAAATCTATAGAAGCCTAAATAGATGCCTATATATTGAGGAGCATAGGATGAAAAAAGATGTGTTTTTAAGTGCTAATATACATAGTGTTTGATAAACTTAAAACTTCATAGAGTTCTTTCAGCAGGAAAATGCATTGCTTACTTTTGCTTTATTTGGCATAATGAATAGCAGAAAAACGTTTTTTGGTGGAGTGCTACAGAGTCTGTAGGATTTTAAAGACGGAAATTCTAAGGTCTTATGTGTATTTACACCACTGCAATTCTTCAAATCTCCTAGAAATGTTTCTAAAATAAACCATTAGTTTATTAATATTGGTATGAAGGAACACTTGTTTTCCTTTTTTTCTAATTCATAACCAACTTCCATCATACAATCGATTTTTGTGGGAGAAGCTCACTGCTGAGTAAGCCAACTTGGATATAATGGAACAGTTTGAACACCATTCTCCAGCTCAATCCAATTTGCAATACATATTTTCCATGGCATGGGGAATTCTAGTTTTTATATTAATTTTTTAAGCAGGAAAAAGGTTATGATATTTAAAACATTTTACATTTAAAGCTAAATAATTACTTTAAAAGTTAAATGATAAGTTGAAACAAATCCACATTTTTTGCAGCATTGATTAGTCATACAGACTGATGTGCGATACCAATGATTTACATATTAGTCTACCAGCAGCTTGTTTCTTAATTGATTTCTCCCTGACACCAGAAAAGCTTATAAAAAACCAACTCACTCTAGCATTCTTTGCATTTGACATAATCAATCTTAAGGAATGACTTGACATAATTATGTTCCCAGGTAATTAATATTTTTAATTGTTCTTATTGTTTAGAGCAATAGCATAGAACAACATATGTGGGAATTATATGAGGCTTAAGCAAATTAAAAAATATCGATAGCAAAAAAATTAGTCCATAATGTTTTTATTTTATTTGTTTATTTGAGAGAGAGAGTGAAGGAGCATGAGTGGGTGCTGGAGCAGAGGGAGGAGGAGAAGCAGGCTCCCTACTGAGCAGGGAATCCAGGCAGGATTCAATCCCAGTACTCTGGGATCATGACATGAGCTGAAGGCAGACACTTAACCAACTGAGCCACCCAGGCTCCCCAGTAATATTTTTAATAGTATTTATATTTTAAATCATTAACAGAAAAAATAAATAAATAAATCATTAACAGAGCATTTTTAAGTATTTTCTCTGTACAATGAAATAGTAAAAGAGTCATGAATAACTGCAAAGTTATAAACAATAATCGACTTTGCAAATTTAAGATTTTAAAAAGCATATATCATGAATATCAGTGAATATATAGTGCAAATCATCCTATTCATTTATTGTAAAAAAACTAAACTCAATCTAAATAATTAATCTTATGTAATTTACATATAGTTCTGTTAAGGTCAGAGAGCAAAAATTATAAGTAAATGAAGAGACGTGATGGAAGTTCCTCATTAAGCTGTGTTTATTTTCTTAAATATTTAATACACTTATCTGAATTTTGCACTTCCTATTTTCCTGTTTTTATTATCTCATTGCAAGCATGTTTTTATTTTAACTTACAATTATAATACCTAGCCTACTTAAAATATATATTTCATGTATTTGAGCTTTTAAAATTTATTTTACTTTATATTGCTTTCAGCCATTTTCACATCAATAGAATCATTCCCTTAATTTATGTTCATGTTAGATCTTCTCCTAATCATATATTTAAAAATTATGTCCCTAAAATTCACAGAACTTTGGGTTTTTGAAATTTACTTCATAGTGATGAAAAATAGGAAATTTATGGCAGTAAAGTGTATTGAACAAAACTACATTCTAGATCAATTATGTTTCTTGGTAAAATTCAATAGTTATTTCCTCTGAAAAACTGGATATTATATACGTACAAGGAACTAAGCGAGATGAGGTTTTGGAGTTTCAGTTTGGAAATTGGGCAGGAAGTTTCTCATGTGTAAGGAACAGGAAATAGAGCAGGCAAGTTTGCAATGATACACTGTGGTCACTTCACTTCTACGACAACGAATGACCTACATTTCTCCCCAGCACAGGCTATAAAGTCCCCAGAGAGAGAGAGTCTGCTTGGTCAAGCAAGCATGAGTCAGTGCAACTCACCTGTGTTAGTGATCCCGAAGGGAAGAAGAATTGACCATAAGCCAGAGTTATTTTCTCACCACTACTGTGCACAATAGAGGAAATCCCCCAAAAAGGAAATTGGTAAATGTACAATATACAACCTAAACATGTTACAAGAAGAAATTCACACAGTTGAAAAAAATTCAATCACATTTACAAATGTGCAGAGATTTTTGGAAAACTGAAATATCTTTAAGAAGTATCAGTATATAAGTATTCAAGGCAGTGCAGGTTTAAACATATTAAATTTGAGTTCAGGTATTAGTCAAGCGGGGTTTTTTCCTCCACTGAAAGGGAAAGAAAGAATAAGTGAATATTTAGGAGAAAGTTACAATATTTTTGGTAGGTTAATTTTAATTTTGGAGCTGTCTCTACAGCAGCAGCCAGATTAACATTATCGGAGCATTGCCTAAATTTGGGTTTTTAACTTCATATTACAAGCGGATGAACTGCATGGGTAGAATTATTGGGTCCCTACTGAGTGGTGGGTTTTTAACTTCATATTACAAGCAGATGAACTGCATGGGTAGAATTACTGGGTCCCTGCTGAGTGGTGCTGTCATGTAGACAAGTAGCAAAATGGAAAGGTTATTCTGCCCAATCCCATTTTGATGTGTGTGACTAGGTCTGGTCTTCATTATACAGATAAGATTGGGAATTGATAGACTAAGTGAAGTGAAGAGTTGAAATGTTATCTTGAAAATTTCTACAGAAATAGAATGTTAGATTAGGAACTAAAACCTAATTTAGAGCTGAAAACAGTGGAATTGAAAATCTATTTTGTTCATGTGTATCAGATAATTATAAAATGTTTCCTTCACTTAGGACCACATTCATTTTTTTTCTCCACTTTTAATTTAATGGCATCAATATAGTGGCAAAAATGCAATTTTTTTTTGATAAAGCATCTTAGAGTGGACTGGTTTACAAGCACTTACTGTTCATCGAGTACACAGCAACACATTAGGACCTGGGTCAGGGTGTTCCAGCAAGGGATGCAAAAAAATGAAAAGATGTAATGAACAGTTTCCTCATAATTCATCATCAAAAATTAGATATTAAATTGTTTCCAACCAGTAGTACTAGTTTTATCACACCCACCTAAATGTTTGTCAGAATATTTATGAATGATACTAGTAAAACAAACATTTTGGGGATGCCTGGGTGGCTCAGTTGGTTAAGCATCTGCCTTTGACTCAGGTCATGATCCAGGGTTCAAGTCCCACATTGGGCTCCTTGCTCACCGGGGAGCCTGCTTCTCCCTCCGCCTGCTCTGCCTGCTGTTCCCCCTGCTTGTGCTTTCTCTCTGACAAATGGATAAATGAAATATTTAAAAAAAAAAAAATAATTAAAAAAACCAGACATTTTGGGTGAGATTGCCTACCTGAAAACAGTCATATACTTTTTATGGAGCCTTTACTATGCTAAACCACACTGCTAAGTGATATGTGCTATGAGGTGTGAAGGTACAGAAGTGTAAAAGTTTGGGTGTTGCCCTTCCAGAATCACAATGTATTGTGCGCCAACACAAAAATCAATTACAAACATAGATACAGATACCTACTACATGCTCATTTAAAAGTCAACACAACACAAAGATAAAAACAATTCTGAAAAAAAAATTTAATTATGAACTAAATATATAGAGTCAGTATTCTTTACATTTTTAGGAAAGTTGAGCTGTTTATCCCACTTTAAAAAAGAGCAGCAAAAGAATTAGTGAAAAGATAAAACTTAACGGGAGTATGTATACTTGTGAATTTATTCAACAAACACATTCGATCATCTATAATTTTCTTCCAGACTATTGCTTGTATGAAGGGTAAACTCAAGGCAAATAAAAGATTGCTTACAAAGCCCCACATAGAAGAAAATACTCAGGTAAATTCATCTTGGTATGCAATTTGAGGAGGTATTATGGATGTCGTGCATTATGCAATGGCTGTATTTATTTTTCACTGGATTCTAGAAACCTATTGTATGGAAATTTGTAATAAGCCAAAAAGATTATAGGGTGTCTCCAAAGAAAAACTGCATTTTGTTTACAGCAGAGCATTCTGGTACATATTATCTGATTCTATCCTTTTAGGAGATTTTTTAATTTAGTTGGTAAATGAGAAATATTTGGTTAGGTTTTGTTTTGCTCTCTTTCTCTTTTTAAAGAACTCATTCATATTGTAAATTGAATCCTAACTGAGATATTTGTAATCGCACTATGTCTGCATTTTAGTTGTTGGTTTTGAATTTCTCTGCGTCTTTATAGATACTGGACCAGGAAGATTGGAACTAGATTCAGTGAGACGCGCCAGCTCTGTTGATTTTAATATGTTTCACTTCACCCTATAGTAGTTCAATGACCTGAAAACTCTTCTTATAATGTGTTTTTTCAAATTAGCATGGATATTTTATTTATGTTTGTTACAATTGGTTTTGTTTTATATTTTATGTTGTTCTCACGATCATGTGGTCACTTTACAGGTTTTCATATCTTGTTTCTAAAGAATGCCAGAATACCTGTATCAAGTGTATTAGTTATCTATTGCTGTATAAAAATTACATGTTAGTGGCTCCAAATAAGACACATTTATTGTCTCATAGTTTCTTTGGGCCAGGAGTTCAGGCAAGAATTAGCTGAGTGTGGTTTAGAGCCCCTCACAAGGCTGCAGCCTGGGGTCAGCTGGGCCGGCGGTCATCTCTAAGCTCCACTAAGGAAGGCTGCATTTTCAATTTCACTCAAGTGACTGTTGACAGGCCTCAGGTCCTTTCTTGCCGTGTGACGAAGATATCTGTTCTTTGCCCTGCTTACCTCTAAAACATTGCTTCAGTAGCAACATGGCAGCTTGCTTCCCCCAGATTGAGAGGAGAGAGGAAAGGAGAGAGGGAGGGAGATGGGGCCGGAGGTTAAGCAAAAGGAAAGTCAGGGTCTTTTAAAATCTAATTTCAAAAGTGACATTTCATTACTTTTGCCTTATTCTCTTGATGAGAAGCAAGTCTCCAAATCCAGCCCACAATCAAGAAGATACATGGCACAAGTCTGTGGAGTAAGAGGAGGCAGGGGTCACTGTGAGATCGTCAATGTCATTACAGGTTGTCCATCACACCGGGGTAACACCACAACAAAAACGATGCACTTTTGACAGGATTATGTGAGCCAATGTCATACCGTTAGATGGATTTTAGCCATCAGCATCTCATAGCTCAACCTACTGGCCAACAACAAGAGTACCTTAAAACATAAGAAAGAGATAATAAAAAATTACGAACTTGAAAGTTAATAAATCATCAGGCTCTGTGTTCTTCCCTGCGAAGAGTGTCTGACAATTATTATTGACAAACAGCTTGGTTTCTTAGGTCTTTAGCGATTAGCTCGTATTTTTCCCCACAGTTTAACATCCATTTCAAGGAGGAGATTGTTTCTTACCCTAAAATCCTGATGATTAAGAGAAACGATGACAAGTGCTCTAAATATAAAAGTGTTGGTTGGACAAACCGTACACATGTCAGGAACACTGGGTTGATTTAACAAATTTGAACACTCTAACAGAATTCTGCTTCATAATCTCATTACATGAAGTTCCTGAACATCTCTGATCACAGATCTTGCTAAATTCTGAGACATGAATATTTGACAATCAGTCTCTTGCACTTTTCCCAAGACAAGCTATCTCAACATCCTAATATTTAAATGTATGGTTTTCTCCCATGTCTTCATTATTGAGTTAAATGTACCATGATATTATTTTTATATGCATTTCATCTTTGAAGATTTATAGAATATTAAAAAGTCATGGGTAGGGAAATGGACATACTAATAATGCATGGTTAGTAGGAATCTAGACTAATGTCTGTTGTACTGACTTGAAATGGTCTCCTACATACATTTTTTCATGAAACAAAACTAAGGTGTAGAACTGCTTTTTAACTATCCTATCATTTTATATATGTGAATATTTATATATTTAAATATGTATATATAACATATATATGAATAAATCTATAAAATTATATAGAAATAGTTGCTTTGGAAATAAGAGCATCAAGTTTCAAGTAGAGGATCATTTTTCACCCAATATTCTTGCATTTTTTAAATTTTTACCACTTTCTTGTATTAAAAAAATCAAAATAAAAAACACCAATAAGATAAATATATATAAATAAGTGATTACATGATTATTGCAGAAATAAAATGTTAACTATGATTTGGCAAAATTTGCTTTCGTATTAAATTAAACTTTGATAATTATTATAACAGCTGTTAAAGATATTGGCCAGTTATTTTATATATATAAAAGACAATTCTTTCTGCATGTATTTGCTATAATAACTAATTCATGATTATACTGAAATATTTTTATTAAAATATTTGGTGACCGATAAAAATATTTTTTCATCCTTGTACCTATCTATAAAAAGTAATCACTGAAAATATACTTTATTTAATGTGCAAATTTGTAAGTAAATAATTGCTTCTTATTTATTAACATTCATTCAAATATCATATATCTTTACTATATTTTGCTCATAGCAATTTTAATATATTCTCTGACCTTTAACAGAAATATTTCTTTATGAAGAATTCCAGAGCATTACATTTCATGGTCTCATAACATAACCTCATTAGAAAATATTATTCATTCTTTATGTTCTGCAGACATAAACAAAAGATTTCTACCTTTCTTGGCTATTCATTAACAGATTTTTCTCTTAAAAATCTAAAAATGTGTAAGAATGGGATATCTCTAAGAATTTATCTATAAACCATACTTGTACATCCTTTAACCAGTAAAGTTTAACTGCTTATAATGTTTTAGATTATGGCTTTATTTTCTTTTTTAAAATTTTATCAGGCCACCTGGCTGGCTCAGTTAGTAGAGCATGCAACTCTTGATATTGGGAGTGTGAGGTCAAGCCCCACACTGGGTACAGAGATTACTTAAAAAAATAAAATAAAATTGTGTTCTCTTAATATCAATACCCGACTTTATTAAAGATAATTATTTTTCACTTAACAGAACTAAGATATCTAATTTTAGGAAGAGTTAGATCAAAATCCATTTTGTTTTGTTCAGTGAGTTTCTTTAATATGTCTCTAATGTTGAGTGGTAGATGGCATTAATAGCCCCATTTCTTCAGCTAGTTGCTATTCTTTTCATTGTCTCCCCCATTTGACTTTGGGCTGTTATATGATTTAATTTAGCTGATAAAGTAAGTTGGAAATGACATCATGTCAGTCCTTTGCCTCAGTCAAAAACAACATTGTTTCTATTTTCCTTCTCACCATTTGGTTATCTCCAAGAGAAGCACATGTCCAGACAAGCGAGATGGTCTTAGAAGGAAGGGTTCTCCCTGCTGTTATCTTGGTAATATTGTCAGTGATGACATATTATATATAAGTAGAACATAATGAACTATCACCAGAAAATTGAAAAATTTGTTATTTTTTGTGAAAGGACTCTTTGGACTCTTTGATACAATGGAAATGTATTTCCTCCATTGAAAATTCATGATGGAATGAAGTAGAAATGGGATAAAAATTGAGATTTTAAGAAGCATATTTTTAGGCAAAGTGCAACTATATTGTTAGAAATGTAATGTGTAGGGGAGCCTGGGTGGTTCATTTGGTTGGACATCCAACTCTTGATCTTGGCTCAACTGTTGATCTCATGGTTGTGGGTTCACGCCCCATGTTTGGCTCCATGTTGGGTATGGAGCCTACTTAAAATACAATAAAATAAATAAAATTAAATTAAATTAAAGAGAAATATAATGGATAATAGAAAACCACCTTTGAACATTTTTCTAATCATTTATTTATGAGGAGTCGTTTCTGTCTGAAGGAACATTGCTTCTATGTTGACAAAGTAAAATCTTCAGAATAAAGATTTGGGGAAAATTATTTTTTTAAAAATAGTTGAGTTTTTAAAATGTGCACTCCTTCTTTGAACTTGTATAGTCTATGGGTTTTAATAAATGCATGGAAGAAATTTTGAGTTAATTTTTGTAAAAGATGTAAGTTCTGTTTGTAAGGTAGAAATAAATAAATATCATAGAAATTATGCAGTTTATTACTAATAATAAAAACATTCACCTAGGTGAACGTACATAAAGGAAATCATTAATCTGTTAAACAAGTGTGCCATGATAGTTCTTGAGTATTAGTAGAGATTTTTTTTTTCCACTAACATGATAGTAGAAGATCTTGATTCAGAGTTAAAAGTTCAATGAAGTCATGTGTGGACCAGCCCCCAAAACGCTAAAGATGAGCTACACAAGTCGCTTAGATATTTTTCTCCCACAACTGTTTTTTATCTCAATCCAAAAATATTATGAACTAATGTTGGTGTCCTGGGAGGACACTGGGAGAAGCCAAGAACCACATTATAGGTTTACTCATGCAGCCTATGGAGACATCTAAGTGATGAGGAACTAAGGCCTGCCAGTGGCCATGTGCATGAATTTGGAAGAGGATTATTCAGTCCTGATAAAGGTTCAGATAAGCCAGCCCCAGCTGAAAGATTAACTGCAACCTAATGAAGGACCCTGAGCCAGAATCATTTAGCTGATCTGTTCCTGGAATCCTGACCCACCAAAATCTGTGAGATAAAAACATTCAATTATTTAAGCTGCTAAATGTTGTGGGGATTTGTTATTTAACAGTGGTAATGAATGTGCTGATAATTAGAAATTTAGTTTAAATTTTCACTGTATTTCATTGCTAACCTATCATTTACTTGATATACTTGTTCAAAATGTTCAGAATTATAATCCAAAAGCATAGGCTATTTTTATTCATAAATTAATTGATCAAATGCAAGTTTAGTGGGATTGATATGTATTTTCAATTATTGTTTAAGAAAAAAGCAGCATGTTTATTTCTTATATGCAATCTCCTACCTAATGGATAAGCATCATTGAGAGTTAAAAGTGTACCATCTAGGGGCACCTGGGTGGCTCAGTGGGTTAAAGCCTCTGCCTTCAGCTCAGGTCATGATCCCAGGGTCCTGGGATCGAGCCCCACATCGGGCTCTCTGCTCAGCGGAGAGCCTGCTTCCCCCTCTCTCTCTGCCTGCCTCTCCTCCTACTTGTGATCTCTCTCTCTCTGTCAAATAAATAAATAAAACCTTTAAAAAAAAAAAAAAACTAAATTTATTAAAAAAAAAAAGTGTACCATCTATTTCTTTGAAACCTCTTTCAAAATCTAGAATAGAACCTATATAAAGTAGGTGGCTACAAAATTTTTTTCAAAGGACAAATTTAATAATTTCCTTAATTAAAAAAGAAGCATGATTTTCTCAATTTGACTAAAACAAAGAAAACTATTGTAATTTTCACATATGCTTCCAATTCCTAGGCTTCATTTTCTAAAATATTTCACTAATTATTACACAATGTATAATTTTAAATCAATACTTCTCACATGGTACTAAAATAATTCACCACATTTAGTCTTCATATTATTTTAAATACTTCTAATAATTTGAGCCATCTTGCCTCTAGTCTTCACTTTTCCTAGTGAAGTTTTGAAGTTTGAAGTTTTGAAATTCTACCATTTTCTATTTGATAGAAAGTGAGGTTGTAAAATGGTTATCATTCTAAATTAGTGAAACAGAATATACGTATACACAGTAGTGTAAAGTGAAGTGTTAACACTGGTTGCCCCTAGCTATGGATATTTATAATACACAGATACATACTTACATACTTTCCAGGGCCATTAACAAAATCCAGTCAATTCCAGCCTTAGCCATTTACCCATTCCTGTATTATACCACCACCTACATAAGCCAGTCTTTTACTTGCATCACATTCCAATTTATCATCAATGAAAATCTTGATAATTACAATGCTACTACACATTAGAAATTTCACCCACCCAATTTATGATTAGCAATGGCTATATTAATCACTCTTTTGGCCCTGACTAATCTAGCTCCAGAATGTTATCATTAGACTATGCATTCTAAAGGCTCTATTAGCTTGGATTCCTCCAAAAAACCTTAGTCTCAGAAATGAGCCATACACGTGATCTTGACATGTGATTTCTGGAAACAAGAGCAAACAGATGGAAAGAGAAAAGGTAGACGAAAATAAAAATGACCCCACTCGTCATCACTACTAGCAACTGAATCTCAAGCTAGGGACTCAGTGAGGAGCCATGCCAAATGTGTTTGATTTTTATTTTTGAGAAACAGAAAATTTATGTACACTAGCTCCCAACCATTATTCTACAAGGTTTACCTCATAGGATGTTAATTACTTCACATCTCCATTTATACATTTATCAGAACATCAGAATATGTATGTTCTACATCATTTCATATGGTGGTGAAAGACAAGTTTTAGGAAAGAAACAAGGAATGTATGCTAACCATAGACAAGGGGAGATATTGTCAGCATACATGCATTTACCATAGTAACAGGTAAACCATTGTCTTAAAAGACGAGTTGAAGCACAAGGTCATTCAATACTACTTCAGCTACCATAAAAGACTTAGACTTAAGATACAGAGAAAAGAAAATGTATTTTCTGGAATAACCCCAGATGGTAATCAACACTTGAAAGTATTTAAAAAAAAATTGACACTGACTCTTTCTGATCATATTACCAAAATATTTTGAAGAGAAATACTGACGGTAGCAAAATTTTATTATTTATTAAAAGGACAAAAAAAAGTATTGCCTAACAAGTGAATGTTTTTAACTCTATTGATACTTAGCACAAAATTTTCCCTCAGACTACAAAATCACAAACACTGATGGCAAGAGTTTTACTGTGCAGCAACTAATTACTTATACTCAGTGATTTATTCTGCCATTGGATCCCAGGATGTTGTGATGAAAAAGGGGAAAGACGTATACCATAGTACCTGAATGGAAACGAATGTTTACCAAAGCCATTTGGGAGGCGTTTTCTATGTTACAGACAGGACCGTGTACCAACCCAAGTAGGGGTTACTTTGTACCAAGTAGCAAAGGAAGAAATCCACCTGAAAGAAAATAAGACAAATATAACAATTACTGAATAAATAAGTAGGTAGTAAAATATCAATCTCATTATTATATGCTAAACATCACAATGATGCCTTATACTGAACAGGAAATGCCTTTTGTATTGTTCTAAAACAATTCACATTATATAATAGAGATTTTTTTTTTTTTTTTTGCTTTAGGAACACAGATTATTCCATTGTGAGCTATAGTATTTCAAAAGATAAAGAGTAGAAAATCTTTAAAGAAACTAGATTTTAAGTGTATATGACACCATAACAGAATTCCATGCCATAAAACACACAGAAAAAAAGGGGTGAAATTGCTGTTTGCAGGAGTAAAATAGTAACATTTTATGAGTTGGGGAAGTTTTATGATATTGCCTAATGATTTTCTTTGTTTGGCCAGTATACAAACACTTCCGCATCCACGGTTTGCCACATCTAAATTGCTAGTCTGCTCATATGCATGGCTTTCCTCTAGTAATTTTATGAACCTCGAGCTTATTAGATTTCATTGTTGAAAATGCAGTTTCCTCAGATTTAAGGTGGGCTGCATCACCTCCATGTGGATCATTTCTTTCACACTGTGCTTGTATTTAATGACTGCATCTATCCATCACAAAGTAAAGTGGTGACTTGGCAACCACATATTTGGTCTATTTTATTTATGACTCAAGAATGGAACTTGAATGTCTAACTCAACCACAACCAAAGTTACTTAAAGATAAGAAAAGTGAAAGCCAGGGAATTTCAAGTTTCTCCAAGGTCTCTTTGCTCTCTACTAAATGTAGTTTGCCTTACTCCAAGATACAGTGGGTAAATTCACAGTTAGAATTAATATATGTGAGGCTCCAAATCATCTACATTGACTACATTAAACAAAAAAAAGAATGTTAAAAGTATACTAATTTCATATTTTAAAATCCCTCAGTGAATTGAGACGAGAAGAAAATATAGAACCAATTATGCCAAAAATCTTTATTCTTAGATGTAAAAACAAAGCCCTAGGGGTGTGAAGCAAGTTATCCAGGATTACACAGCTGATAGAAATTATAATTGATTTATTTGAGAGAGAGAGAGAGAGGAAGAGGGAGCATGAGCAGGGGAGGGGCAGAGGGAAAAGCAGACTCCCCACTGAGCAGGGACACCCCAGCGGGGGGGGGGGGGGGGGGGGTCATTCCCAGGACCCTGGGATAATGACCTGAGCCAAAGGCAGAAACTTAACCTATTAAGCCACCTGGGTGCCTTAACAGGAGTCTTTAATTCAATACCCTGAATTTCTAAATTTTTCTAGTAGCATCTCTGATAATTTCATATCTAAGTGTAAAGAATAATAACCTATATTTCCAATGCAAATCTAAGCCATTTTTTTCCAGAATAAAAAAAGATAATCTATACTTTGATTATAAGAAATGTTAAATTTAATTATAAGGCTCTTTTTCAAACAAAAAAATTGAGAAAGTTACTGACAAATTCTAATAAATTAAATATTAACTTTAAACATATTTGTTTAACTGTCAAAAGTATTAACTTTAAAATTTTCTCTACAGCCTATATTAGCAAGGTATAAGCTATGGAATGCATCTGTGTTAGTTGTGATTTTAACAGGGCAAAAAAAATTACTAGCAGGTTCACAAGATATAAGGACATGATTTTGATGTGATTATATTGAAAATTGCTCCACATATCTTGTGCTTTAACTAGAAAATCACCATGTAATCATCTAAGACTTCATATTGAGATCCACACACCCAAAAACATATATAAAGCTATCTCAAATCCCTGCCAAAAAGAATTGACGTGATCCAAATAATAATGCAAAAGTAATATGATATAACAAGGAAAGACATTGAAACAAAAAGCAGTGAGGGAGAGGAATATGGAATGAAAATGGAAAATGTGAGTCTTGGCTAATTTTCAATTTATGGATGGGTCAAATATTTCAGTTTATAATTCATTAGACATTTCTAGGGATTAGTCAACTAAGAAACTGTATCATTGGTATGTGTCAACACTGGATACATTTTTAATATTTGTTTTCAATGATACTCTTTTATTTATTGCTCTGTCTCTTTTTATTCTTATTTTTTCCTTCTTTGGTTCCATCCTTCCTTTGTTCTTTCTTTTCTTCCTTTCTTCCTTTTTTCTTTCTTCCTCTTTCATTACTTTTTCCTTTCATTATTCCTTCTTCTTTTTGTGGGGGAAGGGGACATAGCCTTATTTGGAAAGACTCAGACATTTTTACCAATGGAAAAAGTTTTATCAATGTAAAAACTAATGCCCAGTTCTCATACATGGATAACATCCAACAATGATTACTCCTCAAATTCTGAGTGTGCCTACTTGCTGGTATTCTTCTTAGGCTTGATAGATAAAATACAGGATGATATTTTGAATTTCAAATAAACAAGAAATCAATTTTTAATTCAAATACATTTCATGCAATATAATTTGGCATTCTGCATTTTTATTTGTTAACCTGGGAACCTTAATTTGTTTATTCTATTAATCTCATGTGAAATGATAATATGAATATGAAGTATAATAATTCTCAGATCCGGTCACATGGATTTCTTTTTCCCCACACATCTGAGTTTTCTGAAATATGAACTTTAAAGCCATATATTTCTGAGTGTAAATCATAATGGTATGAATCATCAAATCACCTCTCCAGGCTCATTTTTTTTTTGTTTAATAAAACAGTAGTAATGATAGTGAAAGCTTCAGAAGCTGTTGTGAAAATTAAATGACATTATATGTAAAGTAACTGCCAAAAGCAGTTCTTATTTGTCAATTACTTATTTCAAAAATGAAGTTAAATAAAATAAAATTTTAGAACTTCATCAAGATACTAGAATAAAAGTCTTCTAACTCTCTTGAAAATACACCCATTTATCTCAAATTCAGAGAAAATAAAAGCTCTTTCATTATGTTGTTTATACATGAAGTATACCTGTCACTTAAAAAAGACGTGAGGAGGTCACATGCGGAATCTCCAAAATTGCAAATCCAAATTTCGAAGACTGTGAGGTATTTTGAAAATATACTGTAGCAAGATAGATAATATAGTAATACAGACACTATGAACTTTGGACTAAAGAAGACTGGATTTAATTCCTATTGCTTTTCATACGATCTGTGAATTTGTCTTTACCTATACAATTGGAACAAAAGTTCCTCTTTATAATATTATATGTATGATTAAATGAAATAATATATTTTAAATAATTGGGCATAATGAAGATACTAATACTGCCACTCATATCTGACAGTTCTTTTTTTTTTTTACCTTGTGCTTTTTATAGTTGTTTTTAGTCTCAATTTCTTTTGATTATTTTCTCCCATGCCTTGTAAAATGCATGTCTTCTTTCCTTCCTCTTCTCCAATGAAACAGTTTTCTTTTTATGTCTTTTAAAATTTTAGACTTATGGCTGCCCCTTTACGTTTGTGATCTATAGAAGAAATTTTCTCAAGTGTTAAAATGTATGAGATGAAATCTTGGAAGAAATTTGTAAAGGCTGCCTTTTCCCTTCACCTGATGAGTAAGTAAAGCTATGAACAACTAATGCTTGAAAATGAGAAGTTAATGACTACATTGCCTAAGGACAAAGAAAAATAATATGATAAATAAGAAATTCACTGTGTTCTCAAAAAGAAATCTCTTCTAACAATCAATTATGCTTATACAAGTACTTTAAATATGTGAGTAAAAAGTTGTACAGTAGATTATTATAGACAGAAAAATTGACCTCATAGTTAATATGGAGAGATCACATGTCCCCCAGGAAACATTCCTTAACATTGAAAAATGGATAAGTTGGAGATAGGAAGATGAGGCAACAAAGAAGTTATTGCTCATAACATAATTTATCAGAATACATGTTAACAGAGGTTTAAAATTATTATTAAGTACATTAAGGAGAACAAATTATTAAGTTTAAAGGTGGTTTTTTTTTTTTACTTAACTGCCGAAAATATAATAAACAACAAAAGAAGCAATACTAAATGGGCAAGGATCCATGGACTACACAGCTCAAGGACCAAATTACAGGACATTTTTTAAAGGTTGTAAAAAAGAAAAAGAAGAGCAGCAATAAGACCATGAATGGTATGCAAAGTCTAAAATATTTATTTTACCAAAAAAAAGCTTGCAGATCTTTGACATATGGCATATATCTTAATTATTATATTAATTTGTTTTTCTATCTCTGAAGTAAATTTTATAAATAAGCCTTAACTCATTTTCCCTTTGGTTTAGTGTGGGAATGGAGAATAACAACAACTTGACTGTCTTTAAATGTCATTATTATTTTTAGAATTTTGTCAAAGTAGAAAAGAATTATCCATTTAAGCTTGAGACAGAAGTAGGTTAAAAGCAAGAACCAAGATGAGTTGGCTTCAAGAACTATGAATAGTGGAAGTCAAAACTGGGCAGAAGTGGCAAAAAAGAAAACAAGGTTTCCTCAATATATTTCTAAAGTAACAAGTTATGAAAATTACATATTCAATACACATACACACATAATCAGAATCAAAAATTAGAGTAGATACTGAATACATAGTTCTTAAATTAATATCAGCATTTTATATATTACAGTTCAGGAAATAGGAAGTAAACAGTTTATGTTTAAGGTCAGTTAAAACCAATGATGTATATAACTTGCTGTAATAAATATATAATGATGCATCATTAATATCAGTTAATACATTTATGACTGTTACCTGAATTACCGTAAATTTATTGTTGGTAACTAAATTATTGGGAAATAAATTCTGGGTAATGAGGTCTTTAACATGAATTATTTGCAAAACAGAAACCAGTAACCTACGAGTTCTGACTCAGACTCCGTAGGATACAGTTTCGCTTGTGATGAACATGGCAAGTGGAGGAATGTGCAGTAACAACATACACAAGAATAATATATACTGGGTGTTCCTTATGTTCTAGGCCAATTCTAAGTGTATAAAAGATTATACAAGAGTTTTCTACAGATTATTATTGGTCAAACAAAAGACAGCCTTAACTAGCACAAGACACAGGCCATGACTGCAGAAAATGTTATATAAGAAGATCATTTTAGCAAGAAATCCAAAAGACTCTTCATTAAGTCCTCTATTGTTGGGGATGCTTATTGTGGAAAACAGACTTTAGGCTGCTCTATTTTCCCTGAGTAGTGTCAAATGCCACTTGTCTTTTAAATCATTTTCTCTTAAGAGTATTATGACAAATGAGCTTTCAGAGTGAGTTACTGTTAGCTTTTGGCATCAGTTTCTCAAACTATGTCACTCAAATTTATTCTGAGCCCCTTATGCCAATGGCAACTCTGAAAGAAGTTTTACAAACATGGGTACTTGTGCCAGATATTATGGTAATGTTCTAAACAGTTTATCCTCAAAAGAACTGTAAAATACTGATAAGATATAAATACTTCAGATTTAAGAAAGATTAATTTCTTTAATATTTTCAGTACAAATAGATAGATGAATTCATTTTAAATATACTTCTTCATTGACAATTTTCCCTGGAGTTAAATATATTTCATAATGTCATAAATCCATAAGAAATTTTATATGATCGCCTGTATTCTTATATCAAACAGAGGGAGGAATATATTATCACGAAATACTACTCGATATGATAGTTTTAAATTGTCATTAGTCTGCAGAGTCATGGCATTTGTAGTCTAGTAGCGCATAAAATTCATTAAGAAGTGCTCCTTAAAAAACTCAAGCCCTTTTCATATTTCACTAATATATTTCACTAACATTATACATAGATATAGATATATAATATCACTTGGTATTGTATATCATTATGTAACATATTACATAACATATTATGTTACAGTGGCTAGAGATTGGCCCTGCTCTCCTAGGTTAGTAATTTTCAGAGGGTTCAGGATTGAGACGACTCTTCCTAGAATAAACATAAATTCCAACATATTATTTCCTCATCAATGTGGCCTCAGAGAAATATGACTTTAATAGAAAAAGATGAGGACGAGGGGTAAAGAGGTGTTTGTTATGTTTCCATCTCTTGACGATTGCATTCTTAGGCTTTTTAATTATGGGCAAAAATTCCATTTGATCAGTCTCATACAAATTGGAAAGCAATTAGGTATCTGAGCAGTTGCTGAGAGTCTAAGTGATGATTCTGTAATGCAGACCTAACTGATCATTAGTCACAGCAACTGTAAATTTGTTTCTATCTTGAAGTCTTAAAAATTAAAAAATATTAATAGAACAAAACTATTAGTCATTTGTGGCCAAATTCAATTGACCAATCAATTAATTCATCAAGATACTCTTTTCTCTAGGTTTTCTATCAAATTTTCACATGAAAAAGTATTGTCTAAAAATGCACAAGTCAAGCTAAAATTAATCTCAAAAGAGTTCACATTTAGATCATTTGCTTGTATATTTGTTTAGCAATTTAACTTTTCATGAAGTCTCTAAAGCAATTATTCCCTATTGACAAAAGGAAGAATGCAAATTTAAGTCTTAGAAGTGCAACATCAGAATTTAGGTATGTCTCAGGTGAGAGGTAACATGTTGTTTAAATTGTTTGAAGAATGTAAAGACTAGACTATATATATGGCCAGCTAAAGATTGTGGCAATAATCCCACATCAGATGGTAAGACTCCGGACTGAGCAGGGGCACGAAATTTATCACGGGATAATGAAACCAGGTTATTGGAGGGAAGTCGAGAGAAGAAGCAATGCAAAATCTAATAGGATTTTCAACTTAAAGTGGCAAATGGCAGAAGTGGGGAATTAGTAAGGGAAACTGTTTTGAGAAAAATAGTATTAATGTGTCAATAGGTATATAGTGAGATAAGGAAGAGAAACAAAATGAGATAGTTGAGTTTTGAGCAGGATTTTGACTTGCATCTATGTAGGTGCAGGTACTTGTTCCCTAATTTCCAGCTAGATCTTCTTATATACTCAATTTTAAAAAGAGATAATGGTTAGACAATTAAGAAATAAAATGCTTTGTTTTTAAGGAACAGGCATTTGTTTAAATGTTAATGATATAACTGGTATTTAGAGAAATAAATTCCAAAAGATTAGGAAAAAAATTTAAGACTCTTTTTAGGCAAATTCTATACCTTATGACATTTATAGCTGGATCCCATTTACACTTTCGAGCTTCATTTAAAAATAACTACATGCCACATAATTCCAAATGGCCTTTCTCATCACAGTATGGTTATTTTAAAAATTCAATTTGCATTAGCATAATTCTAACTGACATTTAAACTGTCAGTCTGTACGTTTCTCACAGAGTGTTAATTTTATCTGAAAATGATAGAGTATATCACCATTAAGTCAATGATCAGATATGGAAATAAATTCAATTAAATTTCAAAACAAGATACCAAACAAATACCAAGATAATTAAATAAGTGTGCTAGATTTGAATTTGAGGTGCCTGTTATTTTAAATGCTTTGAATAATCAACTAAAGTTGCATATAGATAGATAAATAGACAGGTGATAGATATAGATAGACAGATACACACACTCACACACACACACATTTATGCCAGATTTTTGTCATGACAAGTCCAGTCAGTCAAATGTGTGATATACACAGATGTATCAAATCAAAATTAATTATACATATTCAAGCTAATTTGACATTCCGTGAAAAATCAATTAGGCTAGTCAGTCAAAATGATTTATTTATAATTTGAATATGCATGGAATCTGAGAAAATATAATACTATAGTATATAGAATTTGGATTTAAGTTTGAAAATAGATTAATTGATTTATTAATTTTTAAAGATTTTTAAATAGGAATGCATGAATTTAATAATGTAAGGCATTATCAATGCACATTTTTTTCAAACAATGTGTGACTAATAAATGAGCTTTTATAATGGACTGATAAAAACAATTTAGATTACAAAATTCTGTGTTGTGATCCAGCTGTTTATACTTCACCAACTTGTTCTGCTTTGCTTTTCAATGGGTAATAAGAAAAGGAAAGCAGAAAGAAAACAAAAAGAAAATTGGAAAATTCCTAAAAGGATGGCATCTTGATATTGATTCTTTCAGGCCTTTAACATATCAACTCTCAAGATGTCTCTGGAATATACAAAGTCAGTATAGGTAAACTGGGAGCATCTACAATGAGTGGCTAAGTCATGGATTCTATTGAGATATGAAGAAAAAGAAGAGCTGATTGTTTTTGTGACATAAAAGAGCTGGCTTGTTCTTACATCTGGAATGTGGACTCAAATCTCTTAAGTAAGGGCCTGAGAATACCTTCAAGTTGCCTCAGGAAAGGGTTGTACCAGCATACTTGTCTGTGATGATAATGAGAACGGCTTCTTGACTCCGATGCTTGAGAATAACCTGAATTTGTAGGTTAAGCTGTTCCAGACAGAATTGGTTGGGAGAAGATCCTGCATCTGGAGTAACCTGGCTAGCAGAGAAAATAGTTATTTCCTGTGTACATGTGTTTATAGAAATTCAAATAGAGCAGCGAGTACTATTCCACTTAATAATTATTTGCATCTGGCACCTCAAGTGAGACTAACAGCTTGAATGAGCTGTAAAGTGTATATAATATTGTAGAGAGGAAAAAATAAAAACAAATCAGGAATCAAAGGTTGATGGCAGAACTTAGAGGTCCAAAACATGTGCCTCCTATTGAAACAAAACTCATACACAGCGGATACGAGAGCAATTGACAAAATAATGGAATTCTTCAAAGATTTAATCAGTGCACACACAGAAACACAAACACACTATAAAGACTAAAGAATTTTAGAACCAAAAACAACATTTCAAATGTAAAAATTTATTAGGTACATTGAAAATAATAGTATCCACTTTTGAAAACAAAATTGCTTGGAAGAGGCAGAAATATATAAAATCATTGAAAATAAAATAATGAAAGAATATCTAAAAAATATAAAGGAAGGACGCAGAAGATATAAAGTGAAGAGTAAGAATTCCAGAAGAAAATGGACAGATAGGAAGAAATAGCAAAACCAACAATAGAGAAGAATTTCTCTGATCTAAACAAAGATCTGAATCTGCCCAATGAAAGGCTCATGATAATCCAGGAAAGATACATATATTTTTAAATTAGATAAATATTCACAAAATACTTAAACTCCAAATAGAAAATAAATTTAAAAGAAAAATATTACAAAGTTACAAAATGTAACAAGTCTAAGACATAAAGACGATTTGCTGTGAAACTTCCACTGACCTAGAAATTAGGTGTTAATACTGTGTCTAAATTAAAAATCTCACAGTGCTAAAAGAATCTTGAAATTTACTGTGTATGCTTGTGTTTAACAGCCACGAAAACAGCTATAAAATATTGCATGGAAAATATGTATCTTTAATATAATTACAGTCAGCATAGCAAATTGCTTAAAACAATAAAAGAACTCAGAGATGGGTATCTGAATGATCAGAAGATTCCCAACTATCATCTTTGCCCACATTGAAGTATAAGGGCATTGAATAGGTTGACAATATTATGGCTCTTCTTTCTCAATTCATAGGAAAGAGCAAATGTTACTATGAAAAATATTATAAATAGTTTTACTGAGTTATAATTAAGATTTCTTAAAGAATTTTTAAAAACTGGCAATTCATAGAAGGAATTATCCATCTGACAAATTAGCTTGTGAAATGATACTCCAAACATCTCTAGTTCTTGAGAATGTGTAAATGAAGAATTGCTTTTTATTCTCTAGACTGGGAATAATTAAACACAGGGGGAACTTACAATAGCCAAGATATGGAAGTAGCCCAAGTGTCCATTGATAGATGAATGGCTAAATCATTATATATATATATATATATATATATATATATATATGATATATAATATATGTATACACATATTTTATTATTCAGGTTATATATATATCATATATATATATATATGACATTTTATTCTAGTAAATTAACGTCATATTTAAATAAATAACGTACATGTTATTTATTTTGGTGCTCAATATGAGACATATTGGGCCAGCTATTCATCAAAGTTCTTGTCTCTCATCCTCTATTTTCTGCCAAGGATTATGTGTTACAGCTATGATTTGCATCCAGGTTGACTTATGTGACTACTCCTCACCAAAATGGAAGCTGAGTCAAAATACTATATCTTACTTGCAAGCCACAGTTTTGGGGGTTTGCCTTCTCTCTGTTTGCTTACTGGTGAGGACTACTTCAAAGTTCTTGTGTATGGCAGAGGTTAGTATAGAGCCAGGAAGAAAGCTGCTCTCTGATGAGGAAAAATTATATGGGCTATTATATGTCATTATACTTTTATTTTATGTTTATTACAGCAGTTAGCAAAGCTAATAATGAATTAATTAAAAATGAGGTTATCATTATATTTTTCCAAACAATTAATCACTGGTTTCAATATCATTTATTGAATGATTTATCCATCCACTTAAGTAATATTGAGGTTATCATTTTTCCAAACAATTAGTCACTTGTCACATTACAATTGTTGGATGATTCATCTAGCCCCTATTTTGAAATATCACCTTTTCACATTATAAATTTTCTTTCAAAACAGAGTCTATTTCATTACATTTTTATATATTCTATTTATCCAAAGTTTCTATGTCAGATGCACACTATAGTTTAACATATTGTGTATTTAATAGCCTTTAATATTCGTTAGAAAAAGTTTGCTTTAGCATTTATTTTTTCTTGACTCTTCTTACTCCTTTATTCTTCCACATGATTTAAGAATTTTTAGCAATTAAAACACAGTATGTCAATTGAAATTGTGTTTAATTTATAAATTAATTGAGTGGAAGTTTTTATCTTTCAAATATTGTATTTCTTTTTAGGAATATATTAGGTCTCCCATTAATTTAGGTCTCCTTTTAATTTCCTTAGTGGCACACACTCATTTGTAAAACCACATGCAAAATAATTGGAAACGAAAACCCAGACATTTAGAAAGAACACAGAGAAATATTAATGGCAGTGTGACAATAGTATTTTTTCATTAGAATCTTTGTTGGGATTTAATATAACTGAGCAAAGAACATCAAGGGCTCATGTATCTGTTGGAAAAATGGTGTCATCATAAGAGCATACTCCTAAAAAAAAAAAAAAAAAGAGCATACTCCTATGCATTGTAGAAGAAGGGAGGGATTTATTCTTGTATCAATTAATATAATAATAATTGTAATAATCTGCCTCAATGTCTTTCATATGAGCAGAGGCCTAAAAACACCATGTATTTCCATTTTGTAGGAACTATTATTCAGTAACTTTATATCATAACCAAAGGTGTAGGTATAAAGTATTAGAATCCCTGATTTTCGTTATACTAACAGTATTCTATCCAAAAGTATCTCTCTTTACTTTCTTTCTTTTCCAATTTTAAAAGTAGCATTCTTTCTAACTCACTTCTAATTTATACTGAAATTTTAAGTGTCAAATATAAATTTAAGTGACATGTACAAACTGAGTTTCTAGTTTTGAACTCTCAGTGGTTATTGGCTTGTACGTCCAAATTTCCTCAAAATTTGTATCCAGGTGTATGTTCTGCAAATACCTCCAACTCCATATTCCAAAGACAACTCAACTCGATTCACCACAGGTATGTTTTTGTTTTCTGGTTGTTTGAAAACAGAATCATCAGTCTCTTATGTTATCAGGTAGAATATTCAAAATTACTTGTATTTCTGCTTTCTTTCTCAGTCTTACCTTTCATGAATAATCCTTCAAAACAATTCCAGTTTTGCTTTTTTTTTTTTTTTGTCTTCCAAATCTACCCTCCTTCAATTGATTTTGTTCAGGCATTCATTGACTTTTACATGATTTTCTCTAATAAGTTTCAGCTGATCCCAGTGACATCCAGCAAACTTTTTTTCCTCCAAAACATTATTATATTTTGGGTGCTTTTATACACTGTCCATGGGAGGCTAAACAAGAGAAACTACTTTGAAAAATGATTCGGCATTTCCTTTATAAAGAGTGACTTATTCTTTGAATTAGCTCTTCTATGGCATGGATTTGCCCAATTAAATGTAAACTTACCACTACCAGAAGGACATGTATGTTTATAGCAGTTTACAAATAGTAGCCTAAGCTGAATCTCAAAGGACCAGATAAACAAATTACAATATATTCCTAAAACATAATCCTACTTAACAACATAAAGAAATAAATTATTTTTACAGCAAAGAAATGATTATCAACATCATTTTGCTTAGTGAGAAATTCTGCACACGAAATCATATATTCTCTATGATTCCATTTATATAAAATTTTGGAATAGGGAAAATAATCTATGCTCAACTATCAGAACAGAGGTGATTGTGTTTTAATTGGGTAGGGAAGGGGCATGAGGAAACATTCTTGAATGATAATGATGTTCTGTAATAGGGATCTGGAAACTTTTCTGGAAGGGCCAGAGAGTAAATTTTTTAAGCTCTCTGGGCTGTCTGGTCTCTGTTGCATCTACTAAGAATTGGAGTGTGTTCCCCCTCCCCTTGAATCTGGGCTGCCCACATGATGCAATTTATCAAAAATATGCATTGGAACTTCCAATGTGTGACTGTATGTGTAGGTCTCACTGTTTTCATTTCACAGTTTTAATAACTAGCTCCCTGACTACACGGTGGATGCAGACATCACATGGAGAAAGATAAGACTTAGAGGTTAAGAACTACAAAAGGAGAAAGGGAAGTCTCAAGCATCTAGTCTACTCTGCTGAGACACCACCATATTAGTAAGACCCTTTGGATCCTCCATCCTAGAGTAATTTTTATACTTTAGTTTTGTTTTGTTTTTGTTTACCATATATTGATATAACTAAAATACAGTAAAATGCTTAGATTTTAATGTGCAGTCATTTTTTCCCCTATGAATCCTGTGTAACTACTACCTAGATCAATATACAGAATATCTCCTGTCCTCTCAAAGGCTCCCATGTACCATGTCCCAGTCCATAAATTACACCTGGTACAAAGTTAAATACTGATTGTCCTGTGATGAGTGCCTTTCTGCTTAAATCATGTTTTTTTCCTCTTTTTAGATTAACTGTCCATTAATGGAACATATACTTCCATAGCCTCCTCAGAATGGATTATGGTAAGTAAAACAAGATCTTGAGTATCTCTAATGCCATTTCTTTGTACCTGTTCTTGATTTATAATTTGTTTGTGTATAGAAATTAAAATTGCAATACATTTTTTCCCTCTTGCAAAACTGATAGCTTTACTGGGGTGCCTGGGTGGCTCACTCAGTTGAGCGTCCAGCTCTTGATTTTAGCTCAGGTCATGATCACAAGGTCCTGAGATCAAGCCCCACTACTGGCTCTGCACTCAGCCAGGAATCTGCTTGAGATTCTCTCTCTCCCTCTCCCTCTCTCCCTCTCCCCCACTCACACTCCCCCCCAAATAAATAAATAAAATCTAGAAAGAAGAAGAAAGAAAGAAAGAAAGAAAGAAAGAAAGAAAGAAAGAAAGAAAGAAAGAGAAAGAAAGAAA
>CM052893.1:44151497-44177080 GCA_028534135.1 Potos flavus | reverse complement strand
AATGTTCTGAATTTTAATGTAATGTGCCTTGGTGAGAATTTATTTTCATTCAGTGCTTTAGGCATTGTGTAGGTCTCTCAATTTTGTGTTTCAAAGTTATTAGTTCTGTGAAATATTCTGGGTGAGATATTTGATAATCTACTTCTCCATTTCATCTTTTATCTATGTCTGAATAAAAGTTCAGATATTGGAATTTCCTGAAATTATTTCTTTTTTTCATATCTAATCTCTTCTTCACTCAGTCTTTTTACTTATTATAGCATCTGGAAATTATCTTTAACTTTATTTTTACCATCCCATTGGAGTTTTCATTTCTGAGATCTTTATGCACCTTTATATATCTGTGCACCTTTATATATCTGTGTCTATAGCTATATTTCCAAAGTATCTTTACTTGTTGCTCCTTATTATAGATTCTTTTTTCTTTTTCGGTGTATAAAAGATCCTTTCTGAGGCTATTACTCACAGCTATGTGGGTACATTGTATTTACTCCTTCCTATCCTCCCATGTTTCTTCTGGTTTCCATGATTTTTTTCTCCTCAAATGTCAGATGTATCTTAGCTATCCAATCAATCATACTTAGCTGTGAGGAACAAAACTTTGAATGAACATTCCTCGGTTCTATTTAAAACATGCCAACTAACGAGCTTCTAGAGCAAAGTGTCTGATCTATGTTTTTGAAGGACCATTACCTAAGAAGATCTGTTAGTTTTCCATTTCTAGTACTCAATTTTCCCTTGGAGGAATTCTCCAGTGTCCCACTTTGGGAGGTTCAAGTCTAGTTGTCATTTTTCTCAGACCCATTGGAGATGGGAAGAATTGTTCTCAGTTCAGGATAGAATGTTTCCTTTAACTTACATTCCTTTTTCAGTGTGATCTCCCTGCTGAGCTATTGTCAGAGTTCCCTGCCTCCCTGGTGGAACACTTCCAGAGTGTAAATTGAGGCTTTGTGCCTTTCATTTGTGCTGTAAGGGGAGAAATATGAAAATCTAAGAGCATTGAAACATACTTTCAAATATGATTTTGGTCTGTAGACCTCTCTCCAGCTTCTACATCAGGAAGTAGTTTGTGCCTTCAGAACCGAGCTGTGCAGGAAAGAACTCTGCAGCATGGTTTTGCCTGCTTCAGCCAAACCCACTTCCAGAGAAAACGTTGCGTTCCTCAATGACACCTTGCCCATTTTCTTTGTGTCTTTCAGGTTTTGTTGCTGCTATTCACTCTTCCATTTCCATTATCTTTATGCATGTATTCATTATATGTTCCCTTATAATCTTAGTGGGGCTTTGTGAGATGCAGACTGCACAAATATTTGTTTAATCTTTTGTGTTTACTACAAGTACACGAACTCCTTTTAAGAAGTTGGTAGGAAAGTAGGGCAAAAGAGACCACGGTTGCTGGAAATGCACTCAAGACACCAGTAAACAACCTTTTGATGTTTTCATATTTGTTTTTTCTTTTATTCCCTGGAATTATATATTTCCTTGAATAAATGTTGTATCTAAGATATCAGATGTATTCCAAGTTCTTGAGTTGTCTAATTTGCATTTGGTATGTGTGTTCACTAAAAATAGGGCCATTGATATCTGTCAGAGATGCGAACCTTTAGAAAAAACATGAACTACTTTAGCATAAACTCTTGATAAGAAACATTAGTTATTTTATCTTTGCATAGTTAGTGGTATGAGCCAAGTTTAATATTTTATTTAATCACACTTTAATGTATTACAAATCAGAAAATATAAAATTATTAATCAAATGTGGGAATTTTAGTGAGTTATTGCTGTGTCCTTCTGCACCTGTGGAGTTGAAGCTCTCATTTTCACAGAGAATTTTGAAGATGATGGTGTTTTGAGGCCACAGGAGGCAAATTTAAAATTGAGAGATAGGTATTGTGTAAATACAATTGTTTTATTCATAAAGGACCTCAGTTTTGTTAATTATTTATTTTTAAATGTAAATGCTTCCTCTATGCATGTATTGTAATTTCATTTTTATTGTTAAAAGAAAAATCATGTATCTTAGACAACTCTTTATGTAACTTTTTTTTTCTATTTATGTGCTATTTGTTAAAAGATCTTTGATAATTCTTTTAGAAATTAAGTTCAGTTAAATCTATAAGTAGGACAAGAGTTACCTGATGTGGTTAGGACACTCAAGCAAACGCTGTAATTTTTGTACAACTTGGAAATGATAATAGTACCTACATAGCAAAAATAAAAAAGTGAAGTAATATTGTTATTATTGCTTAACAATGGCAAAATAATTAAACACTCTCTGGGTACCTGGAAGGGTCAATATGATTCATCCATTACAAGTTCACTATGACAGTGATTCTTAGAGGTGCATTTAAAATTTGACTTGTCTTTTTTTTTTCATTCAGAAAGGAAACTATATTGCTTATTTTAGGCTTTAGCTAAGAATATGTACACATATGGACAAACTTTACAATTATGTTATTAAATTCCTCTTTGTTTGGTATATTCGATTTTTCCGGACCGAGACTGGTGTCATAATATCTGGTATTACTCTTGGGTTTCCACCAGCATTTCCCTGAATTTCCCCCCCAAAACAAAATTTGCTTTAAGTATTTTTAAGTAAAATTCAACAGAATATAAATGTTCGTAGGAGTTTTTTTGATTACACCTTTCATCAACTGATTCTGTTTTAATCATTTATTCTTTTGCATAAAACCTTATTTTGCTTTTTTAGTTTTCTTTTTTAATTTGATCATCTTTTTTCAGTGTACCAAGATTCATTGTTTATGCACCACATCCAGTGCTCCATGCAATATGTGCTCTCCTTAATACCCACTACCAGACTCACCCATTTATAAAATTTCTCTCTGGATTTATAAAATTTATAAAATTTATAAAATTTTCAAAGGGAAGAATTGTAAAGGGAAAATTTTATTTTAGTATTGAAGAAGAGTATTTTTAAAAGAAATAGAGAGTGAAATTTAAGAAAAATACCACTTTAAAATAAGTTAACAAATCTATTTTAAGGCTGGCTAATTTAGTTAAGAGTTGATTTTCCTGCAGCTACAACATTTTAAATTATAGATAGTTGTCCAATCTTGGGTCAGAGATGGAAAGGGTTAAAGTTAGGGTTAGTTGTATTTTGGCCCTTATGTTTATCCTATAAGATGTGTGATTTAATTATCACAACACTTCTATCAAACACTCCCTTTTTACACACAGGGAAATTGAGTCACAAAAAAAATTTATTTAATCACTTCATGTTTTACAACCAATATTTGGTCCTAAATACATAAATTTCTAAAGCCTGGCTTCTATATATTTTTCCAGGCTGCATAATTCATGTTAGTATATTAAAATAGCAAATAACGCAACACCCAAAATGCACTGAGTTCTTGGTATCAATGAACCAATTAAAAAAAAAGATATAATTTTCTTTTTCAGTTATTCAGCAACATTATTAACATTTTCTGTGTGCGGGGCGCCTGGGTGGCTCAGTGGGTTAAAGCCTCTGCCTTTGGCTCAGGTCATGATCTCGGGGTCCTGGGATCAAGCCCGCGTCGGGCTCTCCCCTCATCAGGGAGCCTGCTTCCCTCTCTCTCTCTGCCTGCCTCTCTGCCTACTTGTGATCTCTCTCCCTGTCAAATAAATAAATAAAATCTTTAAAAAAAAAAAAGATTTTCTGTGTGTGAGCCCAGCATCTTTGTAGGTGCTGTTGTTACAATGGCATAAGATAGGAGCAGTGGGTGTGGGTTTGGTTCGAGCAATCAGAAAAATTGAGCTGAGACCTGAATAAAACAAATATATAATATAGTCCCACCTTTATCTAGCTAATGTGAAATCTGATAATGAAATTTTTTAGGCAGAAAGAATTACAATATTAAGATCTTAAGGTGAAAACAAGCATGGATCATGTGAGAGGAAAATTTGGTAAATCCTTAAGTCTGGGCTGTACCATCACATCCTCCATTCCTTTGTATCTGTCTATTTTACAAATTACTTTCTTACCATTATAAGTCATTTCAATTCCAATTTTCAGAGAAAATCTCATCACCTAAATGACCTGAATAAAGCTATTTGAATAAACTAAGTCAGATTAACATGTAACTAAATGGTAACTACTTAATCTTTACAGGAATATTTTTCTAGTACTTGAAGATTCTTATAAATTCAAACACACCTATTTTTCTGAAAAAATGAAAAAATTCAGAGATCATTAATTTTAAATAATATGAGCAGAGATGTTTTGAGAAAAGGATCTCTCTAAAATTTAGCTGTTTCTTCTTTTTATAGCTCTATCCATCCTGGCACATTGGGATAAACAGAATTTGCAGTTAAGCTCAACGACATTGTTATTATTATTATTATTATTATTATTCCTTACTAAATGTTGCATTACACAAATAATTTAAACTTTTAAACTTTAGTTGGTTAAATAATTAAAAATGTGTCATAACACTCTCAAATCTGGTCTCTGTTCAGTAAATTTTCTATTATTCAAACTGGGCATGTGAGACTTGTCTTCAATTTCTTTCTCACCTACCATATCCTTCAACGTCAATCCCCGTTGTTCGTACACTCCCAGTACCTGTCTAAACTTTCCATGCAGATGGCTACTATCTTAATTATAGGATTTCTATCTCCTGTTTTGGTCTGAAATATTACAATAGTTTGATAACCAATCCCCTTCTGTCAATCTTTCTTTGCTTTCTAATTAAGCATCAATCTTATAACCATTTATTTTAAAGGGCAAATACTTTTTGTAATATTTTATCACTACATTACTAAAAGTCCTTTAATATCTCCACTCTACACTTTTACTAAATTCCAAACTCATTGGCATAACGTAAAAAGTTATTTTGTGGGATTACATACTTTTATTTTACTTTTACAATCTCAGCTTCTTTCATCCTTTTCCTGCTACCACTCATGCTGTTTCCTAAGTTACATGGAATGCTTGAAATATCCAAAACCTAAGACTTCCTAAGCCACTTTGGTTTTTAGATTTATTTATTTATTTGAGAGAGAGAGGAGGGAAAGTTCAAGGGTAGGGGTAAAGGGAATGGGAGAGAATCCTTAAGCAGACTCCCAGCTGAGCTTGGAGCCCAATGTGGGGCTTGATCTCAGGACCCTGAGATCATGACCTGAGCTAAAATCCAGAGTCCGACACTTAATCTACTGAGCCACCCAGACACCCCATAGAGTATTTTATTTTTCTAATTTATTTTTTATTTTTATTATTTATTTTTTTTTAAGATTTCATCTATTTATTTGTCAGAAAAGGAGGGAGAGAGAGAGAGCACAATCGGGGGAGTGGCAGGCAGAGGAAGAAGCAAGCTCCCTGTTGAGCAAGGAGCCTGATGCTGGACTTGATCCCAGGACCCTGGGATCATGACCTGAGCTGAAGGCAGACACCAAACTGACTGAGCCACCCAGGTATCCTTATGTTTTTGTTTTAAGTAGGATCCGCACCCAGAATAGAGCCCAAATCAGAGTTTGAACTCACGACCCATTAAAACCTTAGCTGAAATCAAGAGTCAGATGCTTAACTGACTAAGCCACCCAGGCACCCCTACTTTGGTTTTTAGATCCATTCTAGTGATGTTTGTCTCTCTTGTTCTAGCTCTTACTCTTTCTCTCTCCTATTCCTGACCTAATACGTGCTTCAACAAATACACACACACATACACAAATCCTGAAAGATATATTCAATTTGGTAGCCATGGATGCACTTGGATAAGTAACCTTGCCAAGGTACATTTTATATTTTCCTACTTTATCCAACTCAATATATTGGCAGTTTGTCCACTTATTCACATTTGTGTTGCTAATTGAGGATGCTGAGTGAGTCTAATATCCCTTCTTATTTAGTGGTATTGAATGAAAGGGAAATAACACTCTTCTCACTAACGTGAAAATCTATTTCAATAGAGTCTCATCAAGAAGTAGCTCATATCATTTACAAATTGGCTTAAAGTAGTTTTGGTTGACTATATCCTTATTTTGCCTGTGTCTTAATGACCTGTCCCTGCCATTCCTGTAATCTTTACTGATAGGATTGTTGGTGTAATTTGGTAGATACTGGAGCCTTTGCTCTAACTTACTTTCATTTTTTCCAGAGGTAACAAAAGCAGCCAGGATATCACATTCTTGACAGGTTTTTGCTCTGTTTGAATTTCTTTAGTAATCTGCCCACTATTAAGTAGGTGCTATTTACTAACCCGAGTTACAGGGGAAGAAATTGAGTCATAAAGAGTTTATAAACACGTGAGTTTATAGTTATTGAGCTGTACAACTGAGATACGAACTAGGCCATCTGGTTCTACGGTCTGCACTCTTAACCCGAGGACAACAGACACTTTCCTCCTGCAGAGGTCAGGGCTCATGTCCTGGGGAAATGTGAGCAAAGTGAAGATACAGTTTTCCAGAGTTAGTATTCCAGCACCCCCCCTTTTTTTTAATAGCTAAAGAGAGTACAGCCTGTTTGGAAACTCGGTAATCAATAGCTTAATCAGTGGTATGTCACCAAATACGTACTTCTGAATTCTCTTTTGAATTTTAAAAATATAGAGAGATATTCATATTTACACATTTAAAAATACTTTAGGTAAATCTGATTAATGGTTATGATAAGACCAACTCATTTAAAGACTTTTATTCTAGCCTTCCAGTATAACGCAGAAGTGGAACAAAGTTGCAAATAATTCATCATTTTCCTCTTGGAAAAATATATTTTAAAATCTATAAATATTGTGAAAACTAAGATCATATTTACCTTGAAGTAGGTTTCTATTAAACAAAATATTTGTACCTTATTACGTGGACTCAGTGGAATTTAATATGGTTGTCAGATCCTTATAATGTATTGTTTTTCTAATATATTTAGTATGGTTTTTCAGAGGCCTTAATTTATCTTGTTTTCCAACTTAAAATTTTTGAGATCTTTGGGTGGTCAAAGTTTAGAGATGTACATTGCCCTTAATCTTTGCAGTCACAATATCTTTGTATTTTCAGTGCTTTTAATATAGTCAAAAAATTATGTCACTTAAAGTATCTAGGGATTACTCTTTCATTATTTATAGCCTCTTCAATTTATTTTCTAATCACTACAAAGAACCTCATTATGAAGACTGTTTGCATGTGCAAATAATTAATATAAATGTGTAAGTAGTTGTAAATAAAATAGTGTTAAAGGGAATTACATGTCTTCAGAAAGATATGCCAAACTAATTACGATATTAGCACATCCATAACATATGGTTACTGATAGCCAATGTGAATACATATTAATCTCAGAACAAGCGCATTGCTCCTACAAAAATATATTATGGAATGACAAATTGCATTATGTTATATAAGTTTACAAGGAAATATTCTCTGACTTTTATATTTACCTGTAGGGATTATCACAGAAGAAATAAATTATGAAATGAATCACATTTTCTTATTTATCTTAACTGCATATTATTTTTTAATTCTGGAGAAAATTTTCTTTTAACATTTGTAGAATCCTAATTTAATCGCTATTAGCAAAACTAGTGAATCAAGAAAATCCAATCTGAAGATAGTATTTACTTGCAAGACAGAAAATTTTAAAAAGAGACAACAATAATAGTGCCTTAAATAAAAAGTTCCCTAGTAACTGCATTGATTAATTAAGACTTTTTCTGTTGAAGGTGATAGAACATCTAAGTCTAACTCTGAGAAGAAAAGAACAGAGTATATTGAGTCTAATAGGAATAAAATTCTAAGGACCTGGGGTTCAAATGGTGTTATCAAGATCTTGTTACTTCCTCTCCCTTTCTTGTCTCATTGCTATGCTGAGTTCACTTTCCACCACCATGTGGTAAAAGGATACTGCTGCATCAGAAATCTTATCCCCTCAAACTTATATCCAGCAGTTAAGTTTGAATCTCTTCCCTAAAACTCTATTAAAAATCTTGTATCTTCAGATTCACTGTCTAGTTTAGGTCTAAGTTGTCTGTTCTTCTCCTGGAGTGAAAGTAACTATTGTATTAAACTTTACTAAAATCCTAGGTGAATAGAAATTTCCTCAGAAGAAAGTTATTATAGGATTACCAGAAGGAGGTGACTAGGGGAGTAGTAGCAGAAATAATAGGTGTTCATTGTAGTTTATCTTTATTGAAAGATAGCACATGTATGCACAAACACAGATTCCCCATACGTAAGTACATGTAAAACCTGCATACTCATAGAAGGGAACAGTTTACTACAGGCAAATGTTGCCAGTGAGAACAACTAGGAAAGCAAAATATATTACAAAATTCCAATTATAAAAGTAGGAGCGCTACAGAATCAAGAAACACTAGAAGGACTAGAAATAGTGAGGCGATATAAATATTTGCAGCTGTCTTTCTCCCCTTCAGGTATTTATAAATTGTACTTTTAGTCTTAAAAAATTGTAAGCTAAGACACTGAAATTCAGAATTTGGTCTAGAAAAAAGCACAATGCTTCCAAAGGAAGAAAATTATAGTGAATGGTTAACTTAGTAAGAGAAGTGATGGCCAAGAGAAATCAATGGAATGATACCTTTTTTGAATTTTTATTTAAATTCCAGTTAACGTACTGTGTAACATTAGCTTCCAGTGTACAATATAGTGATTCAACACTTCCATACACCATCCAGTACTTACCACAAGTGCCCTCCTAACCCCCATCACCCCTATAACATATCCTAGTCAGCTTGAAATGAGACCTTTAAAATGATGAAATAAAATACTCACTAGTTTAAATCATATGCTCAACAAAATATACTCTCTACGTAAAAGTAGAGTGTAGACATATTTTATTAATTTATTTATTAATTTTAAACTGAGATATAATTGAAATAGATTTTAGGCCAAAATGAGTGGGTTTGTTGTCTGTGGGAATGCAGTACAAGAAACATTTAAGTAGCTCTTCAGAAACAATGAAACGATACCAGAAAGAAATGTGGAAATATTTGTAAGATCATCAGAAGATCGACATATAATAACTTTAAATAGATATTGTTTTTAAAAGTGGTATGTTTGCAAGATTAAGTTACATGTGTAATTAAAATAGATGTGTACTAAATTATTTAAAATAGCAATCTTTATCATATTCCCAGAGAGGGAACAAACCAAATATGAATCAGTATTCACACAATGGAATATTTGTCAGTAATGGAAATGAATAATACACAAATACATGCAAATGAAAAAAATACAACATTTAGAAAAAGAAGCAAACCACCTACAACCCTGTTTATTTAAAGTACAAGGAGAAGCTGACCGATGCTGTAAGAAGTTGAGATCGTGGATGTCTCGGAGGTTAGTGTTTAAAAAGGAGCAGAAGAGGTATTTCTGGCATTTTGTGATTTGAATATTGATTGCATGGGTATATCTAACTTGTGAAAATTTGTAAGCTGTTGATCCATTACATGAACGTTTTTCTGTATGTACATTTTACTTCAGTGAGAAGTTAATGAGAAAGAGAAAGAGAGAAAACCAGCACTGTTTACTTAAATGTGAGATGGTAATGTGGACTTAAGTAACTTTTAAGACTTATTCTACTATAAATTTCAAAAGTTCCATTGTTTATCATAGTAATTAAAAAATTAAGCATTAGCAAAATCTACCTGAAAAACTAAATGAAGCATAATGATAAAGTATTATTTTAGAAACTAATCATTAAACTAGTCATAGAAAGTTGCTAAAGGATTATCTTCAGTTAATGGTAAATGAATAATATATTTAATGGTGATCATAGCAAAGGATAATTGTTTTCAAAGATTTGTATGCATTGCACATATTGCAATGAGTTGATAATATTCTCATGATAAAATGCAAGTACAAAACGATTTTAATGGAATGTCAGATAACCAGAATGCCAGAGTTAAATCTAACCATCTTTTCATTTATCTAAAATGTACTTATTAGGACAGATTACTGAACATCAGTGAAAGTTGTACAAAGCCAATAAGCCAAAATAAATATAAAAAAATTTGTGCAATTTGTCATGGATTTCTTTAAATAAAAATGTTGTAACAGTTAGATTAGTTTCAAATTTTCTTGCAAAGGAAACAGCAAATGTAATTAACTTATGAGAAATACTCAGAATTACATAACGTAATGACAATATTTATTACACTCCTACTATATGCTGGAATTTGTTATGCTCTAGTGACGCCTTCCCTATAAATGTCACTACATAAGTCCTACTAATATTATTCCATTTTGTAGAAAAGGAAATTGAGAAATATATTCAGAGACTCACGATTCTTCTGGCCCCAACATCTATGCCTTCAGATGAATGATTCTCAAAATGAATTGTGTACCTGAATTTCATATGGAACTTTAAAACTCACACAGGTCATTACCAAGATTCACTGAAATTAAACACTTAAACAGTGAGTTCTAGGCACCTGTATTTTCATAAAATCTCACAAATTCTGAATTTTACTTGTGCTCACTGACATTCTTTGGCACAAGTCCATGCAGGAGTTTCCTGAAATATTTGGTTTTTTTCCTCTTATTTGATGATGATGTTGTTTTGCTGTTGTTTATATTCAGAATTTTTGCAGAGTTCTGTTGAGAAACCGGATTGCTGATTCTCAACTTGTGTCCCTATGATTCTTTCCTTACTTTTGGTTTACTGATTTGTCTTATTTACCTGTTCTCTTACTTTGTACTTGAAGGTCATGATGCCATGCTTTGGCTACCTCCAGCCTTCTGTTGCTGTTTGGAGTGACAGCCAGGATGGATTGATTTACCAAATAACTGAATCGATTTACTGTTTCTGTGGTGACCAACTATAATCAATTTTAATTTAAACTGTGATTTTGACTTGGTTGTCCCCTGGACCCACTGGCTATTATCACATCAATACTCGTGAATTGTCATCCCATCCTTAAGAAAGAATATCACCCTGTTGTTACATGGCCATCTCACTGAGTTAGAAAGAGATAAAAATTGAGGTAGCTATCTTGGGGTAGCTGACAAAATTTTATGTCTTTACTAGGGTGTGGATTTTTTTTTTTAAGATTTTATTTATTTATTTGACAGAGAGAGAGAGATCACCAGTAGGAAGAGAGGCAGGCAGAGAAAGAGGGGGAAGCAGGCTTCCCGCTGAGCAGAGAACCCAATGCGGGGCTGGATCCCAGGACCCTGAGATCATGACCTGAGCTGAAGGCAGAGGCTTTAACCCACTGAGCCACCCAGGCGCCCCATTAGGGTGTGGGATTGTAAGAGTGTTCAACTTATAATGATTTCCTAAGATATTTGGGTCAAAGTGTTTTTTTTTTATATCAGTATTTTTAAATTAAAAGTTTTAACCATGAAAACGAAAATAACAGACTAATTTCTATTAGGTGATGGTGAGACAGTGGTACAGTCAGGGAGAGCTTTGGGAAAGCTATTGTAAAAGTTCATGTGAAAGAAATCAGTGTAGAAGATGGCAGCAAGGGTAAAGATAATTAGAATGATCTGAATTCTGGATACATGGTTAGTGTAAACAGGAAGGGCCAACTGATGACACATGGGTTGTTAGAAAGTTGTCATTGGTATGACTTTAGGATTTGGGGCCCTGAGCAATTATTTTTTTCTGTCATTGGGGAAAAATAAAAGCAAGAGAAAAAAGTGCTTTGTTATATACCGTTTTGCTTTAGGGCAGGAAGATCAGGTGGTCAATTTGAGCTATTTAATTTTTGAGATGCTTAGTAAGTCATGAGACCAAATGTAATTACTGAAGGAGTGGAAGTGCAAACAGAAATAGAAGAGATAAAGAATTAAAGGATGGAGCAATCCTGTATGTAGAGGTCAGAAAAAGAAATAGCATCTAAGAAGACTGAGTGAGATTAGAAAGTATGGTGAGCGATAAGAACAGTGATGTGACTGAAAGCAAGTGAATTGTTGTTTTCAAGAGAAAGCTTGCTCAACCGTGCCCAGTGCTGCTGATAAATTGAGTGAGATGAGAATAAAGAAATTAGCATTATATTTATCAGGACCATGATAAATCAGAATAGTTTTGGTGGACTTTAGAGTAATAATACCATGTTTTTAAGCTGATAAAATCCAGGAGAATAAACAAGTAATGATACAGAAGAGGGGGAAATTGCCAAAAACATTCTTTAGTAGGAAAAAGGGACTGTATTGTTATGCCAAAGAGAAAAGAGACCGTTTCAATATTCCCTGATTGTTTTCCATAGTGATAATGAGAACAAAATATGTGAACACAGATCCAGGTAGCATAATCAATCCATGTGATGGGTAGATTTCCTCAGTAAAATAGGAAACAAGGTCATCAGTTTAGTGGAAGGGCAGGGAATACACGTAAGATACTGGGGATTTGAGAAGAAACAGAATGAAGTCCTTATCTTGGCGCAAAGGGCAGTGAATGGATTAGAGAAATACTGTAAGATTTCTATCTACATCAAGTGTTTTTCAAGCTAATGATCATATTTGTCTATTTTTTTCCAGCCATTTCCCACGGTGGTAGGCAGTTAGAGTGCGGTTAGAGCACCGGGCTCTGCTAAGGTTGTCATTTAGCTAAGGGAATAGAGTGAAAGGAGAAGCAAGCAGTGTGGAAGCCATAGACAAGAGCGTGATTATGATGGCTGAGCATGGAATTTAATCAGAGAAAGGAGGAGACTTAGAAAGGAGATCAAGAAAATAGTGAGGAAAAGTGAAAAATAGTAGAACCAACATGTTTATGTGTATTGTTTCTGAGCTTTATTTTAGATTTTGCCATTTACTGACTTAATTGTGATATAAATAATAGACTTGATAAAATCTTTCTGAATAAATAATATGGCTATATATGGAATACTATAATACTTTACATTTAATTTAACAAATAACACTTAGGATGATTAATTATGAACCAATAAAAATCAACATAAAAAAGGAATAAACTCCTAAAAAACAATATTTAAGAACTTCCAAAGAATCATATTCCAAGGCTAAATTTAGGGATCATGACATCTTTGCAGAAATCTATAAATATCAGCGGTATCAGACATTTTGTCGTGTAGACAGACAGCTTTGATTCTTTTGACAAATTGTTGTGGTTGGAACTCTTCCCAGACCATTCAGCTTTGTGCATGTGGATTCAATTTAAATTAGTGGCGGTCTGACCTTTAGTTACATAATTGCAACTGGGTATGAATTAGTGCTCACTGTTTCAGGGAAAGACTTAAAAATATGTAGATTAAAGGGTAGCGTATTGCTAATGATCATTATTTATTCAACACTATTCATTACGTTCTGGGAGAAATGAATAATATTGCTGAAATGCATAGATTATCTTAGGGCTGTGCATAACCATATTGTCAGAAGTTTTGGGACTTTATTCTGAAAGTCACAAGTGAAAAGAACTGTCAGACTTCTTTTTGGCAACTGGGAGGGATAAGGGAGAATTACTGTCCTACAGTGAAGACCAACAGAGGATTCCTTTATGCTTCATCCTTTACTTTGTCTTTTTCCATCTTCTCTGCACACATTCCAAACATTTAAAGGGTAAATGAAAGCATACTAATTCTTAAGGAGAAAAAAATGTTAATAAAAAATAAAATTATAATATAATCCCATTTTAAACCATTAGATAAAAAATTATTTTTTAGATAAAAAATTATTAAGAATAAATGAAGTTTCATTAAAGGGCAAGGCTACCTACAAATTCATTCTCAATTTTAGATACTTCTATTAGTCTGTGTAAAAATATAGTTTTATATTTTAGAAGAAGAAAGATGTTTTGACACAAAATATGTAATAAGAAGCCCTATTCAAACATTTTGATTTAGTTCGGTTACCAGTGTTGGTTTCCAAAGATCAATGTCTATTTGTATTATTTGTATTTTATAAGCATTTATTATTAATATACTTACAATATGCAAAGTAATATGATATCACATTTAGATATATTATAATACATTCCAGATTAATTTTCTAACTTTGAATGCATACTCATTGAAGCTATATAAGTTAACTGACTTAAAAATAACCAAACCTGAGAATGTAGATAGAAAAGTGTGTTGAGTCATTTGATACCTAATATGAATATTAATTTTCTTCTATTATAGAAATATATAAAGAAAAAGAATAAGGTCAGTTTAGTTTCTGGTTTTGAAATATCTTATACTTCACTCTTTCTGCTCTAAAATTCTGTTTGTGAAATTTAGACCCTTTTGCCTTTTTTTCCTTTTAATATATGTTGAGGTAATATTTTGATATTTTACAGCACAACGATAGAAGTTTCTGGATATGTGGTTTGTAGACTTGTAAAACGTATGCAAGTTTAATTTCTCTAAATTTTATAGATCTAGCCAAAAACACATTACTGAGCATGTATGAATTTCAATATGAAAAGAATAAAATTAACTAAAATGTCAATTGAAATATGTATGATTACTGTATTATCAATTGATTTAATCATTAATGTGGCAATTTTTATGCTGGGAGTGATAATCTTTTTTTGAAATTTAGCATGTTATTCAAAGCTACATACATCCAACCACTGAGGGCTCAGTCGGTTAAGTATTGGCCTCTTGAGTTCAACTTAAGTCATGATCTCAGGGTTATCGAATTGAGCCCATCATGGAGCTCCATGCTGGATATAGAGCCTACTTAAGATTCTTTCTCTCCCTCTGCCCCTCCTCCCAGCTTCTGACGTGGTCCCTCTCTCTTTCTCTCTCAAAAATAAAAATAAAAAAAGCTACCTATATGCTATAAAATACAATATAGCAATATAATATATCAAATAGGCCTGTTTCCAGATTAAAATGAGTGCTTTATTGGATTCTGACTTTTGAATAAGACTCATTATTGTTTTAATTATCTTAAACACTTTCATAGTGAATATTGGAAAGATAAAATATATCAGAAGTGGTAGTTTCCAGACAAATAATTGTTCCAGATAATTTTAAACAAAAATTATTTCAACAAACTGAAGTTGTAATATGTATTTATATATGTTATGCGATATATAATTGTAATTTTCGACATGGTTAGTAACAGAAACAAAGTGAATAGAGCCAAAGCCTCTCCCCAGCCCAGATTTATGTTGTTTTCTTGAAGCTTCTGTTAGAACATAGACCATCATTCAATTACCTTATACTATGATTGTTAAATGTTCCTTTTTCCATCATCATTAATAACATAAACTACCATATTGCCCAAACTCTTTCTTTAACCTGCGCCCTTTCCATCTACTTGTAGTTTATTGCAACTTTCTATATTTTGTTTCTGTTTTAGTTTTCTTCTGCTGCTAGAAATGTGAAGGTACTTGATCTACTCTGTTAGGTTCAGATTCTTCCAACCTAACTAGTCTGATTAAACTTGGCCAATAGGTTAGTATATTAATATGTGACTTGGTTTTTTTATTTTGAGAGAACTTGAAAATATATTAGCATTGATCCAAATATATATTTTAATAAATGGTCACATGATCTGATAACCTTAAATGTGTGATATATAAATGTGTAATGAGCCACAGTCATATACATTCAAAATATGGAAGCTTAATCGGTAATTCAAAAATTAAACCCAAAACCTTTTAAAAATATTAGCACGAAAATAAAATCATCAAAAATAATTGGTATCAAAGATTCCAGAAAGTCATATAATGCTTCCTTATAATATAATTTTAAGAAAAAGTAAACATGAAAAAAACATTGTGTACTTTATAAATACACACAAGCACACCCGAAATGTTACTTATTAATACACTTGGTCATCTAGTTCACAACTGTATGGTATTAGTAGTATTAAAACCAACTGAAATACAGCCGATTTTATTCATTTGTATGCCCAAACAAATGAATAAAATAAAACCAACTCTGTTGAGGTGTCTGAATCATTTATCAGAAAGGTACTATCATTTTAAACAGAGTAAAATTACTAGAGTAATCTTACCTAAAAATCAAAAGTAAGCAAGCAACCTAGATGAGCATGAGGTAAATAGGAAAATCAATAATGGAAGATTATAAAATGTCATTCTAGGTTCGGAGGGTATTTTTCTTTTATTTATGCAAGCAGTATTTATTGAGCGACTACTGGGCAGCACACTGGAGTTTCAGTGGTGAGCAATATGTGGCATATAAATAAATAATGCAGCGAGATAATTAAAAAACAAAATGTGACATGCAGACATATAGGAAGAGCAGTTAGAATCAGTAGCTTTTATTTAAAAGACAGGAGGGTGGGGATCAAGGAATGCACTTGTCATGAGGAGAACCAGGTGATGTATGGAATTGTTGAATCACTATATCGTACACCTGAAATAATATAATACTGTATGTTAATTATACTGAAATAAAGTGTAAAGAAAAGATACCGAGGAGATAATTTGTAACAAATGCAATAGGCACTCTGCTTGTATCACTTGGAGATGACCACGTTCCTGGTTCCTGCGGGCTGTCTGACTTGGAACAGCATCTGAATCATTTTGGCTTTGCCTTTTCCTATTATTTTTAAGGACCCTTGTAATTCCATTGGCCCCACGTGGATAATCCAGGACAATTTCCTTATCACAATGGCCTCTAAGTCATGAACTTATTTCTATCTCCAACCTTAATTTTCCTTTTCCATGTAAGGTGAAATAGTCATAGGTTCCAGAGATTAGGACATGAATTTTTATGAGGAGGGCAGTAGCACTATTCTGCCTATAACACTAAGTGAGCTCCTAAGTCACTTAAATCAGAAGTTTTTTGGTTGAAGATATAGCTTAATGTGTGGTATTTACATGTCAGTGCTCTCTAGATATTCGTTATCATTCTTAATTTGACAGGGAAATCTCAAATTACAAAACACTCTTTGACTTTAGATGAAGACTTCTGCTCAGTTTTAAGTACACAACATTACAGTGTATATGGAATAAGTACTCTCAAAATTATAAAAGTCATGATTTGAAATTTGTATAAATCATAAAACAAAACTCTTATCATTGTCAATCTCAGTAATATGGCTTTTACTTGAGTTGTTAATTTTCCCTTTCCAACTTCCCTGAACAATATCACTGGACAAATTCTGGAGTGACTGTCCGTATCATACAGGTTCTGTACCTCTACGCACATACATATGCATTTTTATTTTTTTATTTTTTATTTATTTTTTTAAAGATTTTATTCATTTATTTGACAGAGAGATGGAGAGAGCCAGAGAGCACAAATGGAGTGAATGGCAGAGGGAGAGAAAGAAGAGGGAGAAGCAGGCTCCCCACTGAGCAGGGACCCCAACCGGAGCCCCATCCCAGAATGAGCCGAAGACAGCTGCTCAATAGACTGAGCCACCCAGGCACCCCTGTATATGCATTTTTAAAGGGTACTTCCTCATTTAGTTTAACTTATATATTTGGGTAAGAGCGTATCCATATTATAATTTCATCTTTATTTTTAAAAAGGCAAATTATATAAGACTTTATTCAACTTTTGCATAATAGCACTTGAAGATTTATATTTTTATCAATACAAATGAAATATGATTAATAAAAATTCCGTGAATGTACTGTAGAATACACTTTGGACAGCTTTCTCTCTCCTTTCCCTAATTTATAATGCAACGGTTATAAAAGCTTACCCCTACCTTGGGGAGAAATCGGTGGAAATTTCATAAGCTCAGTTCTTATGAAGCTCTTCGCCACAAGGAACAACTTCTAAGGCTTCAGGCAAGAGAAATGTTTATCACAAAGTAAAACATCTCCTGAGTCAGCCTGTTCAGGGAGATTTGCTGCCACTTTTATTGAATTCCTGAGGATTTTATTCCTCAAGCTATTACTCTCAAATGTATGAGCAAGAAAAGGCCAAAGACCTGTAACACTTTAATACGTCTCTCCATGTAAATGTTTACTAAAACTAAGAACAAAGCAGTAAGTCAAAGCACCACTGTCTGGGGTTTTATTATCTTTTCTTTCCCCTAGGTATTGCCTGGGGACTAAGGAAGACTTGAATTCAAGTCCTGTTTTTGACCCTTTTTTTGAGTTCATGTAAGTAACTTAATCTTTCCAAAGGCATTTCCTGTTGTGAAAGGGGTAATGGCACTGATATGAGTGTTGGCACTGGGTTAAATGAGATGACTTACCCAAATAACTTATTAAAGTGCCTGACCCCGTGTAATAAGTTTTCAATTAGTTACAAATTCATCAACATCCTTCCAAATGGTTCCTTTCTGTTCAATTATTTTTCTATTAAATCTTTCTGTTTTGACTGTAGACTTCTCTGAACTTTATTAAGGTCACTCAGAAACAGGACACTTTATAAAAAGGTATTTATCATCCTTTGCCAGCCTGATTTTAAAATTAAACAAATATTATTTGGCGAAGTACTTGGGCAGAAAGAATAATCTAATTTCCACAGTTTTTTTCTGCTTTTATGGTCTATTAGATAAAAAAGCTCTGTCTTAGCACATTGAAAATTCTTGGCATTAAAGTACTATATATGATTAATATAACTCTAACCTATCAAAGTAGGTGAGAAAACTTGATTTAGGTGAACTGCATGTTATTACTGGTACACCAAATAATTAAAAAAGCAAGCAAATAGGTAGACTAAGTCAAATATATCTCATTTCCCTCGTAACGCAAACTTTTCCTGCAAACCATTCTTTAGCTAAAAAAGCCAGAGATCTTTAAATAAATATCTGCATCATATACCATTCATACCGATGGAAAGGAGGGAGGGACGTTTCAGGGAGCAGATTTTCAATTATCAAATCAACTTCAGGCCTAGAGCAAAAGAGCAACACTCTTATGTGACATGTTGTAACATGAGGTCTCTAATAATGAGGTGGTCAGGACCTCGTTTTTATATCTCAATGAAATAGCTCACAGAATAACATGCTACTCCCATAATTATGATAAACAATAATTACAGGATCAGGTTATTAAAGCACGCAAGGTAAGAAAAAAATTTTTAGCAGAGCTAGAAAGGAATAGGTGAGGAGGTCTCTGAGAAGAGCTTCATTTTATTTTCAACTTCATTATACATTTTCATTAGTGGAAAGTTGAAGGTTTTTGTTTTGTTTTGTTTTGTTCTTAGATCACAATATACCATGCAGGTTAACAAAAGACGTGATACAGGCAAGTTGCATATCTCACCATCAATCCTAATGCTATGACACAGAAACAGGTGGATGAGAATGTGGAAGCCTTCATTTTTATTATAATTGTTCTAAATTATTGCTTCTAACACAGTGATAACCGCAAATGCCATTTAATATAATTCAGCTTTATTCCAAAACTTGTGCAACCGTCTTGAAAAAAGAGAAGGGCTACAAGTAGAATTTACTAATAGCATATGAAAAACAATCATTTCTTTCCCTTTATTAAAATGTGTTTGTTGTCACAGTATATTAATAAAACTTGAAGATTTGGAAAAAGACCAATAATACATTTTTAATTCAACAAAAATTTATTGAGAAATTACTTTGTTCCAGTTGTACCCAGGGACTCAGTTGACAAACCAACAGCTTGTTCTGCAATCTAAACTACCATAAAATCAAATATTAAAGGCAAGTTAAGCCAACCTAAGTTTTCATTTTCCTGCATGTTGAATATTCAATTACTATACACATTCTAAATAATATGATAGAGGAAATAGAGTGCCATGTTTGAAAACACTACTTTTTCTTCTGTCTTTTCATTCTTGTCAACTGTTTTCTTACTTTTTGCCACAGCATTGGTTTGGCACATGAGATGCTCAAAATGGCCAATTCATTGGGCCCCTGGTTAAAAATTTCACCCCTGGCATTACAAATCCACTGAGGCCAATAGCACACAGACAATAATCGAAACTCTTCAAGTAGGTATTGGATGTATTGAAGAGATGGACCACATAGAACTACATTACTTGGTTCTTCGACATGTGCACACACTATTATTTTAAGACATGCTGATAACTGCGGCCAATAGATACCCCAGCCCTCAGAACGTTGTCTCCAATGTAGGGAAGTAAGTAAGTCTTCATTAGGCCAGTTGATTCTGGGTGATGGGGCTCCTTATAAAACCAGATCCTAGTGCTATGGTAAGTGCTGTGAAATGTGTACGCCTGATGATTCACAGACATGTATGTACCCTGGGGCAAATAATACATAATATGTTAATAAAAAAAAAAAACACAGATTCTATTTGCATGAGTCTATTGTCACATCTCTTCATAATAAAATATGACACTGTATGGATTATGACCACAATAGATAAGTCACTAAGTTCACAGAGATGATGCTGGTGGGTCTATGAGCAGGGAAAACAAGTCCATGACCCAGAATGTGACTTTCTAAATGAGCACAAAATATTACTCTTTCTATGACAGAAGGAATCCAACCAATATAATCAATCTCCCAGCTAATAACTTGCTGAGACAGATTGTGTACATTGGTAAATCAGCTTTCTTAGACGGTAAAAGATCTGAGATTTGTAGGTTTTGTTGATTTCCATTGTGTATATATTCTCACCATTAATGATTTTGTGTTACCAACATGATGTTTGGAAAAATAAAACTAAGAAAAAATGTTTGCAATTAACTTTTGAGATCTGGTAGGAGCTCCAGACCACCACTGCTGTTTCCAGTTTGTTTTTTCAAGTTGTGATAGTAACCATATCAACCATAATGAGGACAAGACTTTTTTCTTTTCATTTTCTTTTTTGAGCCCATCCCACGTGCTCCTCAAATACATAGGTACCAATCCCAGAATCCACTTGGAGGATCACTTTCCTGGGAGAGTCAGGAATATTCAGAAATGTAAATAATAATTTAGCAGGAAAATAGGAGGTTTCAGGCACATACAGAAACCCTAATTAAGTACATCTATTAGTGGGCGATTGATTTAGGATCAGAATCTAAATGATATGGCTCTAAAACCCTTCATCTAAACTATGCTTCATTTATTTTATCAACTCTTTAAAAAATTAGTAAATTCATAATTCTTGAGGTGGAGATGGATATACACGTGTGTATGTGTATATATGTGTATGTATAAGTTATATAACTTATTTAGAGGAGTGTAAAATTGCGCATTTTAATATATTCTACTTCACAGAGACATCTGTGTTTCTATATTCTCAAATTATTTTTTCGCTAGGTTGGGTACCCTGAATGCTAAATGGATAGGGACAAATTCGTGGCATTAGTGATTATTCTGATGCTGCTTATTTGGAAACATGAAAAACAAATATAGCTTGGATTGGCATAAAGGTTGCAGTTGGATGAGATAAACTGGGAAATTGACATAGTATTGATATTTCTGGACCACAAAAAAAATGATATACCCAGCAGTTTAAACTGGCAAGTTGGAAACTCTAAAACTGCTTAAAAATACTTACAACTGGTAAAAATTACTTACTATGACTTATTATGATATATCTACTAGTAAAGTTTTAGTCTTGACTGATAAATTTACCTAAATAAATATAACACTCTTAGTTTACTTTAGGCTACAAGTGAAATTATGGTATGCCTTTCATTAGCCCATACTATATTATTATTCATCATTCCCCTAAGGTTAAAAAGAAAAATTAGGACACTCAAAGACCAGAATCAATTAATAGGTTAAGAGACTTTTATTCCATATCAAAGCAAATCTCAAAAAAACAAGTAAAAATTAATCATCTTCCATTCTGCTCTATCTCTGCATTGAGGAATTTTTTAATTGTGTGATCTGTCTTAAATTGTAGGCTATGAATTGCTTGTTCACTTTAGGGAAAATTGACAAAGCAGGGGTGCCTTCAGCCAAAAGTTGAAACTCTGTAGGGAACTGAAAAGATAGAGTGACTTGAGCTGCTAATTACTTTCCTGAGGGCAGAGGGCAGAGCCTGTGGTTGGTAACAAAAACTTTCCCCAGACTTTCCAGATCTTAATGCCATCAGATAAGCTCTTGCCAAGGCAAATATTATTGGACCTAAAAAGAAAGTACAGACATTTCATGCAATATTAGAGGTACAGATATGCATTAAGAAAAGATGAAAAATTATCTAAAAATAACAGTATTTACATGTATTATTAATTTTTCCTCAGTTTAAGCATTATGAGTTTGGAAGTAATCTTGAAGTTCCTCATTTGATGTAAATAACCTAATTAACATTTATTGTCATCTGAGTGTCAGAGAAAAACTGGCAACAGTTTGGGGAACTACTTGTGTGGGTAGACTGCTTACTTATAAGTTTAGACTTTTCCGTGACATATGGTAAAATACGTTCTTCTCATTTTAAAATAGGAAAATGCAATTATTTCAAGTTAAAAGGAAAAGGATAAAAAAACACCCTGAAAAATATTATAGATTGCTTTTTACTATGTGATTTCTTGATTAGTCTGTATGTAATATTATGTCATTGCATGACACGTGGTAATTTAAAATGTGAGTCAGTTTTACAGCAGGAATAACATTAACTTGACTAACATTAATTTCACTAGAAAAATGAAAATAAGGAGCAAGCATTGCGATGATGGAAATGTCATTTCAAAAGCATTAGAAATTATATTTTTTTAAAAAAGAAAACCACAACTTAATACTAAAATTTAAAAAGGCAGTGAGGATTAATTGTATATTTCACATATATAATGGGAAGAATGAGAAAGAATTTTTATAATGCTCTCGTTTTGCTTTGCAGTTGAAGCCTGGGGTATAAGTGGCATGATCATATGGATAGAAATGGATAGAAATGAATATCTATCTGTGCATGTGTGTTTATGTCTATATGTTTACTTTTGTTATTATTTCAGTATAAATGCAGAGCAAAAATATTTGCCTAAGGCAGAGTACACATATTCCAATTTGATTTTCAACAGTAAATAATTTGTTTAAAAATATATGATACTGCTTCTAAAAGTATAAGCTGTTTAGGAAATGAGAATTAAATGAAACAAACAAACCATTATAAGAATGAGTTTTCATGATAGCTGTGCTAATAAATTATTCTTTTATTTGTATTATGTGTTCCAATTTCTTTTTATTTCCATGTCCTCTTCATTCATCGACATTCTTCTGCATTAAGGAAGAAATTGAACTAAAATGCTCAACAAATATTTATTGCACTTGCTTCCAGTCATCTACCTGACATCTTTCCTCTTTTTTCATATAATTGCTATGCCCCCAAATTTGCTTTAAACCTTCTGACTGAGTATTCCAATAGGTTAAGATTTTCTTCTTGATATTATGACTCCGTATTCTCTTTTGTGTCATATTTAGCTAGTCATTGCAGTTATTAAGCTGAATGTTAAGCAATTTCAATGGGTACACATTTTACTAAGAGATAGAATGAACCAGTCCTCTCGTCCAGTTACATCAATGTCCTCACTGTCCCCAAGTGATTACATTATATTATGCATTTCTTTTTTAAATTTTTGCTAACAAATACTTTGACAGTTTTCTTACCCCTTTATGACTGTACAGTTCTCGAGTGCTCCTATCATTCTGAGGTTTGCATTAACTTAGGCTCAAGCTCTTTCCTCCTGTTAGCATCATGAATATACATTATGCAATTTAGCATTTATTCATATGCTTTCATATAGTTCTTTGTCTCCTATGAATTTATTGTTAATAGCTTAGTGCATCAACCAGTTCCTGTTTCTTATAGAATAACTTCAGTGTTTACTTAACACTTACACCAATAAAAGAATCCCATAGCTAACTAAACATAGAGATTAGATATAATATCTGAGCTCAGGAAACTTATAATTTAATAAAGGATCAATTAAAACATTTCTCCATATTACCAGAACTCAGATAAATGAGCACATAGAAGGAATGAAGTCAGCAATGATGTTTTCATAATTTAGGCAAATGAGTATCAAATTCTAATATAAAAGAACATTATAAAAACATAACGACATATGGGCAAAATATTTTGTGTCTTTTTTTAAAGATTTTATTTATTTATTTGACAGAGAGAGAGAGATCACAAGTAGGCAGAGAGGCAGGCAGAGAGAGGGGGGGAAGCAGCCTCCCTGCTGAGTAGAGAGCCCTATGAGGGACTGGATCTGAGGACCCTGAGATCATGACCTGAGCCGAAGGCAGAGGCTTTAACTCACTGAGCCACCCAGGTGCCCAAATATTTTGTTTCTTGCATTAGAGATGGATTTACTCCTAAAAATAGCATATGTGTATTTTTCTTTATTCCTGAAATAAATGTATAGACATTAACCTTTCTGAAAACTTTGGATGGAAATTTGACTCGGTTTATAATGTCATCTGTGTAAGAGGGTGTTACAAAGGATTTATGGTAGGATTTGGGTTTGGGTTGGGTGGTTTGGGAGATTGTCCAAGGATGTAGGGGTTTACATTGGATAGGGTGCTGGTAAGATGCAGACACAATTCCAGCTGAGTATCTCAACAAATCTTACCTTTGGGAGGGTGCACTGGAGTGAAGCTAAACTATAATTTGTAACGATGCATCATTTAATCACTCCTACTATTCCTGAGGGGAGGGGCTTGATATTTTGCATCTTGGAAAATATTATTTTTGTTTGTTTGTTCAAATGTGATTATAGAATGCTGTAGTTTTTGTCTTGGTCTATCATGGTCACAGAATGATCTTTTCTGATGTTGATGTTTTGTGAATTATTCTCAGCAGGAGAACGATAAAGCCTAGCTGAAGTAGCAGGCTAGCTCCTGGATGTCAGCTACTGCTTTTCTCCTCAAAAATATACTTTAAAGGAGTAAATTTATTTTTATTTTTATTGCAAGAAATAGTGTGATTAATGCTACAGATGAAACACTAGCATGCTCAGAAATAAATCAGACTTTATCCGAAAGACATAGATAGAAGGGGATTTAGGATATGTCAAACAGAGGCATTTATTTAAAAAAATGCAATTCACAAATAATTGTTTATTTTAATTCTGTTACTGTAATTATCTTTTGCTTTTGTTTAGCACTGAATAAATATCAAAGATTAATTATGATTCTCACGTTCTTATAACATAATTCTATATTCATGAATCATTCCCCTTATAGCCCCTTGGATGATCTCATTGAAGATGAGGAAACAACCGGTAATTGATCTAACAGCTTGAATTTAACACTTTTGCTTTAGTGGTATCTTATAGACTTAGCCATAGAAAATAAGTTCATTCCTAAAGACATATTGCTGTTATGGTGCTTGAAATTAAGTCTGGTATTGCATTTGTGTAACATGGGTTATTATTCCAACATTTGGAATGAGAAAATTAAGACAGAAAACTGTTACATATTTTGCCTTAAGACCCAATGATTCAACAACATCCTATTATTGGTTTGTTTCGTACATGTAGGCCTGTTTAAGAGTTTCAGTTACTAAAAGGAAAATATTTCAAAAATATTGTTAATTTTTTAATGACTAATTAAATTAGTGCAACAAAAATTCTGTGAACCAGAAATAAATATATTCCTGTCCTTAATTTTTATATATGTATAGAAGCGGCAAAATGAGTAGACATATTTAAATTTTAATTATCAAAATTCCTTTGAAAGGATGTATATAATTTTACAACTTGATATTGTTCACTACTCATTAAGTGTCTTGTATTTGAAACTTTGGAACCAGTGATCATGTTTTCCTAGACACCATGATTTGAGGATGAGTATTTTCATACAGTTTTCAGCATATACACACATGTATTTTGCCAGTGACCTTTATGCAATACCTTATAAACTTTTTCTTC
>CM052893.1:44075232-44150997 GCA_028534135.1 Potos flavus | reverse complement strand
CATCTAATCGTGGAGCAACAGGAACTCTCATTTGCTGCTGGTAAAATGCAAAATGACACATCCACTTTGGAAGACATTTTGGCAGTTTCTTAAAAGCTTAACATAGACTTATCATACCGTCCAACAATCATACTCCCTGGTATTTACCCAAATGAGTTGAATACTTATGTCCACACAAAAAACTTGCACGTGAATGTTTATAGTCACTTTGTTCAAAATTGACAAAACTTGGAATTAGTCAAGATGTCCTTAAGTAGGATAAACAAATTGTCATGCATCCAAACAATGGCATATTATTCAGCAACAGAAATAATGAGCTATTAAACCACAAAAAAGCATAAAGGAAATTTAAAAGCAGATTGCTAAGTGAAAGAAACCAATCTTAAAGGGGTATGAACTATGTGATCCCAACTAATGAAATTCTGGAAAAAGCAAAACTATGGAGACAATAAAAAATCAACAGTTACTAGGGTTTCTGGGGAAAGAGGGAGAGAAGAGTAGGTGGAGCACAGGGGATTTTTAGAACAGTGAAAGTATTTTACATGATACTGTAATGGTGGATACACCAATAGTATATACAAAACCAAAAGTGAACACTAATGTTAACTATGGACTTAGTTAATAATGGTTTATCAATAATAGCTCATCAATTTTAGCAAGTGTACCATAAAAATTCAAGTTGCCTTGTTATATTTCCTCTTTTTTATATCCTCTTTGAGTGCTGCTTGTGTTTTAAATTTTTTTTTTAATTGAAGTATGGTTGATACACAGTGCTACATTACTTCCAGTTGCACAACACAGTGACTCCATATGTTTATATGTTGTGTTATTCTTATAGCCCTTCTTAATGAGACTGAATTTTACTGATTTCTCAGGTGTAAAATAAAAATTTGATTACTATATAAAATTGAGTATAATATAAAAATATTTACTTAGAGCTCTTAAATATTTTTAGTTTTTTTCAAGTTTATATCACTTATCTCAATGTTAGCTCAACATGAAAGCAAAATAAAGACTATGTTATATGTATAGAAGTTGAAAGTATTTGTTGCCAATAGAAATAAACCATAGAAAATGCTAAAGGAAGTACCCCAGGTAAAGAGGAAAATTCTAAATATCTGGGTGCATTAAAAGACCTGGGACACCTGGGTAGCTCGTCGATTAAGCATCTGCCTTCAGCTCAGGTCATGATCCCAGGGTCCCATGATTGAACCCTGCATCAGGTTCCTTGCTCAGTGGGAAGCCTGCTTCTCTCTCTCCTCCTACCCATCCCCCTGCTCACACTAGCTCCCTCTCTCTCCATCTCTCAAATAAATAAATAAAATTTTTTTTAAAAATTAAAAAATAAAATATTTATCTCTCATTTATCATATCTTCTTAAAAATAACCAATTAAAGTAAATAATAATGTAATAACAATAATGGTACTTTGTGAGGCTTATAAGATATATAGAGTACAATCTTGACAGCAGTAGCTTAAAAGCTGAGAGATGGAAAAAAGCCTACTGGATAAGAGAAGATGTTTGCAAGTGACATATCCAATAAAGGATTAGTATCCAAGATATATGATGAACTGACATACTCAACACTCAAAAATAAATAATCCATTTAAAATATGGGCAGAAGACATGAACTGATACTTCTTCAAAGAAGACATCCAGATGGCCAACAGACGCATGAAAAAATGATCAACATCACTCATCATCAGGGAAATGCAAAGCAAAACTACAATGAGTTATCACCTCACACCTGTCAGAATAGCTAAAATCAAAAATATAAGAAACAAGTGTTGGGAAGGATGTGGAGAAAAAGAACCCTCATGCACTGTTGATGGGAATGCAAACTTGGGCAGCCACTGTGGAAAACAGTACGGAATTTTCTCAAAAAGTTAAAAACAGAACTACGCCATGATCCAGCAAAAAATACAAAAATACTAATTCAAAGGGATACATGTGCTCCATGTTTATAGCAGCATTATTGACAATACCCAAATTATGGAAGCAGCTCAAGTGTCCAATGATAGATGAATGGATAAAGAAGAGATGGTATATATGCATTAGAATATTATCCAGCCATTAAAAAAGAATAAAATCTTGTCATTTATAACAATAGGGATGAATCTAGAGAGTATAATGCTAAGTGAAATAAGTCGGTCAGAGAAAGACAAATGCCATATGATTTCACTCATATGTGGGATTTGAGAAGTAAAACAAATGAACAAAGAAAAGAGAGAGAGAGAGAGAAACCAAGAAACAGACTCTTAGCTATAGAGAACAAACTGGTGGTTACCAAAGAGGAGGTGGGTAGGAGGAAGGGGAAAATAGATGAAGGGGATTACGAGGACGCTTATCATCATGAGCACTAAGTAATGTATTGAATTTTGAATCACTGTATTTTACTCCTGAGATGAATATAGCACTGTATGTTAACTATACTGGAATTAAAATTTAAAAATGTTATAGCCGATAAGCCAAGAAAGGATAAAATGGAATCATTAAAGATACTTAATCCAAAAAAGAGTTGGGGAAAAAGTGGAACAAAAAAGATGAGGCAAATAAAAACAAATGGTAAATGGTAGAATTAAATCCAAATATATAAAAAAAAAAAATCACATTAAAATACACCAATTTAAAAGCAGAGATTATCTTGGGCTCTGCACCCAGTATGAAGTCTGCTTGAGATTCTCTCCCTCTCCCTCTCCCCCCCCAGCCTCTCTCCCTGTTCATGTGCGCTCTCTCTCTCTCTCTCTCTCTCTCACATAAATAAATAAATAAATAAATAAATAAATAAATAAATAAAATAAACCTTTAAGAGCAGAAATTATCAGCCCTAAATAAGAAAGACCCTATTTAAAGCAACCTAATAAGAAACCCGAATGTGCACATGCATTGTAAGTCAAAACTGGAGACAGGATGTACCATGTTAACACCTATTAAAATAAACTTAGAGTGGCTATATTACATCAGAGAAATCAGATTTCGGTAGAAAGAACTTTACTCAGGATAAAGTGGCCATTTCATCAAAAGGACATAACAATCGTAAACCTTTATGTGCCTAACAACAGACCTTCGAAATACATGTAGCAAAAACAGATTGAATGGCATGGAGAACTTACTTTCCTAGGGCTGCTGTAACAAATTACAACTAACTTCATGGTTTAACACAACTTTTTTTTTTTTTCTTCTCTCTAACTTCTAGAGACCAGATTTCCAAACTCAAGGACTCTAATGAAGAAATCTTCATTGACCTTTCCAACTGGTGGTTCAAAGTATTCCTTGCCTTGTGGCAGCATATTTTCAATATCTGCCTCTGGCCTTCTTTTTTGTGTGTTTTTGTGTCAAATATCCCTCTGCCTTTTACTTGCAAGGACATCTGTCATTGGATTCAGGACCCACCTAGGTAATCCAAGATGATCTCGTCTCAAGATATTTAAATTAATTACACAAAGACACTTTTTTCAGTTAAGGTCATATTCATGAGTTCAGGTGCTTAGAGCATGCATATATCTTTTGGGGTCCTCTATTTAACCCATAACAGAGGGGGGGAGAGGCAAATCCACAAACATAGTTGGAGATTTCAGTGCCTCCCTCTCAAAATTGATAGAATAAATAGATATACAGTCAATAAGGACATACAATACTCCACTAACACTATCAACCTACTTGAACTAATTGGCATTTATATAAAAATTACCTCAACAGTAGCAGAGTATAAATTATTTATAAGTGCATCTGGAACATCAACCCAGAGTTTCTTCTGGGCCATAAACCAAGTTTCAAAAAATTAAAATTTTAAAGTTTTGAATTATACATATCATGCCCTTTGACCACATGAAAGTACATTAGAAGCCAGTACCAAAAAGATACCTGAAAAATTCCAAGCAATTAAAAAATAAATAACACATTTCCAAATAGCCCATGTACAAAAGAACATAGTAAAGAGACAATTACAAAGAGTTTTGCAATGAATGAAAATGAAACATAACATTTCATAACTTGTCAAAAGTAACGATAACATTTATCTGAAGGAAATACATAGCACTTAATGCCTGTACTAGAAAAGAATAAACATTGTATACATTTTATTTGTGTGTGTGTGCATGTGAAATGATATAGATAGACACCAAAAAAAAATAAGGTAGATATCTCTAAAGAAACAAAAGAGAAAAACAGAGTGATAAATGGGACCACATTTATTTGCCTATATGCATTGAGAAAGTCTATGTGAGGATAGGTCAGATTTCAACTCCTACAAAGTAAGAGGCTAAAGTGCTGATTGCAGCATATGGAGTGGAGTTTGTCTCACTTCGTAAAAACTGGAACTTGTGCAAGCCTTCTTCATCCCTTAATGAAAATTGTGATACTGCCTCTCTTTGGAAGTTATTATTGAATTCTAACACTGAAATGTGGTTAGTGGGAACAAAGCAGCCTCAGATATAAGAGCTGTATGAAATTGCTTTCTGACTCAAGGACTACATCTGAGGTATACTTTGCAACTTCAACAAACTAGAGCACTAAGGCATAAAAAAATTTGGTGTCATCATCAAGGATTTCTGGGGCTGAGTGAAAGCATCTCTCAAACCATGAAATAAATTGATATGAGTTGAAAGATATAGAACCCTCCAAAGAAACCCAAAAAACAAGTAAAATTTTAAAATGAACAAATACCACCAAATGAATTTGTAAATGCAAAACTCATTTCTAATGAAATAATCTAATATCTTGGGGAAAAAATAATCTCTTAGAAGCAAAGTGTATCTTTACTCTCAAGATATTAGATATAATTTTAACTATGAAAGGGAAAGTAAAAGAAGAGATTGAACACTTTATACAGGTAAACATCTGCATGGTTGAAGATAGGCATACCAAGATTTATCATTTAACTAGGTAATCCTGCCCCCAAAGTGCCCTGAATTTAACTTTAATCTTTTACTTCAGCATGTGAGCCAAGAGCAAAACATGTAATGGAGGAACTGGAATCTCCATCCACCATCTATGTTTACCATATTCCCAGGAATTTTTGTGTACTGTTTTTCCTTCCATAGATAATTTCCACTCTCCATTGATAAGTGTGAATACAAACTCCAATTATCATATTTCACTGACCAAAAAAGTTCTATTTTTAATTAAAAAATAGTTTTTAGTAACAAAATACATTTAATTTAATCCATAGTGAGCCAGTATATACAGACAATATGATATACTGATATTACTGTAATTTCTTTCAATTTTGAAATCATTAAACTTGATTGAGTAAATCCAATATGAAGCTGATGATTATAAATACTTGTGTTGATTAGTATGAGATTAAAAAAACTTGAAAACATGATTTATTTTCTCTCTTAACATTATAAAGTAAACATATGCAATTTGCTTATTCTAAAAATATGAGCAAGGGTAGACAATTAAATTGGGTAATTGAAATATAAAATAAAACAAAGATTTTCTTTTGTGACTAAATGCATATTGCATATCTATTGACAGACTACATACATATCAAGACTGTGAGGTTTTTCTTGCTGCAGGAAGCAATCTAATAGATTTAAAACTATATGAAATAATGACAAACAACAAAAAATACTTCCAAAAGTTCTATTCCCTACATATTTTATATGCACTTTTGCAAAGAAAAAAATCATGTCCCCTGGAGCTTTTAGCTTACTGTGATAAAAAAATTACTATCACTAAATTTCTATGAGAAAACATATTTAATTGTCCATAAAGAAATTATCTAATTGACTTTCAAAAATATTTATTGTCACAATGAAAAACTTCTGTTTACTTATGAGTAGCAACTTTTGCTTCAATCACTTATTTCACAGAGGGTTTCATTTGCATTATTTATATTTATTAGCCATACCGCCAAAAATTATCTCCTAGGTGACAAAAGGGGTGCCTATACATCCTTACTGGGCTCTACCATAATCTAAAGCGGCAGTAAAACAACACAGCATAACTACTACAAAAGTTTGGAGACCACTTTATAGATTTCTCTAGTGAATATTTTGAGCTCTTCAGAAAGGAAACAAATTTAGTGGTATCATAAATACTATAACTTTTAGGAATCATTACATTTTATCTCATAAAATTCAATATTGTGTTGACATATTAGCTTCAAATCTTTTTAATTTCTAAATTTCTTTAAGTTGTAATTCCATATAATTCAAAATATTAATGGGTAACTTAATAAATAAAAGAATCTCATGCATTAGTCATTTGTAATTGACTCTAAATTATTTGGGATACCCATATCTTTTAAATATTTGTATTTGGATTACCCTAACTATGTATGCATAAGTGCCTTAGCAATATAAAGCCACTAACTTATCTTTCAACTGCAGAATTCTGACAGATCACCTGAAATAACATTGTTAACATTGTGCTTCTGCTCCTATTCAAATCAAATGCTTATTTATTACACGGATATTTTCAATTTGACTTAAGCAGTTGTATCTCTATAAAACCTTATTAAATCAAGAAGTTTTATATGGAAAATGGGAAAAAAGCCCTTCTAAACTCAAAGGAAATGAGTGGCTATGGTGACAAGAAGTATTTTTCTAATAATGACACAATTTGTCAAACAAGACTACTAATTCAATTGCCAGATGAATGATTACATTGCCTCTACATATGTGGTCAAGATCCTGTTGCATGTTAGAATGAAATCTGTTACAATTAACATATTCCATTGAATTTTCAATGCTCTGAATCAAAGAATAAATAAAAGCTTTATATTGTAAAAAAGGGTGGCAGGGACTCATTAGTCAATAGTCTTTGATTCTTGAACAACCAAGGCCTGGAATCCTTTAGGATTGTCTCTACAGAAAGTGTACCCAAAAGAAAACTAATATCAGCTAGTGCAATTTTATCTACATGTCATGGTTTACAATTATCTTGATTTTATATTTTTCCACTTTTTAAAAATCATATAAATATTATTTTTTCTGTTAAATCTTCTGCTGACCACTTAAATATTGTTTAAATTGAAATAAAAATTTCCCTGATTCTAATGGTGATTGAGGGTCACTAAAAGATTACTATATTTACATTTTAATTTAAATACTTGAATGAACACTCACCATTTTTCAACACTCATTATGTGTACTTATCATTATTATTGGTTTTATTGTTTTGAATTTTCTTAAAATATTTTCATATTTTTATAATCATTAAAACTAGTAATCTGCATCTAAAAGTAAATTATGTTTAGATAAGTTTCTTTAAGAGTTGCTACTGAACCCATGACACTTAGAGTTGCCTATGATTGTTAGTGAAAATTATCAGTGATGTTTTTAGTGATGGTGAAGTCTTCTGGATTACTATATATGGAATTCCAATATTTCCTTAGAAGTTATTCCTAATTTAACACATGTCTGAATAATGATTCAAGTGTTTTTGCAAATTTATTGAGAAATTGAGTAACAAATTCTATTTTAACATTATAAAACTATGAATAATTTTTTATAAATTTCTTACCACTCAAAACTCTTCTGCTATACAGAATATTGTGACAATACATGCTGTTGTTTCCTAGATAGCATGGCCTATAGTTTTTCCCAAAGAAAGTTAGAATATTTTTACAATCCACATTCAAAGATTGTCTCAAATATAGCTTAAATTGCTGAGTTATTCACCAGTACAAAGGCTTCCTTAGAAGCACTCAGATCTAGCCTCAACTGACATATCTCTTTAGAGGAAAAAAAAAGATTGTTTATTATAGAAAAAGATTAAGAAATACATTTTTAGCAACTGTAATGAGCCTGCTGAAGACAAAAGTTATAACATTTTTCAGGGTAAGCGAAAAGTCATGGAAAAATAGGTGAAACAAAATGAAATACTAAAATGCAGGTATAATTATAGACTGGACTTGAGTAAAATAACATGGTATGTGGAGTGAAACTGATATATGAAAGCCTGTGGCTATACATTGACTAGACATAATAACCTAGAACTCTAGTTTGATTAATTGAATGGATATTAAAAATAAGTAGCATGTATTTCACGTAAGCTTCCCTCTTTCTTGTGTGAGGAAAACCCTTGTTCAACTATTCCTCAAGGCTGTACACAGAATAAAAGACAGATTCAGGTACACATTAATTTGTAGCTGCCTGACAGTGTTTAAGCCAAGGAACTCTATATCACATTGATAGATATCAAAGAAATGGATAACATGTATTTTTTGCGAAGAAAGTGCTGTTTTCACAATGCATTGAAATTCACGAGCACAGATGTTTATTTTCCAAAGAGATGTTATAATGCCACAGTAAGTATGATGCTTTTACTTATAGTGATCAGTAATACAAAGGGAGGAAAATAGGCCTCAATTTGCAACATACGGTTTTTAGAGTGCTGTTTAGATTCATTGTGGGCATGTATGTTTGTATGATTTTCCCATATCTGAGATGAGCAATATATTTCACAAAAATTATATCAGTTCTGTAACTTTCACAAAAATTGGGGACTTTTACTATTCTAGATACAGTACCCTATGAAATAATTTTTTAAAAGGGCAACAGAATGGTAACAAATTATTTCTCAATGAATAATTGTTGGCATTTTGGGTAAGATAATTATTGGCTTTATGACACTGTCTTTTGCACTTCAAGATCTTCAAAATAATCTTATCATAGTGTCTAGCAATATTGCTCCTGGGTATTTACCCAATTTGAAATTATATGTGCATACAATAGCTTGCACACACATATTTAAACAGCTTTATTTAAAATTACTCCAAACTGATAGCAATCAAGATGCAGTTGGATAGGTGAATGGATAAACAGATTGTGACACATTTACGCATTTGAATATTATTCAGTGATTAAAAAAATATATAATGAGCTATCAAGCCACACAAAGATATGGATGTAAAGGTTGAAGAAAAGATTCTGACTTAGGTAACTCTGGAAATGAATAAAAACTAAGATGAATGGCAAAAGGAACCATATATAAACACACAGTAGTATTCTACTTGGTAAAGTTGTTTCCCACGTGGGTATAGATTACAACTCTGAAACTAAATATACTGGAATTAATTAAAGATGATGAGTGGTGGGAGTCATATTTCTCATTGTTGGATTTAAAAATTACAGATAAGCAAGGGAGAGGGCTAGAATGATCCATGTGGTACTGGATTCGATGAAAAATATCAATATGAAGTTAAGCTTAGCTTAATATATATACAGATATATACATATAGAAATATTTATAGATATCTGAATATAAAAATATGTACCTACTTACTATGTTATCTGAAAAGGCTGAGAGCAATGGTACTATAGTAGCAATGAATATAACTCGTGCCCAGATCATCTTTTCTAATACCATTTGCCAATGAAAAGGAACCAGGACTCCCTGAAGAAATAGCTGATTCTCAGGCTGGGGCAAGGAATATATAAAATGAGCCTGGAGAATGTTGCAGTGCCAGAAAGTTAAGAAGTGTTCAAAAATCCACAATGATGGTATATCTCAAAGGGTCACAGTCTGCAACTGAGTGAGCTCCTATTGGCCAAAGCAGAAACAATTTGAGCCAAAAGTAAAGAACATAATTCAAAATACAAAATAACACATAACACAAATATATGCTTAGACAGATGATAGATGATAAATGACAGAAGAGAGATGATAGATGATAGGTAGATAGATAGATAGATAGATAGATAGATAGATAGATGATGGATAGATAGACAGATAGGTGATAAAAGATAACATCTCCCATGCAGAATTCCAAATAATTTTATAGATACTCGGCCTCAAAGAGGAGCAGCGTAACTTCCTACCCTCTAAGTGTTGGTTGTACATAGCGACTTCTTTCCAAAGAGTCCAGTAAGGAAAGGGAGGAAAAATAATTACAGTGGAGAAATGTGACAAACACTAGCTCAACAAGGTGATCAAGGTTAATGTGCAACGTGATATCATGTTGATACCATGTGCCCTTGATAAGACATGATTAGAATGGTCTTTTATGTCTGTGATCTTCCTCCACAAAACCCATAAACCCCAGTTTAATTGTAAGAAACTCAACAAATTCCAAACAAAGGGCATTATACAAAATACTGGATTGGTGGTCTTCAAAACTGCTACAGTTATCAAAAACTAGGAAAGGCTGAGAAACTGTCATGGTCTAGAAGAGACTAAGTAGCCATGGCATTTTGTGGAAATAGCATGCTGGTGTAGCAGAGAAGCCCTAGTTTAGAAAGCTGAAACCACACAGGGCAGCTGATTCCAAGAGCTTAGGTAGTGTCCACGCACAGCAGGCAGCCACAGCAAAAAGACTAGGAGGATTTTGGATAGGCATATAGCCATCTGACACAAATTTGGTCTTATGTTTTTACCTCTAATAACTTAATAAAGGCTTTCTTTTTCAGTCTCTCTTAAGCAGTGTTGAAAATAACTGTCTTGTCCCTCTATAACATTATTATGTAAACCAATTCAAATAATGTATAATGTTTTGCATTTGTTAAACTGCTATACAGATATGCTTTTTGTTATATCATTACTTTATTGCTATTTTGTTTTGCTTATCAGAAACACTGACTGCTATCATCCTGATATCTTCCATATTTCCCCAAGATAATGTGATTCTGACTTCCATTTTGCTATTCTTGGGATAAGATGTTTCTGCAAGTATCTATAAAGCTATTGTAGATGTATCCCTTATTGGATGTTCCTTCTTTCACTACTGTAATTACATCTTTATGACTATAACAGAGTATCAGAATAGGCTACTTTTGCTTATTAACAATTCCACCTTGAAAACTTCTTGGAATTCTACTAAATCCTTAATGTGAAAATATTTTTTTTTCCTATCACAAAATATGCATGGGCTTACGCTTCATATAATGATGATTATAAATACATTCCAAGCTCCTGACAGTTACAAAAATTATTTTGATATGCTATATACCAGAATAATATTGACATGAATGTAAAATTTGTGCTTTAACTAGGAAATCACATTTAAGATTTCTAAGAATCTATAAAATTCTCATATAGATATGCATTTTATAGATCCTTAAACTTGCATGGGTGAAACGGATATTCTCTTCTTGGTTATTGTGTAACAGGTTGATGTACATTAATGGAATATATTGGCTGAGAGCCTGGGGCTTTCCAGCATTTGCCAGGTGATAACATTTTGAATATATGAATAAGGAATATGAAAACCCCTAAATACAGGGATAGGTATGCAGGTGGGTAAATCCATTTAGACATTTAAATACAGGAAGTTGAGAATTGTGAGCAAAATTTTAACTGTGAACAAAAATGTGGAGATTTTAATATGGTATAAAGGCAGCATGTTCTGAAGTTTTATTCTCACTTCCATTACCTGGCTCACTTAGAAATTATTGGAAAATCAGTGCCCTCCAAATTCTATCTTCTATTATGGGATCTTTTTACAGTGTAGTTATCAAGTGCTTACTATGTGCGAACATGGAGTAAACTTATGTTGAAGAGAAAGTGGGGTCCTTTATTCCAGTATGGAAACTGTGGTAGAGTAGGTACATGGCAACCAGAATCAAGACAATGTCTTTATATTCTCTCTTCTAAGAGGGACTGAATTTTTTTGCAGATATGTACAAATCCAAATATAACAAAGATGTCTCTTCATGCAAAAAACATTAAACAAATCTGAATATAATCACTCAGTACAAAATTGAAATAAATTATATCCTCAGTGTGTCTTTGTGGAAACTCGCAGACAGATCTGCTTTATGCTATTTTTAATGGAGAGATATGCTGGTAGAAATAAACACTCAAATACGTATACAATCATAAATTATGATAACTTTTTCAAAGAAAAAAATCCCAAATTTCTAGTTAACAAACTTTTACATAATAAGGGAGTATCATTTAAAGTCACCAAACTGTGATAATATATATTTAGGTATAAATATAAATATTTATATACCATATATATATACATATATATATATATTCCCAAAATATATATATTTTAAAACAAAAGGCCTGAACTTTATTAATTCTTCCACCATACCCCAACCCCCCACCAAGGCTCTCATGGAATATCCTCCAAGGTCAGTACACCTCCGGGCTGGGCAGCCTGAAGTGTCTCAGAAGCTGGTTCTCTTTCTCCAGGTCCTACCACCTGGAGCATGTGGAAGATGGGACATGGGGCTGATGCCAATGAAGTCTTCCTGCAGGCTGCCCTCACAGCGGGGGGGACTGGGTCCAGAGGCACGAGAAGCGCTCCTCCAGCCAGACACCTCTTTCTGATACAGCTCCGATTCTTGGGCTGGCAGAATTTACACACGGCTTCCTGGTTGCTGAGGGCAGTGAAGTCCCAGATGCAGCAATTGTGGCAGGGGCCAGGAGGTCGCCCACTGTGCGGATGAACTCCGTCCTTGCAGGGCCTATGGTCCCCATGGGGCCCTTGCCCAGAAAGGGCTCAAAGAGGCCAGGAGCTGCCTGGTGTGTCCTGCACATCCATGGGTAGGCTGTGCTCCAGCATGACGAAGAATGGTCCACATCCTTGGCAGACCAATGATCATGTAAAGAACACAGTGGCGCAGGTTGGTGCGCTCCCCGGGTCCCCCCTCCTCATCCTCCAATGCCAGCTCCACGTGGGCCTGCTTGCCCTGGTGATGAGCAGCTGGGAGATGGCCATGCAATTGCACAGCAGGTCCGGGTGGAGGACGTCCTATATGTGGGCCACTGTGCCTGCTGGGCCTCTGTATATGAGCACGCGGTGCAGCAAGGCTGTCAGGAAGATGGCTGCTGTGCGTATGTGCATATCTATATCTACATCTATCTATCTATCTCATAATAAAATGTCTCTCTCATTTTAAGCAAATATTATTTCTTGACTTTTTTTCTTGTCTAATATTAAAATAGCTTTCCAATTCTCTAAGGCCACTGTTTACATTGTAAATATTTTTCCATCATTTCACTTTTAAGCTACTTGTGTTTTGGGATCACGTAGTTGGATCTTGTTTGTAATCTAGTCTGACAATTTCAGGTATTTGGACTTTTTATTCCATAAATTCATTTAATTATTAATGTGGTTGGATTCATGGTGCCACTTCGCTATTTGGTTTGTCTTTTTTTCCCCTTAGATTCCTTCATTTTTGTTAAGAAAAGTTTTTGTATGTCTCATTTTATTTCCATTGTTGATTTCCTTGTTATATTTTTGAGTTTTTTTTTCTTAGTGGTTATTCTATAATTAAATATACATCTGAGCTTATCACAAACTGCTTTAGAAGAAAAAAGAACTAACTCTAGAAAGATACAGCAAATTTAATAGAGTTCCATTTCTTCATTCCTCTTGTTTATTACTATCATATATTTTATATATGATAAAATATCTTTGTCTTATTTTATTTATTTATTTATTCATTTATTTATTTATTTATTTATTGACACAGAGAGAGAGAGAGAGTATGTGCAAGCGGGAGGGGCAGAGAGAGAGGGAGAGAGAGAAACTCAAACAGGCTCCATACCCAGCACAGAGCCCAACTTGGAGCTCCATCCCACAAACCCAAGATCACCACCTCAGCTGAAACCAAGAGTTTTACACTCAACTGACTGAGCCACCCAGGTGCCCCCATTATATTTTATTTTATATTATTACAAACCTTGGTTACTATGTAATAATTATTAGTTTAAACAATCTTAGTTTTAAAATACATTAGGTGGTCCTTATTCTTTCCTATGCATTTGGCTTAGTGCCATTTTTGTCCAGCCTGAAGACTTCATTGTTTTTTTTAGGGCAGATCTGATACCAAAGATTTTTCTTTCTCTCTCTCTCTTAATGGGAAAGTCTTCATTTCTCTCCCTCTCTCTCTCTCTCTGTCTTTTTTAATTTTTTTTCAATTCTTTTTCACTGGATATAGAATTTGTGTTTTCCGTATGTAGCCAATGTTTAAAATGAATTCTCTCATGCATTTCCTTAAGAGGGTAAATGTTTCTTTTTTCTGAAAATTTAATTTTTGCTTACTCAGAAATTTAGAACTGCAGTGTGCTTTTTTTGTTTGTTTGTTTGCCCTTTACTTTGATTAGAGTTCCATTTCCTTTCCAATCTGCTATTTTGGATATCTCTGGCTTTATCTTAAGTTTCGCCTACTTCTGCTCCATAGGAAATTCTCGTGCATTCTTTGTCCACAATCATTTCCCAGATCTTAGCTTTCTGTTGTGTTGTGCCTTAATGCCCCTTGCTGATTCATCCAGATTCTCTTTCTTTTGATGACTCAGACATCAGTTCACTAAATCCCGCAGGCTGTGAAATCATAATATGCTATCTAAGTGGCTTCACTAAAGCCCCATCTATTTTGACTGAGAGTTGCACCAGTAAATACAAAATTGACTCACATTCTCTGACATTTCTCAGGTTTCTTTCCTATTATTCATTAAGAACATATGCTCTGTAGGTCATAATATTTAAGCCTAGTAATACACTGACATTATCTCTGGCTTTGCCCATATAAATTTATGCTTGACAGGTATGTAGTGTCTATTATAATTAATGTAACATAAAAGTATAGCATTAAAAAATTCCTATTTGTAATTTTGTAGAGATATATGAATGAGCGTGGTTGTTGTTTTTGGCTTCAAAATATGGGTTTTTTCAATCTACTTGCCAAGTTATCATTTCAAAAATGATATAATTTATGCAAATATTGGCTAGCAAATTTAAGAGGTTAGAGGATTCGTAGTTCCTGGCACAACTATCACTAATTCCTAAGATACTTTAGCAGCAGAAAGACATTTAATCATTGTTCAAAAGTAACTTTGGAGGGCATATTATGTTTGGCTGTTTCTTTTTAAAACTCATTTTAATTGTGTAATTTCTTTTTTGTTCTTAAATCAGATATATAAATATAACTTAGTTTTTTTATTTTCTAATTTTTAGATGACATTACTTCATCCATAGACCAAAAAAACCATGTAAGTAATAATCATGGAACAAAAATTGCATTTGGCATCATTGCTGACTAATTATGATGCAAACTGATTTGGAAATGGGATTGAAGCTAAAAGTAGCATTTGTAATGGCAGCCTTCATTTCTCCAGAGCTTTTAGCCAGAAGTTCATTTATTTAACAAAAATGTATATTGCCAGGCACTGAATAATGGAAGAAAGAAGAGGAGGGACAGATGGAAGAGGAGAAAAAGGATGAATAAGAGGAGGAGGAAAAGAAATGAATGCGATCTTCTATCCAAGAGCTTAAAATCTGACACATAAAGTGAAGAAAGACATAGTAGATAAACAGGAATGAATTAAAAGTCTTAATTATTATGCAAAATTTCTCTTTTCATTGACCTCTAAATAAATAAGTTTAATTAAATAACTTGTAATTAATTGTTGGTAGTGAGTCATTTATGATTTGATTTACTGATTTATTACTTTACTTGAGATGGCTTGTGAATTGTTTTAAATAATGAATAATTTTACATTTGCAGGTAGTTTTAAATTATTAATAATACTCAAATAATTTATAACACCAACTTTAGCCATAGTAATTCAACAAAATGTTACATTTGGGGACAATGGTGGAAAAAATAAAATGCTAAATTTGCCCTTAATTCATATTTACAAACTTAAAGGGCATTGCGTTTAAGATTTAGACATATACATATATTTGAAGAATGATTACATGTGGGCCAATAATAACAACAGAGATTCAAGCAAAATATTTTGTCATCTCCTCTATTTAAACCGGTGGATGAAATCTACTTTTCATTAAGCTTATTAAAAAGAAAACATAGGTCAATAAATAAAATATATGTGAGTCTTTAAATTATATATGAGCCTATATATATACATATTTGTACTGAATTGATCACTATGTTTATGAACACAGACAATTAATGTAATTTTTTCATTGCTACTCGGCACTGTGTGCAGGGACACTTTCTAAATGATTTCATATAGTTTCCATAATACTGCATGCTTCTGTAGACTATAAGAGTTCTAAAATATGATTTTAAACCATATTTTTAAATTCAGTCACAATACTTTATAAAGGTAACACTAAGTTTCAGCAAATGAAGTCCAGCAGAGATTTATTGGATAATGCACAGAACATCGATTTAACAAATGTATATTCAAATTTAAAACTTAAAACATGTTAATCTATCTGTATTCCAAGGGTACAGATATGTGGACTCTAAACGTCCCAGCTCTATGTTATCATGATTCCCCTGGCAAGTGGAAAGAGATATATCAATCTCATTGAGGTGGGAAGAAGAGGTGTTGGGATGTGCCCATGTGGTCTTTCTTGGCCAGAGTCTACCGAGTCTTATGCCACAGTGGTTACTTGGGCTGGAAGAAGTAGCCAAATTCTGAAGACTGATGAGCCAGAAAGTATTCGAAGTTGTGTATTAACAGTACGCACGCCTTTCAACACTGATATGTTTATGCACTGTTTTAATGTCTCAGTATATTCGTTTGGAGTCTCTATCTTATTGTGAGAAAAGGATGTACTCACATATACCCCAAGATCAATGCTGCAATTCTAATATATCAAAGTTTTCTTCAATTGTTGACCTCAATCTCTGACAAGATTTAAGGCAAGAGGATCAGTAACTTAAGCTATGGTCTCTCCTAGTGTATGTTCTCCTAAAAGTGTAACAATCACTCATGATCTCCTTTGTTCACCCTCAGTATAGATTATCTTCACTTTAGTCCCATTTCGGACGACCTGGCTGCTTGCTTCCTGAATGACCCAGGTGTTATTAAAAGGGTTTCCTTTTTTATTCACCGTGGTAAATCATGACTCCATTGGATTTTAATTTGTTTACAACTCCCACAAGGCATTTGGGTTGTCCCCTCGCACACTGATTCTGGGCTTGACCACATGACTTGCTTTGGCTGTGAGGACGTGAAAAAATTAGGCATAAGCAGAAACTTGAAATGAGCTTGAAAAGTGAGGCTTATCTTCTGTGGCTTTGCTTGAAAACCTGAGACTACCACTGGAGTAAGCTCAAGTTCATGAGTCACTTTCTGAGAAGAACTGAAGTGATCCAACCAGCAACCAGCCAGCAACCATCCAACCATGAGATACATGAATGAGGCAATGCTATCTTATCCAACCACCAGCTGATTTTTCAGCTTTCCACAAAGAAAAGGCCTTTTAGAAATCAGCTAAGGTGATCAAAAGCACAAGATATGAAGACAGAAAAAGTCCATTGTGTAGAAAATTTGTCCACCATATCTTAAACAGCATTCAGTGGAAAAATCATAACTGAGCAAATCTAATAAAGAGGAAAATGTACATATACTTACTAGCAGTTCATCAAATATGAATTAGCATGGACATATGTATGAGTTTTCTTTATGCCCATTAAGATTAAATTAAAAACATGTGATAACACAAATATTGGTATGGATGGGAAAGTGGGCACACTCACAAAACTGGGGAAAATGCAAACAAATCATTTTGGAAAGCATTTTGCTAAATTCTATCAAAAATTCATATTCACTTCCAAAATGGGTACATTAGAAAGGAAACTATCAGTTCTGCCTTATAGAACTTTAATATTGCTTTGTTTGTTTTGATAAAATTTTATACTACTTATTATATTAAGATTCAGCATATAAAGGAATTTCAGTTTTTCCAAAGAAATACTTTTAGAAGAATATTTAGGTCTGAGGCAACAGTCTTTATAGTAATTAAAGTTTATTAGAATTAAATGTTATTTATAAATAATTTATTCACTGATTTAGTCATTCTTTACACTTTCAGTTAAACTTAGAAGAATATAGTTCTAGAATATAATGTGAAGTACAGTTTGTGCTTCCTATCCTCACATGCTCAGTAGATTAGTAGAAGAAAGAGAAAATAAACATTAGTTGACAAATGTTATTTTGTGAGAAATACCATATGCGTTGGGATTCCATGAAGACCATTTAATCCAGTTTTAGGGGTTAAGGATAGGAAATGCTTCCTAAGAAAATCATAATTAAGTCCTGAAAATAACAATGTTGGTGAAAAGAAAGAAATGAAGCAGGAGAAAAAAAAAAGAGACTGTTTCTGGCAAAATGGACAAAATTTGAAATGATGTACATGTGGGAGAGGCATAATATATTCAGAGATCTAAACGCAGTTAAGTGTGTAGTGTTAGGATGTGTACAGAGGTGTACCAAGTAGAATCAGGATGAAAGAATTTGGAAGTTATATAAAGCAGTTTAATCTGCATTCTCAAGATAATGATTATAGAGTTCGTAAAATAAATAATCTGGTTGAAACATGGAATTTTGGGAGACAAGGTTGGCAGTTTTAGTTAAAATGAGGACAATCTTGGAAGGACAACAACTGTGGAAGTAAAGAAAAATTAAAAGACATTAAACTGTGGTTATTGTTGGGGTACTGAGTGGCTCAGTCGGTTAAGCGTCTGCCTTTGGTTCGGGTCATGATCCCAAAGTCCTGGGATTGAGTCCCACATTGGGCTCTCTTCTCAGCAGGGAGTTTGCTTCTCCCTCTGCCCCCCACACTGTTCTCTTGCTGTCTCTCTCACTCTCTCTCAAATAAATAAATAAAATCTTTTTTTTTAAAGATGTTATTTATTTATTTGACAGAGCGAGAGATCACAAGCAGGCAGAGATGGAGAGAGAGAAGCAGGCAGAGAGGGAGAGAGAAAAGCAGGCAGAGAGGGAGAGAGAGAAGCAGGCCGAGCAGAGAGCCCAATGTGGGGCTCGATCCCAGGACCCTGAGATCATGACCTGAGCCGAAGGCAGAGTCTTAACCCACTGAGCCACCCAGGTGCCCCAATAAATAAAATCTTAAAAAAAAAAACCAAAAAACTGTGGTTATTATTGACAAGCTATTATATATTTCCAGATAGAACCACTATGAATGATAGGGAGGGCATTTCTAGTCTGTTAATTGATATATTACTGAATACCAGTACGGTCATTGTAAGTGAGTTTTTAACTTCTAAATTTGTTTAAATCTTGTAATGCTGTACTTACTAACTTACTATTTCTTTTTTTTTTAAGCTTTTATTTATTTATTTGACGGAGAGATAGCTAGAGAAGGAATACAAGCCAGAAGAGTGGGAGAGGGAGAAGCAAGTTCCTCACTGAGCAGGGAGCCTGATGCGGGGCTCAGTCCCAGGATTTTGGGATCATGACCTGAGCTGAAGGTAGATGCTTAATGACTGAGCCACTCAGGCGCCCCATATTACTCCTTCTTAAAATATTTTTGAATGTTATCCCTTCTTTATGAGTTATGTATTTGTTTACATGGGCATAAGCATATACATTTTAGAGTGGTTCACAATAATTATCATATGGTCTGGCAATTCTGATATATTGCAGCCAAATTTGCTGCTTGTTTTACACTTTCTCCTTTGAACTGACTGTATAGCAGTATCCAACATGTTAGTCTCCTGTTTTGTTTTGTTTTTTCCATATAAAATCAAAGAATGGTCACAGGAGAATCAAGATATTAAATACTTAACTTTTAAATTGAAGAAGGGGATCAAAAAAGTGGGGAATTTCCATCAGATGGAGAAAGCTTGCTTGAAAATTAAGCTAACAGAAGAAAGCAGAGCTAAGTAATCAAGAAGGAGACAGATGTAGCAAGACAAAGTAAAGAGATTTAGAACAGTCCACTTAATTTAAACCTCTTGATCAAGCCACATATCAAACAGATTCCATTCGTTTACTTGATGGTAATGTAAGTCAATGCTGTCTTTCGTTCTGAAGTAATTTGTGGGACATTCATCACCCTTTTAAAGTGTATAAATAAAATGCTTCAATATATACTTATTCTAATATTCCTCATAATACATATCATATCTTCAGTTATTCAAACTATGTATTCTGTGCATATCTTGAATGTCTCTAATAATTTGTCTTTTAATTAGTAATTGTAGACTGAATTCAATTTTAACATTTGAAAATTTTTGAAAAATTATGAAGTTAGTACTCATGACCACATGTGCCCTCCTTAATACCCATCACCCGGTTACCCCAGCACAGGGTGTTATACATAACAAATAAATCATTGAACACTACATAAAAAACATATAATATATTACATTTTGGCTAATTGAACATAATACAAAAATAAAGTATAAAAATTTATAAAGTCATGATTTAAATATTTATTTAAATAAATTTTTCATTAAGGGGTTATTAGGTATATAAGTTTAATTTAGGAGGGAAAATCAGAAATGAATCATTATGCCGTTTAAGAAAGGGAAATCATTGAGTCTGTTTTCTTAGCAAAGTGAAGTTGATGCAGTTTTTAAGTAAAAAGGCCCACCTTTCAAGGATAGTGAAAGCACATGACACTGCCTATATAATTATATAGTTATAATTAATGAATTATAACAGGACACCCAAATCATTAGGATTCTCCATGAAAAATCATCAGTGTGACATGGCAGACAGGAAAAATTCTGTGTATAAAATTAAGAAGAAGGCACTAAGTACCCTTGTATGTCTTTTTCTGATAGTATTTCAGGGTTAAATTTTGTTCATTTCAGTAAAAAATATGATTTATTACCTACTCCATGTGAGTCATTATGTTAGAAACAAGGTATAAAAATATTAACGGAAATTCTCTTAACTTGTCGGGATTTATAGAAAATCATCAGGTACAGTAATAGTGGCGTGAATGAAGCGGCACAGGTGCATTTATGAGGAACACTTGTGTTGGTGGAGATATCACAGAATTTTTGAAAAGCAATCTGTAAGCCCATCAATCATGAGGGTAAGAGAGGGGCTTTCCAGAGAGTCAAAATTAACCAAGAAAGAAAACCAAAGAACCAAAGGCATTCAACACAGTTGTAGCAGCATATGCAGGGTGAGAAGTGGGTTGAGAAAAGGATGAATAATGAGCTGGAGACCAAGCCATGAAGCCTGCTTTGTTTTCAGTGAGGAACTTCAGGTCTGTGCCATGGGCAATGGATATGTATAGTCACAGAGCTCTTGGAAGCAGCTGTATGAAGGATGATGTCCAGGGCGTCTGCACTCCTAGCCGGCCATGTGTACCTGACAGAAGTTGTAAAAAATGATTCCTGGCTTTGGCCCCTCAAAATGAGCTCATGATATAGGGTGAGACTATGTCTCATGTTTCAAACCTCTAGGGCTATAATAGGTTGTGACCTAACAGGTGACTTATGCCTCAGGGGTCATGTTATAACCTAAATAGTACACTTTTCCGAAACTAACTGTGCAGCACATAGGGAGTAAGAACAAAGGGCGCATGCCTAAAACTCTGAATGACTGAAGGATTTTTTGCCTCATCCATGGTACATGACCCTTGTCCTTTCCAGGCTCAGCAAGCATGGCCCTTCAGTGCTTATGTTAGACTCTGGGATACTTTCAATCTCTCTAACTTCTTGACTTATCCTCTAGATTCAGAGGATAGAGTCAGCATGTCATATTAGTTTTCTATTTTACTAGGACTTTATACATGGAAAAAATCATAATTTTTTTAAAAATTTGCATAAATACATTTTAGGGGTGGCTCTACTGTATTATAAGCAGAGAGCATAGCCTGTGGATATACTTGTTTACTTGTTTATTTTTCAACTTTTAAAATTTATTGAGATTTTCTTCAGAAAAAGTGCAGTTAATTTTATAAATATCAGTAAATGCAAGGTAAAGTAATTTGTTTAAGTACACTATTTTATGTATTTCTATGTGAATAAATTATTCCTTATGTTGGTTCTTTTGGGGTATATAATGTCATTCGTGTTACTTTTGCTATTCAAAACTTTCATACCTCACATCTCTTGATTTGTGTTTTAAAGTCATTAATTAATTCACATTGATTTAAACATAAATCAAACATATTTCTGTGTGTTTTGTTTACGTTCTGGTAGCGTGACTAAAAGCATTTAGATGTGATTGGTTAATATTGTGTGGAAGTAGAAACATTTCAGGTGGATCTGAAGAATGAGTGGAAAGTAATTAGGAAAATACATTAGGCATTCTAGGAAGAACAAATGGGGACTAGAGAGGCAAAGAGAAAATTGCCAGATGAATGGTGGCATCTATCTATCTATCATCTATCTATCTATCTAATCTATCTATTATGTATTTATGGCATTAGTAACAGAAACTCAAACTAAACCATTTGCACAATAAAGAAAACCATTGATTCTCATACATCAAAGTTCATTGCTAGGCAGAGTTTCAGTGCAAATAAGTTTAGTGTCTCAATTCTGTTTTTACTGTCTTAATTCTATTGTTGCAAACTCATATTCTTTCTATATCTAGGCCAATTCTTCTCACAGACAGTAGAAGGATGTGGGATTATTTGGGGCACAAAGTCATTTTCACTTTTCCAGTTTTTTCTCATAAGATGAAGGGAAAACTTTCTGAGGCATCCCCAGGAATCTGTCCTTGAAGTCATCAACCTATATTAAATCACATGTATTTTTAAACAAATCATGGCATTGTTTATTTAACATCCCTTAGATAAAGACATTCTTGCTTTTGAGGCAAGGTCATTTCTCTAAATCACATCTTGCTGTTGCAACTCCGTGGCAGAGGGTGAACAAATTTGGAGGTTAATTATAGTGCCTAACATAATGTCTGTCTTCCAGGACTTTGAAGTAGCTGATTTTGATGAGAAAAGATTCAATATAAACTTATTATCTCACTAAATTGCCATTTTAGATGAATTCAGTGAATTTATGCTGTTACATGTCCTATTCTTAATGATTTAATACATAGAATTAAAAATATGAAGGTTCATTTAATTGGCAAAAATCATGTTTTACAAAACAATAAGGAAATGTTAATTGAATTATTTTAAAATATTATGAGAATATGAGAGTTGGAGTTTCCATTGTGATATATTTTTTGAGAGTTCAATGATTGGTACTTGCGATTGTTGCTCAGACAAAACTAGTTGTTCATACAGTAATACCTATATCAACTGGTTGTAGAAATTCTTGTGCAGGGATGCCTAGGTGGCTCAATTTGTGGGTCATCAGTCTTTGACTTGGGTCATGATCCCAGAGCCCATGTCTGGCTCCCTGCTCAGTGGGGAGTCTGCTTATCCCTCTCCCTCAGCCCCTCCTCCTCCTCCTGCTCATGCTCGTTTTCTCTCTCAAATAAATAAAATCTTTAAAAAAAATAAAAAGAAGTTCTTGTGTTTTTTTTTACTTATATCAAGAATAACATCTCAAAAATTATTTAATTCCATGCTTAAGCTCCACCTATATTTTCATTTAGATTAAGTTTTGCATTATACTTATGAAAAAGAAAGTGTTAGTCTATATTTTCCATGTCTGTAGTCACTATCAAATTGACAGACTTGGCATTCATATTCTTTAAATTGATATTGTCCAATGGCACTATCATCAATGAAGAAAATGTTGACTAATCTGTACTGCCCAATATAGTAGCCACTAGCCATTTGGCTACTGAGCACTTGCAAAGTGGTCAAATTGTCAGTGCAAATAGGAAGCCTAATATATCATTTTATATAAATTAATATTTTTAAAAAATAAAGTCTCGAGTGGCTAGTGGCTACCATGTTGAATCAGCACAGGTTTGGATTGAAGAGGAGATGTTTGGAATGCCAAGTAAAGTACACTCAAGAATGTCTAACTAACGATATATTGGAAATGGCATGTATAACAATATTAATGATCTACATATCATTGGAAGAACCATAGGAATAAGATGAATGAGAACAAGATTATATTATGCTTTTCATTATGGGCTATATTTTCTGACTATAACAAAACATGATGTCATTACGTTTATGTTATAATAGTAACATGTAACCAGCATCAATAATTAAATCCACAGTGGTTGCTACAAGTGCAATAAAAGGCCATCTGCATCATTTTTAAGAGGTACAGTTTCTGTTTTAAAAGTGTATTCTCTTTACAAACTCTTTCCGTGCATTGTGCATTTCATAACATTGGATTAACAGTTATTCCACATATAATAAAGGCATTAATGTACATTAATGTGAGAAATAATAAAATCAAACTAGCTTCTACATGTAGGCAGATACTCAACTGTTTGTTGGTGGTATTTATATTAATGCTAATTTACTCCGATGTTGTTAATGTGCTCACAAACATCCACGCATGTATCTTAGAGTACTACATTCTATTTTCTAAAGACAAATCCTATTTGAATTCCAAATATTGATCTCCTGACAGATTTATACCATATGTTCATTTAATCATGTTCGATAATACCTAACTTTATTTACAGCACTTTCACTATAAAATTTTGTGAGGGATTTTTGCCACTAGTACGACTATTAAGCACAATTGAATTAAATGATTAAAAATTCAAAACACCCACCAAACAGAATGGTTAACCGAGACTGGAACCCTGCAATTTCTTACAGGAAATACTCTGTGTTTTCTACTGGGTCAGGGATATAGAAGGACTGTTTGGCCACTGGCTTCCTAAGATAACACGCGTTGAAAACATTCCAGTAATACTTCGGTAATACCCACAGATGCATTTTTCATCACATCATAGCTTACTGTATTCAGTAATATACTACAGTTGTGTTGAAAAGGGTATGGAAATGTAACAGCATAAATTATTCACCCAAAGTTCTCATTTTTTCATTTGTTGCATTTTCAGAATGAGAACTAAAATTATTTTTAGTTCATAGTTGCCATATATTAAAGTTTAACATGTAAGTACATAAATATAGTTATAATCTAAGTGCCTAGATCAGTACTGACACTTTAAGACAGTGATCTTCTCATGAACACCTGGGTGGCTCAGTCAGTTGAGTGTCCTCTTGGTTTCAGCACAGGTCACGATCTCAGGGTCCTGGAATGGAGCCCTGTGTTCAGCAGGGAGTCTGCTTGAAGATTTTCTTCCTCTTCCTCTGCCCCTCCTCCTGTTCTCTTTCTCTCTCTCTAAAATAAATGAATGAATCTTAAAAAAAAAAAAAGAAAAAGAAAAAGAAAAAAAAAAAAACGATGGTTCTCCTCAACTTAACTGAATTTTTGATAGGTTTCTTCCTGACTATTGAAAACTGGCCTCCTTTTCTTAGAATATCTATGTTAGAAAACTGGAAATTATAAATTCCTTCTCTGCACCTTTGAAATGTAGGTATATCTTCTCCTACCTTCTTGCTAATTTAATAACTCAGGAAATGTATTTTTCAATAAACTGCAAACCATCTCTTTGAAATGTAAGCATCAAAGGAGATAGTGAGTCTATCTCCCAATATCCCTGCGAAGATAGGAGACTAACGTTGATGCGCACCAATCAGCAAACACAGATGGCCTAATCATGGAGAAAAACATTTGTAAATGGGAATAATTTTCTGTGATCCTTAACAATCCCATTGACCAACCTCCCTGCTAACATACTTCAAAGATTTCCACTAATTCAGTCCAAAGTTTAAGATCTATCCTGCCTTATGGGGTGCTTGGGTGGCTCAATCAGTTAAGCAGCTGCCTTGGGCTCTGGTCATGATCCCGGGGTCTTGGGATCAAGCCCACCATCAGGCTATCTGCTCAGCGGGAAGCCTGCTTCTTCCTCTCCCACTCCCCCTGCTTGCGTTCCCTCTCTCATTGTCTCTCTCTCTCTCTTTGTGTCAAATAAATAAATAAAATCTTTAAAAAAAAAAAGATCCATCTTGCCTTTTGTTTCAATAGAGTCCTGTCCTCTACCATCCAGCAATAGTCTTTTTTCTCCCCATACTGCAATAGTCTTTAAAAAAAAAAAAAAATTATTTATTTATTTTGAGAGTGAACGCGCACAAGCGAGAGAGCACAAGCAGGGGGAGCAGCAGAGGGAGAGGGAGAAGCAGAATCCCCACTGAGCAGGGAGCCTGATGTTGAGCTCCATCTCAGGACCTCGAGATCATGACCTGAGCTGAAGGCAGTTGCTCAACTCACTGAGCCACCCAGGAGCACCCATACTGCAATGGTCTTAAATAAAGTCTTTCTTGTCTGATTAAATTTGCCTACCGAAATTTTTGCTTTGATTTTTTTTTTATATCTTAGTTTCTTCATTCCTCTTTTTATTCTTCTTCATTTTTAAAATGTGTAGAGTTTTTTTCATAAAGGAATACGGCATACCCAGCTATTTTTTTTTCTTATATAATGCAAACTACTTCACGATTAAAGCCAGAGTATGTATCTTTCTTCTTTTTTAATAAAAATTTTTAAAGATTTTATTTATTTAATTGACAGAGAGGGAGAGAGAGAGAGAACACAAGCAGGAGGAGTGGGAGAGGAAGAAGCAGGCTTCCCGCTGAGCAGAGAGCCCGATGGAGGGCTCGATTCCAGGACCCTGGGATCATGACCTAAGCCAAAGGTGGACGCTTAACGACTGAGCCACCCAGGCGCCCTGTAAGTATCTTTCTGCATTCATTTAATATTGTACATACCTGTGTTTCTGGATTTTAATGCTGACTCAACAAATCAACACAAATTTAGCAGCTTAAAAGACATATTTGTTATCTCACAGTTCTAGAAGTCATGAATCCAAGCAGGCATAGCTGAGTCTTCAGGGTCTCACAAGGTGTCAGCAAGATCATAGTCATTGCTGTAAACTTCAGAGAAGAATCTGATCCCAACCTCCCCAGGCTATAGAACTGGTGTCCATTTTCTTGCTAACTCTGAGCCTCACAGCCAGGGGTCACCCTCTTCCTCCAGAGCCTGTCCACGTTCCTTGGTTTGTAGTCAGTCCTTTTCTCCATTTCAAAGCCAATAACAATGAGTCAAGTCATCATATTTCAAATCCCTCTGACAGCCCCATGTGCCTCATCTTTCCTTTGCTTTCCGTTCCCTCTGAACTCTGACTGACTCTTCCTTTTTTAAGGGCTCAATCGATTATACAGGGCAGACCTGGATCACCCTGGCTAATCTTCCTGTTTTAAATTCACCTGATTAGTAACCTTAATTCCATTGGCCAAATCCTGGATTAGTTTTTAATTGAGTAAGGAAGGGATAGGAATATTAAGAGAGCACTTTTAGTTGCTTACGGATATTTCTAATATCTATTTACAAGGGAAGGGGGGATTTTATGTAATAAATCATTGACTAAAGTTGATGGTTTTGCACTTTGAAAGAAAAACATAGCTAATGACGGCTACTCTATCAAAAATGGTAATACTTTATAAAGTCGGCAGACACAACTAATTATTATGTCATATCATGGCATCCTTGATGTAAGTAGAAAAAGGACTATTTTACTCTGATTTGGGACAAGGGTAGAATTTAATAACCTTGATTATCATAAAACTAAAGTTGATTATGTAATTTGTTATTTTTGAGGACCACTCTGTATGTGTCAATACGCTAATTTCTAGAGATAAATAATATACATCTCTACCCTCTAGGCACAGGCAAGTGACTTTATGTCTGAATCTAAATGGTCATGTTTTAGGAATCAGACACGCTGATTTATTGTGAATGACTTTAAACCTGCACTCTATATCTGTGGTTTCAAATCTGCTGTCTGCTTTCCTTAGAGCATATCTAATTGTCTTCATGTGGCAGAACTGCTCTTCACCACTCGCTCAAATATACATTCTCCTGGATTTAAATAAATAAATTATAGCAAACCATTAGTTTTTTTTTCCTCTGCATGTTTACAAAATTTGGAAACGTGGTTTTTAAAAATGGCATAGTACAAGAGTTTTTAAGTCTCCTGAATCAAAAGAGTGAGGAACCAGCTCTTGTGCACATATAAGAGGATTATCTACTTATACACATACATAAACTTACATTTTCATGGCTTCTTGATATTTTCAGTTCTGTTTGAGGTGCTTGGCTCAAACCAAAGAAAAGATAAAAATTGCTTTTAACATGTGCTCTGAGATAAAGGAAATGCTATTGTAATATACTTCAAGAAACATTGAGTTCTAGGGAATAGGTATATTACTTGTTTTGATAAAATTGTAGAGAGTGATATTATATAGTTAATGTAGATTACATTGTTAATTTATATTTTCATTTTTATGAATAAATTGAGATAATGAGAATTTATTGTCAAGAGAATCATACATTTGAATTAAAATACATTTTTAATTCTTTATCCTTGCTGTCTATTTTTTCAATATATCTGATTTTAAACAGGCTTCAAATTAATCAAGATACTATGTGATGAAAAACTATTATTTATTTATTTTATTATTGATACATTTTAGAAACAAAATCTATATATGATGGGACTGCAATTCTACTTTTAAATTATTATGAACTTAATGACAGCTAAATTCTATAAGAATCTTTGGAGAAATAGCCATAAAGAAGAATAAAATATAAAACTTTTTTGTTTTGTTTTCTCAACATACAATTCTCATTCATTTTCAATACCTTACCAATATAGACTATGCTATATTGTTTATGGTTGGCCAAGATTGTACACTCTGAATGCTAACTTTTTCTAAGTTCTGTATGCATGTTTCAAAGATATTTAGAGAATAATTATAACTCTTTCTTATCCTTGATCATATCAAGGATTTTGATTTTACAAGAGTAGTTTCACAGACATTCTAGTTTTGATGATCTGATAGAAATGGAAGGAGAAAAATTAATGGGACATACTAAATGTAATAACTGGGTGCTGGACCTCAAGTCCTAAACCTAAATGGACAATATCCTTAATGTCCTAGATAATGTGTCAGATAAGAAAGGGACATTTTCTTGAGGTAAAATAGTAAGAAGAAGGAGCTCAATATTGAAATAGTATCGAAATTTTACAAACTGGGATGTATGCCATCTGTGAGGTATCAAAGTTTGAGAGGCATGAACAGGACTACAGTGATAATGAACAATGTGTGGGAACTCAACATAAGGAAATTTTCAAAATTCACTTTTAGTTGGGGCACCTGGGTGGCTAAGTCAGTTAAGCCTCAGCCTTCGGCTCAGGTCATGATCTCAGGGTCCTGGGATCAAGCCCCACATCAGGCTCCCTGCTTAGTGGGGAGCTTGCTTCTCCCTCTCCTGCTGCTCCTCCCCACTGCTCATGCTCACTCTCTCAAATAAATAAAATCTTTTTAAAAATTCACTTTTGTACCACCCTTGTCTCTTAAATTATATCTGTCATGGTTAATAGGTTTTAGAAAAATTAGAATTATGTCAAAATACTTGCAATCTATTGGTTACTTTGAAGTGTTTGTTAAATTACAGTCCCCATTCATAAAATAGTCATTGCCTGCTGACTGATGTTTATCTTTCTTTCTTTGACCATCGGTTCTGATGATAATTATACCTTGATGTGGCTTCAAAGATCAGGCTAGATTATTCTTTGATTTCATTTCAAGTATAATAATATTACATAATTTTTAAAATAAGTAGAGTTATTAAGATATAAAAATCTAGGAATTTAAGTCAGGGAAGATAACCTAAAATATCTAGTGATCAAAATTTGCAGCTAAGTGTGCCAAAACCAGATGTATTTTCATTTGAAATAAGCACTAAACTTTGGATACAACCTGTAGATCCTTCCTTCTCCAAATTGCCATGCTGAGCTGCAATTGGATAAGCAGTTGACTAAATTTCTAGAGACATATTCCAAGATAAATGAGATACATGTAGAAGATTATGAGGACGTAAAGAGTACTGGCAGGTGTGCCCCAGTGAGAGACCCCTGATAGTACCACACCTTGGGAATAGAAATAACGGTGTCATTTCGAACCATTTAAAATTGATGTTTTTCTGAACTATCCAGAAGAGAGAAGATCCTCATGAGGATGGCAATAAATGTGCAGTCTCTCTGGTAGTTAGCAGCTGTAATTCATTGCAATTTACTTTGTAGAAATAAAAATAATACGATCAGTCTTGATCTTGAGTGCTGTAAAGCAAGACATACATGATGCATAACTAAGAAATGATTGTGGTGCATTAGAGCCTAGAAACTAAAAATTACTCCGGCCATGTCTTATAGGTGTATTTGCTTTGTTTTATCTTGAACAGGGTGTTCATGTCATGTACGGCAGCCACCCTTTATCTGTGTTTTACTTTCTAAAATTTTAGCTACCCATAGTCAACCGTGGTCTGGAAGCAGATGATCTCCCTTCCAACCTATTGTTAGAAGGTCAGTAGCAGTCTAATACTAAGTCAAAATACCCAGATTATTAACCTCACTTCATCCTGTCACAATAGGCATTTTATCATCTCACATTACCACAGGAAGAAGGGCAAATACAATACAATAAGATAATTTGAGAAAGACTCATTCATATAACTTTTATTACAGTATATTGTTATAATTGATCTATTTTTAGTTACTGTTTTTGATCTCCCACTCTGCTTAATTTATAAATGAAACTTCATCATAGGTATGTATATATAAGGAAAAAACATAGTATAATAGAAAGTTTGGTATCATTTTTGATTTCAGACATCTGCTGGGGGTCTTGGAACATATCCCCCAAGGATCTGCGGGGACTACTGTAGTAACTGCGATGCTGGGTTGCAATGTTATCTTTGCAATTTTTGACCATTTAGTTCACTTCTCAGAACCTTATTTTTCTGAAAGAAAATAAGCTTTGGAGCTGAATATACCAGAATTTGAAATGAGGCTGTTTAACTTACTTGTTCAATAGTTTTAGATAAGTCTTATAAAACCTCTGGGCATCATTTCCCTCACCTGAGGAAAACTAGCACCCAGCTCTCAAATATTTCAAATATGTAGATCACAGATATGTAAGTTTCTCTGTAATGCTGTGGGTTCTTGGTCCTATACCCTAAATCTGGGTTAGTTTTTGGTTGCTTTAAACAATGGGTCATAAAGGAGGGATGTTCTATGACTTCTTTTTGTTTATTTTTTTGTTCCTTTTGTTCTGTGTGTATGTGTATGTTTTGTTTTTTCCCCCCTTTTCCGTTTCTTTTGTTTTGTTTTGTTTGTTTGTTTTTGTTCTATGACTTCTGAGACTACATCACAAATGACATGGAGCTTTCACATGGTCGTCTTGGTATTGTCACTACCTGGAAGTCCCCTCTCTGAATATGCCATCTCAGAACTCAGCAGCCATCCTGAGAGACATTCAAACCACATGAATCAGCAACATGTGTACTCCAGACTAGAATCTAGCTGAGCTGATTCTTCAGCCTTCTCAGCCTAGCTGGCAGACACTTGATTGAAGGACCTGCCATCAAAGTGTGTCAACTAGTCTTGAGGATTTCAGTCTTCAGCCATTCAGTTCTTCTCAGGTGACCCAGGGATTTTCTGAGCATAATACAATGGTTGTTTTTTTGCCACTAAGATGTCACTAACTTATATCATTATTGTGAAAAATATTAAATTTAGGGGAATATATTTAACAAATCAAAAACACATTACAAACATATTATGAAAATATAATACATAAAATTTTATGAATCAACATGATAGAGTGAACAAGTACATATATTTTTTAAATATCTGAATTGTGTTCATTAATGAATGATTGGACGTAAGAGGCTATTTAAAAATTATGACAGTTTAGAATACGCCCTGTTATTCTGACCTGGATATTATATTAGGCAGATTGCATTATCTTGTGCCAATTGCCTATTAGTACCATTTTCAGAAACAAACCCTAGACTAACTGGAGAATTAAACAATATAGAATGTATAGTAACTGTAAACTGAGTTTCCCTCTTTATTCTGAATGTCATTTGTTTGCCTCCTAGGGTGGGGTGGGGATAAAACTTAGCTCTTGTACTGAAAGTAGGCCAATATATTGAAAACAAAATTCAAGAACTAATGCTCAGGAACAAATTACATTCCACACTGAAAGTCAGGATGTAAGGTATGCCAACAGAGAACTGTTGTGCATATTATTCAAGTGTGCAAAATGACTTCTTCATGAGGATTTTGTAAGAGATGAATACTAAATTGGCCAGACTACAACAGGAAAATCGTATGTTAGATCAGAAATAGACACTTTAGTTTCATGAGTCATTGGCTTGGAAAACTGTCTTAAAGGTATTAAGGAAGGAAAAGAAAAAGAAGAAAAAGCACAATAAAAAATAAAATATCTATCACAAACTATGTCAGCAGGGGTGAAAAAAGAGCAGGATGCATGGAATCATAGAAACAGAGAATCCAATTTATCAGGAAAACCTTCTCGTACCTGGCACTTTTTTGACACAAAAAATTGCAATAACAACATTTTCTCCCTGAATTAAGATCCCACCATCTATGAAAGATAACACAGTGATCAAACATTAGGCATGACATAGTTTTATATGATTAAATTGATATTTTAAAGTTAAAACTTTCTCACAAAAATTATTTATCAATTATGTGATGAGTTTCTGAAGTATAATATATCAAAGCAAAACATTTAAATGACATTTAAATATATATCATTTTATCAATAGTGTTAAAGTTGAGTAATTAATTGTACAGTTTAAAATATGCTTCTGTTAATTTGGTACAGTGACCTGAAACTTAAAACATATGTATTAAAATCACTGTAAATATATATTTTCATTTCTACCACATTACAAACACACATCATATTGAATACATATATACATGTCCATATCTACAGTTATAATGCTTTTCAAATTTATTTTATCTTTTTCCAGCTTTATAGAGCTATAATTGAAAAATAAAGGTCCAACATTGTATTTTGATATATTTTACATGATTACCATCAAGCTCATTAACATACCATCATCTTACATATAACTACTATTGTGTGTGTGTGTGTATGTGTGTATGTGTGTGTATGGTGATCTACTCTCTTAATATCTACTCTCTTAGCAAATTTTAAGTATAAAATGTATTATTGGAATTCTTATAACTCAAAAGCAAAAACCAGACATTTCTCCAAAGAAAACATATAAATAGCCAGCAGTATACTGTGGGTTCAATATCACTAATCATTAGGGAAATGCAAATGAAAACCACAGTGGGATATCACTGAACAAAGATGTACAGAAAAGGGTACTCTTGTGCACTGTTTTGGAAATGTAAATTGGTAAAGTCATTAGGGAAAAGGAAATAGAATTTCTCAAAAAATTAGAAATAAAACCTACCCTATGATCCATAATTCCACTTCTGGGTATACATCTAAAGGAAATAAAATCAGTATCTTGAAGATATATCTGCACCCCCATGCTTATTGAGGCATTACTCACAATAACCAAGATATGGAAACAACTTAAGTTGTCCTAACGACATAGTGTCCTAATTGCATGGATAAAGAAATTGTGATGTTTAGATATAAAGTTACATTGTGAACAGTGAACTCACATGCAGGTGTCAGGGAATGTTTCTTAGAAGAATGTAGATGCTGAACAATTCCTTCCAGTGTGAAAAGAAGTGAGATGAAGACATTCTTAGGGCAGGAAGAGTTGCTGGCAGAACAAAAGGCATATGAAGATAGATAGAACTATAGGAGTTTTTGAGGAAACTAAATAATGGTGTATAGAAATGTGAGGGACGAATTTCAGATAGGTCAGAGGAAAGAAACCACTTGGAAAAAACTTTAGAGGCACACCATTATTTGCTAAGCTAAAGAGATTAAGTGTAATACTCAAAAGATTTGGAAACTGAAGCTATGTAAAGAGATAAAAATTACAAGATTACAATTGTTAGAGTACTTGGACAGAATTTAGAAGAGTACTCCCCAGGTGGTTGGTGCTCCCCACAGTGAACAATGCAAGAAAATCTACTGAATGGTGAAAAAATAACATGACTACTGTTTACTTATATAAAAATAAGAGTGAAATAATACTTGCTATTTTTTAATGTGTTCATTTTAATTCTCTGATGTGTCTTATGGGGATTGATTTTTCTTTAAACAAAGCACTTACGATATTATTTTTTAACTAAAAAGAGGTGAAAGTGTTTTGGTATTTGCCCAAATGAGTTGAAAATCTATGTTCACGCAAAAACCTGCATATAGATGTTGATAGCAGCTTTATTCATAATAGACAAAACTTAGAAGAAACCAAGATGTCCTTCATTAGACAAATGAATAAATAAACCATGATACATTCAGACAATGGAATATTATTCAGTGTAAAACAGAAATGAGCCACCAAGCCATGAAAACACAAAGAGGAAACAAATTTACTTTACTTAAGTGGAAGAAGCCAGTCTGGAAAGACTACATGCCATATAATTCCAACTATATGACATTTTGGAAAAGTTAAAACTATGGAGACAGTAAAAAGATCAACAATCCTAGGGGTTGGAGGCAGGGTATCGGAGAGAGAGGAATAGACAGAGCATTTTTATGGCAGTGAAAATACTCTGTAATACATTATAGGATGATACATGCTATTTTACATTTGTTCAAACCCATGCGATGAACAACAAGAATGTATCCTAATGTAAATGTCCATGGAGTTTAGGTGATTATGCTGTCTACATGTAGGTTCATCATTGTAACAAATGCCTCACTCCATTGGGGCATGCTGATAATGGGGAAGGCTATCTATATACCTGTGTGGAGTTAGGTGGTATATAGGAAACCTCTGTGCTTTCCTCTTAATTTTGCTGCGAACTTAAAAATGTTTTTTTTTTATTTTAGACAGAAAGGAGATTAATTTTGTCTAGGGCAGAAATAGGAATGGGGATTTACTGCAAATGGGCACAGGAAACATTTTGGGGGTGATGGAAATGTTGTAAAACCAGATTGTGATGATTGGTTCCTTGACTCTAAATGTACTAAAAGTTATTAAATTACACATATAGAAGAGATGAATTTATTTTGTAGAATTTATACCTTAAGAAAGCTTTTTTTAGTTTTTTAATTTTTATTTTTTGAAGATTTTATTTATTTATTTGAGAGAGAGAGAGAGAGAGAGAGAGCGTAATCAGGGAGGGAGGGGCAGAGGGAAAAGGAGAAGCAGACTGCCCACTGAGTGGGGAGCCCAGCACAGGGCTTGATCCCAGGACACTGAGATCATGACCTGAGCCAAAGGCAGGTGCCTAACGTACCGAGCCACCCAGGTGCCCTGAAAGCTTTTTAAAAAATAAAGTCTGAAAAGTAGAGATGGGAAAACCATGAAAGTATTTTCATTGATCAGAAGCTTACTAAAAAAAAAAAAAAAAAGGCAGCTTACTAATTCTCTTTTCTCTTTTTAAAATAATTTTCTTGTTAAAGGTTTCAAAGTATTTTGAAACTTAAAAATGACATGCATTTTTTTCACGGATATATGAACAATTTCAAATTTCTTGGTCAGCACATTGTTGTGACAAATAGCTCTCAATATTGCAGTAACTTGAAATGATTTTTGAAATAACAACCATGCCTCACCCTTCTCTTCAAGATAAAGATGTTATTATTTTTTAAAAAATAATGGGTGATAAAGCATTTACCCAAAAAATCTTGTGCTCTCAAGAGAACATTTTTAAAATGAGTGGAAATGTTTCAATATTATGTGATTTTCTTTCTAAAAAGTATTAGCTGACATTTCACTAAACTTACAGAACTTGTTGACAAACTCAGTAGATTGAAAAATTCCCAAATTAGGAATATCAGCAGTTATTTAACAAATTTATTATAAATATTGTAACAACATTTTTTAAACATTCAAGAACTAAATGATATCAGAAGAGAAGGGAATTTATTGCCTTAAAATAAATATAATCAGTCTAATAAGGGCAGTCCATGATGCATTTTTCAACTATTTAACACCCAAATCTAGTTTTTTGGATTTTTTTTGGATTTAGAGAGGTATTCTGTATGAGACCATAATAATGGGATACATGACATTGTGCATTTATCCAAACCCATAGCAACAAAGAGTATACCTTAAGTATGGAAATTAAAAAAAATAATAATTTAAGAAATTGTGGATCTCAGGAAGAATATAAAAATGTTACAAAACAACTCAACTGTATTACATATATGAAATGGTTTCATTGAAGGGGGCGGGGGAAATGTGCTAACTTAAGTAACTGGAAATAAATGAAACCTGAAAGAGTTGAGGGAAAAGGAAATGATGCAAGGGCTGTACTCTGGTTATAAAGTTATCTTGGAGGGAGACATCAGTTAACAATTAGAATGCAGATACTTCTATACATTTATAATGTAAATAAACGATTAAATAACTAGATGGCAGATGATAGGAGTCACTCTTCTTCCTGTTGGAGTGAAAAGTTACATATAAGCAAAGGGAGCGAGAAAAATTCCAAATAGTTTATATAGAAATCCTACTCTCTAGGAAGTGGAGTGTGACTCCTTACTCTTTAAGTATAAGTTAAAGCTGCACATTGTTACTTTCTTTCCAAAGAGAATGGAAATAAGAAAAGAAAAAAAAACAGTACATTTCTAGTGGACAAATTTGACAAATATTCTCTCAGCAAGGTGATCACTACAACATCAACATTATTAAGTAAAGCTGATACTGTGTACCAGTGATATGATGAAAATGACACTTTATCTCTGGTCTTTCTTCCCAAAACGTATAACCCCAGTCTAATCATGAGAGGAGAACAAAAAGCCAAGGCAAATACCAATTGAGTAACATTCTACAGAATAGTGACTAATGCTCCTCTGAACAGTCATCAAGACAAGGGATGTCTGAGAAATGTTTCCCAGTCAAGAGGAGCTTATGGAAACATAACCGCTAAATGTATGACATGGAATAGAAAGATTACAGTAGGTAAAAATAGACACTCTGGATACAGGATGAACTTTAGTTAATAATACTATATCAATATCAGTTGATTAATTGTAACAAATGTATCACCCTAATTTAAAATATTTATAGAGGAAACTGGGTGTATGTATATGGGAACATTCTTTATTATCTTTGGAGTTTTTCTAAATCTAAAATTTTGCTAAAAGTAAAATGTCATTTAAATACATCACACGGGGTGCCTGGGTGGGTCAGTTGGTTAAGCATCTGCCTTCAGCTCAGGTTAAGATTCTGGGGTCTTGGGATGGAGCCCCACATCTGACTTGGCTCCATGCTCAGTGGGGAGCCTGCTTCTCCATCTCCCTCTGCCCACCTCCCACTCGCACTCTTTCCCTATCTCTCAAATAAATATGACCTTAAAATAAAAAGTTTAAAAAAGTAAAAAAAAACACAACCATACACAACTAGACAAAAAAAAAAAAATAGAAACAAAGTTCCATTTATCATGAGTTTATATTTTATTTTTGGAGACAGATTATAAACAGATATATGCCAGATATATACACACATATATTTATACAATGATAAATATTATGAGAAAATTAATGGAAGTAGAAGAGAATAGCAAGGGTGCTAATTCAGATAGTTTGGTTAAAACAGACCACTTCGAAGAGGTAAAATCTAAATTAACTGAGTTGAAAATACTATCTCAGATACAAAGTAAGAAAGGAGCATGTCACCGTGGGAACAATCAATCCTGTCAAATGCCACTGAGAAATTTAGAAAGGTGAAAATTTAGTACGAACTTCAGATTTTTGACACTGTTGGAAAAGTGCCCAGCCTGCTGACCCTTGCATGGTTCCATAAGAGGGCCTTGGGCCTGAACATTTTTTAATGTGAAGATAAAAACCCTTCACAGCTTGTGCCAAGCATATTGCTTTGTTTGGGAATCTCTTTCTGTGTTCTGGGTTTGATGTGTGTATCTCTGTTCTTCTGAAGAGTGTATGTCCTAGGGCACCTGGCCAGCCTCAGTGCTCTCTACATTCCCAGCAGAGAGGGAATGGGGTTCTTCACCTTAACCACAAGAGGTCACTGGGGACCAAAGCTTACTATTGAAGTTGAGCTTGATCTGTCTTCTCTATGCAAGTAAAACATCTTTCCATCCAGGGCCTATGTGAGTCATGTCTTTTTGGTGACCTCGACATCTGCAAACCATACAACGAGTTGACATCTTAGAATGACAGTTCCTACAGGTAGATATTGTTATGCTCTTTGCTCTTCTTCATACAGTGGGGTGCCTCTGCTAGAGGTGGGAGCCAGTGTCACGGCTCAACAGATATAAGTTTGTGACTCTGAAAAGAATGGTTAAAGCAGAGTATTGGGGACAACGACCCAGCTAGCAAGGGCTCTAGGCAGACCTGGAAGTGAAATGTGTGGAAAATAGTGAGGGGATAAGCTGAATCATGTAGGGCCTATTCAACGAGGGCTATGTTTTTTACACATGAAGGTCTTTTTCTGTCATAAGGCATGCCTATTTGCAGTGTTGATTTCCAAGACACCAATGTGAGTGTGTTGTCACAGTGCTGTTAGGAATGTGAGTATTTTTCTAAGTGTAATGATAAGCCACTATAATTTTATTTTTGCTTGTTTAAGAGTAATATTTGTGATTTAGTCACCCTAGGATACGCTAAATGCATTTTGTGATAAAAAAAAAAAAAGTGATTGTTTGCTGACCTGCTAGGAAACTGTTGGATTGGTCAAGAAGAGCTGTCCTTAGATCAGAGTATGGTGATATGAGTTGGGATATAGAAACGTGAAGGGGACGGTGGCTCTTTGGAAACTAGAATGGCTGACAGACTGAAACAAAGAAGTCAGAAAAAGAAATAATGATCCTTTTTGGCTAGGCCAGTGTAAGATGACTCTTTTAGCACTGTGAAGTGTTGTTAGTTATAGAGGGGAAATTCTTGCTCCATTTTAGGCATGATTACTGTAAGGTTCCTTGGTAGCATCTAAGTGAAGGAGAGTAGGCAGCTGAATACATGGTTTTGGAATTCAGAAAAGAGGTCTGGACAGAGATGTAGGTTTTTGAATGTTTGGCATATTAGTTGTTATTAATACACTAGGAAATGAGTCTGCCTCATACAGTGAGTAGAGTAAGTACAGTGAGAAGAGAAGATAGTTTGATATAGGAACACCATACTGAGCCTTGGAAGAACAAGTGAGGCATATTGGAGGAAGGCCACAAAGAATAAGATTCAAGTAGAGAGAATATTAAGAAAAGTCAGTGAGAGGACAATCATGAAAGTATTTTTCAAAGATCAAAAATAGTGCTAAAAACCTGTTCCTGTGACTTAAAAAGAAAGAGGTCATTAATGTCTTTGTTGAGAACTTGGAGTGTGCCAAAATGTGAATTTAGTTTGTGTGTGTATCTGTCTGTCTATCTATTATCTATGATCTATCTATCTATTATCTATCTATCTATCTCTCTATCATCTATCTATCAATCATCTATCCTCTATCTTCATCTATCATCTTTATGCTTGCGGTATAGTTGCAAATGCATGTTAGATTGACCTTCTCAGGGATCCAAATTATCAGCTTGCTAGAATCACATACATCTCTATTTTTGTCTGCCCTGCACAGCTGGATTAAAATCCATTTAAGAGTGATCACTGTATCTTTACAGTGTTGATATCTGCCCTCCTCCCCACAACAATTTACATGTAATTGATGTTCAGAGCTCTGGCCTAGTTTTGCTACTATGTACAGAAAGATTTAAAAACAGTACAGAGTGAAGCCATAATATCCTTATTAATAGTTTTATTATACTCGCTGGATTCAATTACTTTTATATCATTTATATTAACCAGATGATCCTCAGAACACTCTAGGTATTGATATATAATGTTCAGACAACCCATACATTGGAAAAGAAAATGAAACAGTTCATGCAAAACATACTGCAAATATAAAATCCTTGAGATTATCAATAAGAAAATCAGTGAGCATTCTTTAATTATTTATCCCTTCTTATTTAGTATATTTATTTAAAGTTTGCTATGCACTTTTAATGTTAACTTAGAGTTTATTTTGTTTTAAATGGATTATTTAATTAAATTTTCATGCAAAACATATGATGTAGCTACTACTATTGCCACCACTTGACAGAAAAGAGAAAGAAAGTAGAATAAGATTAAACCAGATGCCAATTACCCAGTCACCCTTGTTGTCTCCTCCGCACAAATTATGTTTTTTAAATTGCCATTCATTTCTGGCCATTCATTCTTCTGGCCATTCATTTCTGGTTCTTATATTGCAATGCCTATTTTTTGAACAATTGAACATTTGGCTTTCTACATATATGCAGATAATTTGCAAAAATTGCATGTTAATTGTCAGAGTGTATCTAAAGCCTAAGTGTGTTGCTAATAACATATTGTAAATGTGTTGTGTATTATTTAAACAATCTTCCACATGATATGTGGATTTAATAATTTTATACATTCTCCCCATTGTTTAAAAATCATAAAAATGTGCTATAAATCTGAAATGGTCAATTTGTCTCAGTTCTATTTCTTTTATATTCAATCGCAGAAAATAGTTCTAACCCATCTGGCTGCTCAAAGAAAGTGAAAACTTGCATTCTATTTTGTGTTTTCTTTTGATAGCAAGCTTTGCTTTTCGGTTTATGGAGCATATTGCAGAATTTCAAGCAATGGATAATTGCAAATTACTAGCAGCAGGTGCACAGACTATTTACTTACTAGTTTTATAATATAAAAAAATACATTAAGAAAATGGTTAATTTATTATCATTCACTATTCTATCCTATGAGTACTTATCATGACATTTTAGGAGAGATAAAAGTTTCATTTTTAACTTGTCATTTGTTTAACAAGCCAAAATATCCATGATGATTTCCAAGAATAAAGGAAATGACATATATGTATAATGTCGTGCCTAGCATACAGTAAAAACTCTAAAGAATGGAAGCTGCTATATTTATGCTTATGATTCAAATTAACAAACTATCGTACCTGTTAAATACTAAACACACATACCATAATACACTATAAATACTTACCTTTTTATTGGTTTTATCTCTTCTTGCCATCTCCAAAACTCATAAGGAAAAAGTTCATATCCTTTAAAATATATTCATGTCAACTTGAACAGAGAACAAATACCAAAATGCAAGAGTATTGTTTAGAATGGTAACAATAGGATAAAGCAAATTCTCAATATTTTTTAAAAATTTTATTTATTTATTTGACAGAGAAAGAGATCACAAGCAGGCAGAGAGGCAGGCAGAGAGAGAGGGGGAAGCAGGCTCCCTGCTGAGCAGAGAGCCCGATGATGCGATGATGCGGGGCTCCATCCCAGGACCCTGAGATCATGACCTGAGCCGAAGGCAGAGGCTTAACCCACTGAGCCACCCAGGTGCCCCAAATTCTCAATATTCTTTTTTCCCAATAATTGAAGTGAAAGATGTATTCTAATGGGTTCAAGGATCTGAGCAAATTGCAGGACAAATCTGATTTGTGGTTGTGGGTGTCAGGGTTTCCCAACCGGCCAAACAGCACTTTTTTAACACTAGCAGTGTGTCTCAAAATTCAACTCAATTTTGACACTATCTATGCAAAGATAACATCAGATTCCACAAGTAAAAGATCAATGCGACCAAACTGCCCCCACCCCAACACACTTTCAGAAGCCAGTTCCAAGTCCAGGTTATTAGATTGATTCTGACTGAGTGGCTATAAATCAAAGGTTCCCATGAACCCCTTCCTTAATTCCATTAGCTTGCTAGAACAGCTCACAGAATTCAGAGAACATTTTACTTTCTAGATCACTGGATATAATTCCTCGGAGAGGTTATAATTCAGGAACAGCTAAATGGAAGAGAGGCATAGGGCAATGTATGAGAGAAAGGCATGGAGATCCGGGTCCTCTCCATTCTCCCAACCTCTGCATCTGTTCACCAACATCGAAGCTCTCTTAACCCCGTCCTTTTAGGTTTTTATGGAGGCTTCATTACAGAGGCATGATGGAATAAATCATTGGCTATTGGCAATTGATTCAGTTTCCAGCCCTTCTCCCCTCAGAGGAGAAAGAGGGTAGGCATGAGACTGAATATTCCAACCCTGTAATCACAAGGTTGGCTCTCCTGGCAAACAGCTCAGGTTTCAGATGGTTCCAACATAACAAAACAAACCTCATTAACCTAACAAAAGAGACCTTGGAAGCTCCAATCACTTAGGAAATTCCAAGGGTTTAAGAGCTCAGTACCAGAAAGGAAACAAAGACCAAATATATACTTCTTATTAGAGATTACAATATCACATAGTATGTCCAAATTAGTTGCAATTGCTAATTTCCCATCTACAAATTCATCTTTTTCTTCCAGTTTTATTGAGAAATAATTTACATCTATCACTGTATAAGTTTAAGGTGTTCAGCTTGATGGTTTGACTTACATATATCATGAAATGATTACCTTAATGGGTTCAGTTAACATCCATCTTCTCAGAAAGACACAGTAAAAAGAAAAGAAAAGAAAGGAAAAAACATATCCTTATGATGAGAAACAGTTAAGATTTATTTTCTTAACAACTTTTCCCATATAGCATACAGTCTTGTTATCTATCACCATCTTGTTGCACAATCCATCTCTAGTACTTATAACTGGAATTTACTTTTTTTTTGCTCCAACTCAATAAAGCATATCAAAATACAAGTAAGAAAAGTATATTAGACAGATAACCCAGATATCTGCTCCTATTTACGTTAACGTATCCTTAAGTATTTTATTCAACGTCAATATTTTACTGCATTTCTTCTAATTTTGTAGCAAAATAAAGCATCACATCAGTGCATTAACATGTATAAATAATTTTTTTAAAATGTATAAATAATTTAAAGGCCAGGGTTGAAATTAACACTTTTCTCATAAAAGACAACCCAAAACCTTCTTCTGTTAGGTTTAGTTATTTATCATCCAGCACCACTTCAGTGCTTAATTTACTATACTTTCTTTTTTTTTAAAGATTTTACTTATTTGACAGAGAAAGAGAGATCACAAGTAGGCAGAGAGGCAGGCAGAGAGAGAGGGAAGCAGGCTCCCCGCTGAGCAGAGAGCCCGATGCGGGGCTCCATCCCAGGACCCTGAGATAATGACCTGAGACCAAGGCAGAGGCTTAGCCCACTGAGTCACCCAGGTGCCCCTGTTTGCTATACTTTCAAAATCATTATTGATCTTAGGTATAAGGAGAACTTACCCTAATCTTCATCATCAGGCTTCACTATCTTTTACCTTTTTTTCTTTCTAATATATTTGAGAATTATGTTTTGTCTAGTTCCACAAAAGCATATTGGGGCTTAAATGAAAACTACATTGAACCTATAAATTAGTTACTACTAATACCATAGGCCATTTTCATTGGACATTGCAATTATTTTAATAGACTTGTAACTAATTCTTTGTGTGTGTGTGTGTGTGTGTGTGTGTGTGTGTGTGTGTGTGTGTCTGTGTGTGTGTTTCCTTTCTCCAATGGCTTCTCTTCTGATTCTGGAAAATAAAAAAAGAAATCCTTATGATGGTTTAGACTATTAAGTGAGTATTCAGGTCTGATTTTATTTCCTGCTATTTCCTCTCTTGCTTACTCTGTTCCAGCCAAAATAGTTTCCCTTGATGTTTAAATATGTCCCAATTCAGCAATGTATACACCTCAGTATTTCTCTGCTTGCATTTTCTTATACAGCATACATAATGACACTGAGGTCGTGTCCAATAATTGTAGTTAATAGTTCACCCGTCTCTAATAGTATCTTCTCTACTATTCAGTTTTGGGTTTCCTCCATGTAACATTAATACCAAATAAGATATGCATTTTATTTATTAATATGCTTATTATCTGTCCTCGCTAGAATGAAAACTACATGAGAGTAGCATTCTTTGTCTCTTTTATTCACCAGTGCTTACCACTGTACCCAACAGGTAGTAGGCACTCTGTAAGTGGTTCTTGAATGAATGAGAGTAAAAGCGTGTTTGAATGAATGGAGAGTGTCAGATTAAAAAAAAAGTAGCTAACACATAATGTGCTAGTAAAACACTTTGATTAAAATAAGATTTAATACAAAATTCTTTTGCATAAGAAGATTATTATATATGATCTATAAAAGTGGTTTTGGAAGATTAAAAATATTTTAAAATAATTCATTGGCGATTAATTTATCTGTAATATGACAAATAGCAATGGACTCTATAAAAATTATATTTTCATCAGAAGGCAATAATATTCAAATAGCATGTATTTAATGCACAATTATACATTAAACCTAGAACATTAGCCTATCTTTTCAATATTAATGTAGGTCTAAGTTTCCATGACCAATAGACAAAACTAACTTCCTCTCTCTTTCTCTCTCTCTGTCATCACTAGCCAAAGTTAGCCCTGTTCTCAGCAGTTCTCTGAAGAGGCTCTTTTGGGGAGAAGCTGTGTGTACAGTGGTTGGCTTAATTCCTGACACATAGTTCAGTGAGTCAGTGTTGTTATTGTAGCTGCTAATATTATTATTATAATCTTCACTAAATTTATGCTGTCTGTAAGACTGAGCTATTCCAAATGGCAACTAGTACGGCCGAGTATGCTCTTCAGTATTTTAAAGCACATAAACAAAAACATAACACAATTCGTTTTCATGCCCCTCCTTAAGGAAAATTTATGTGACTCCTGTTTATCAGAACATTCCAAAGTGTATGTTATAGTTCTTATATTTAAAAAATATATAGTAAAATTATTTGGGAGAAAACTAAAGTTTTTATACTTTTATTTAAATAGGTACCTCACAAATAAACATTTCTATGATAACCAAACCCCTAAATTTTTCATATTGCAAAACACATACATGTTTCTCGTATAATGAACTGATTGTACTGCAGTTATATTTTCTACTATGGATATTACCAGCGTCAAATTATTTTAACAAAGTAAAGAAAAAAAAGGGAAACCATGTAGAATGATGACTCATGGGATCACAGATTTAAAAGAAAAAAAAAAAAGAACTTAGAAATTTAACTGAGAAATGAAAATTAGAGAGTAAGCTGGCATTTCTTCAAAGTAACCCCATCCTTAATTCTAAAGCACCTTCATCTTCTATAGCACATTCAGACAGAGTTTCGTAAAAAGGCATTTCAATTTAATTTAAATTGGCTGAAACAATCAGATAGCTTTTTCTCTCCTAAATGACTTGCTTTTGCAATGGATGTAAAAGCTATTAGCTTTTTTCCCCCCCTAAAAGTAGGCATGAGGTATGAGGATTTTGTCTCTTGAGATACACTCCGATTATTAATAAAGAGGTTGTGAAAATTGAACATGACTTTCAGCCAACACAGTAACACAGACTTCGTTAAGTGACAAGTGACATTAAGAGCCCTTGAGAGACAGGTTTCTGTCAGAGGAAGGAGATTCATGTTAGCGTAAAGGGAATAAAATATTACCATTATAGAGAGGTTTAATTTCATTTCTTACCTGAGGATTAGAGTAAACTAAAGAGAGCTTGGTGTTCAAGAGATTGTTATGACATCTGACTTTGTTAAACTCCTATCTGACTTGTTGGTCATAAAGAATGCCATGATCCTTTTCCATTTTCCTCAAATTCTCAAGTTTCTTATTCTGTTTCTGGCTCTAGTCTGTACCTTGTAATGATGACATAAATATTTCCACATGGATTATCTATTTCCTTTCATTTATGATGCTGCAAAATTCTTAAATTCCACAATAACTTGATGGCACATTCAGGTGTCATGCCTCAGATCTTGGCATTGCTCAAAACTGCTGTGTCCCTCAAATCTTCAGTTTAATCATCAACTTCTGTCTTTCAGTCTTTCTTGTAACTGCTCCTTTTATTTCTTCTCAAATGCTTGGTGTTTCTGTTCTTAACACTGGTTTCTGTGAGTATATAATCTCCAACTAAATTAAGGCAACATAGTTAGTAATTTCATAATGCATTTGCATCTGTAATTCTTCAATCAACCACACAATCCTTGATATTTTTGCATCATTAATTTTTAACCATCAGTATTCTGTATTGTTGGTTTTGAGTTTTAGGAGAAAATAGAGAACTTGGTTAGTGGAACCTACTATATTTGACTTTTTCAAATTCTTGGAGCCCTTTCTTTTATTCAGGAATAAATAAAGTCGTTCCTTATGTCTTATGTGGATTGCCTGTTCTTTCTCTTGAGATGATTCAATTCTTACTTCTGTGAAAATGTTCTAAAATTGATAGCTCTAATTTTAATTTTCTAATGAATTTCCTATGTACTGGCTCTTTGTCTCTGTCTCTCTTCTCGATAGGTAGATAGATAGATAGATAGATAGATAGATAGATAGATAGATGATAGATAGATAACCAGCTAATTGATTCATTAAATCCAAAAATTAAAAACAAAACATCTATTCCCTTCTATAACCATTTTTTACTACACACAAACCAGTATATTTTCTATAAAACATTTAGACAAAATAATCCATTGGCCCGTCCATTTATTTGTTCATTTATGCAGTTATTTCCTTATTCAGAAATATTAGGCACCCACAAGCCAGGCACTGTCCTTGATGATATGACAGAAAGATCAATAAGGCATATTACCTGTACTAAATGACTTAATAGTTTAGAATAGAAGATCTAGAGTTAGGTATTTAAAAAGCATCATAGCAAGTTTAGTAAAAACGCCCCACCCGAGAATGTTGCATTATAGGAATGGAACACAGAATGCAATGTATAGAACAGAGAATGCAAAGTGAGAGTAAATAAAAGAACACAATCAGAGGTGTGGATGTAGATAATATTTGTAGAATCTATTTGTGGAGAATTGGCTACATGTTATCTACATGGTCAACAATTAATGTTTTTTCTTTTTTCTTTTCTTTTTTTTGCTATCATCTCTTTCATATGATTTGAGTCTTCTTGTATGTTCCTCTAGCACTTAGTATACGTCTCTGTAGTTACCACATCTCACTGTAATTACAGATTGATAGTACCTGTCTTTATCTTCCATGAAACAGGTTATTGATGTTAATGACAACTTATATTTGACTTTGTATCTCAGCATCTAATTCAATGATTTTTGATATAATACTGGCCTCATAAAATAAATTGAGAAGTGTTCCCTCCTCTTCTAGTTTGTGGAAGTTTATAAAGAATTGGTATTCTTTGTGTGGTAGAATTCAGGAGTGAAATCATCTGGGCTTGGTCTTTTCTTTGTTGATAGTTCTCTTTGTTTAAATGGGCAAATTTTGGCACTTGTAGTTCTAATCAGATTGTCTATTTCATCTTGAGTCAGTTTTGGTACTTTATGTCATTCTAGGAATTTGTCCATTTTACCTAAGTCACCCAATTTGTTGGCATACAGTTGTTCATAGCATGGCTTTACATCTTTTATTTCTGTAAGATTGGTAGCAATATTCCCTCTTTTACCTCTGATTCTAGCCATTTGAGTCTTCTTTCTTTTTCCTTTGATCAAACTTGTAAAAAGTTTGTCATTTTTATTGCTCTTTTCAAAGAATCCCCTTTTGGTTTCATTGATTTTCTTTGTGTTCCCAATCTCTACTGCATTAATTTTTACTTTAATTTTTCTTCTTTTCTCTTGCTTTAGGTTAATTTGCTCTTCTTTTCCTAGAGTGTTAGGTAAATTGTTAGGTTATTGATTTGAGATTTTTCTTTACAGCTCTAAATTTTTTTTCCAAGCACTGCTTTACCTGCATCCCATAAGTTTTCATATATCTTTATTTTCATTCATCTAAAATTATTTTCTGATTGCCCTTTTGATTTTTCTTTCATCCACTGGTTACTTAGACATGTGTTTTTAAATTACCACATGGTTGTGAGTTTCCTGAAATGTCAATTGTTGTTGGTTTCTAATTTATTTCATTGTTTTCAGAGAACATCTTTCATATTATTTCTGTTCTTCCAAATTAATTGAGATGTCTTTTGTGGCCTTATTGCATGGTCCAACCTAGAGAATATTCTGTATGTCCTTGAAAAGAAAGAATATTCTGTTTTTGTTGTTGTTTTATAGCTTTCTGTAAGACCAGGTAACTTATAGTATTGTTCAAGTCTTTTATTTCCTTGTTAATTTTTGGTCTAGTTCTATCCATTTATGAAAGTGGATGTTATGGGTTGAATTGTGTCACCTTAAAATGGATATATTGTGATCTTAAACCCCCAGTACCTGTGAATATAATCATATTTGAAAAGAGAGCTTTTGCATACTTAATAAAGTTAAGATGATGTTGTTAAGGTGGGTTTTAATCCAGTAACCTAATACAGTATGACCAGTGTCCTTGTAAGGAAAGGGAAACTTGGATATAGTCACAGACACACAGGGAGAATGCAACATAAAAAAAAAACAAAAACAAAAACAAAAAAAAACAGAAACACAGACAAAGAGGGAGGATAACCATGTGAAGATTGAGGTAGAAATTAGAATTCTGTCCAAAGCTAAAGAACACCTGGGACTATCAGAGACTAGAATAGGCCAGGAAGGATATTTCCCTAGGGATTTGGAGGAAGCATGATCCTGCCAACACTTTAGTTTTGGACGTCTACTCTCCAGAACTGTGAAACAATAGCTATCTATTTTTTCATCCACCTTGTTTAGGGCACTTTTTTATGGCAGCCCTAGGAAATTAATACATTAAAGCATTGAAGTCTCCAATGATTATCGTTGAATGGTCCATTTCTTTCTTCATTGTGTTATTTTTGCTTCATGTATTTTGATGTTTTGTTATTAGGAGAATATATTTTATAATTATTATATACTCCATATGAATTAACTCTTTTATTATTATAAAATGTTTCTTTATATCTAGTAACATTTTTTTTCTTTTAGCATCTACATCACCTTTTATTCACATAGTCATTCTAGCTTTCTTGTGGTTGATATTTCATTAGTGAAATTAAAATGCTAAATTAGAAAATATTCACTCAATGAAAACGAAAGCAGTAAAAAATAGAAGAATATCAAAGATACGGAATATACAGTAAACAAAATGTAAAATGATAACTGTGATGTTCAATAACTATTTTTGAAGTGTTTAAAATTAAGAAGTCCCACCTCCTCAAAATTCTGGAAGATTTTGGGCACAACTGCAATTATTTATTCCTAAAAGTGTTTGATAGAATGTTTAGTAGGTGTTTCCCTAGAGTTGTCTAGGGAAATCATCTGGACCTAGAGTTCCTTTGAGCAACGTTTTTAAACTACAAAACCAGTTTCTTTGATAGATTTTGGAATGTTAAGTTATGTACTAATTATATTAACTCTGAATAAGATTTAGTAGGTTCTGTTTATTGAAGAATTCTAATTCACCTAAGTTCTTGACTATTGGAATGAAGTTGTTCATAATAGTCCACAACAAAGCTTTTGAATTTGTTTTTTGTTGTTCTTGTTTTGGTTGTTTTTTTAGAGGGTTTTATTTTTATTTTAATTTTTTTTTAGGGATGGGGTAGAGGGAGGGAGAGAGACAATTAAGCAGGCTCCATGCCCAGCCTGCGAGTTTGACTTGGGCCTTGATCCCACAATCTGAGATCGTGACCTGAGCCAAAATCAAGAGTCAGACACTTAACCAACTGAGCCACCTGTGAGCCCCAAAACTTCTAAAATTTGCAAACTGTGTACTGATGCTCCCTCTCTCATTTCTGATATTATTAATTTGTGTCTTTGCTCTTTTTTTCTTGCTCAGTGTGCTTGGAGATTTAACAATTTTATTGTTGGGTTTTTTTCTAAAGATTTATTTTCTAAAGATTTATTTATTGGAGACAGAGAGAATGAGACAGAGAAAGTATGAATGCAGGGTAGGGCAGAGGGAGAGGGAGAAGCAGACTCCCAGCTGAGCAGGGAGCCTGACCTGGGGCTCTATCCCGGGTCCCTGAGATCATAACCTGAACCAAAGGCAGACAATTGACTGAGCCACCCAACTGCCCCAACAATTTTATTGTTTTAAAGAACCAGCTTTTCGTTTCATTGACATATCTATTATGAATTTTTTCTGTATCATTGCTTTCCTGTCTGATATTTATTTCTTTTCTTCTCTTTTAATTTACTATTCTTTTCCTAGTATCTAAAGTTGGAAACCAAGGTCATTGATTTGAGAACTTTCTTCATTTCTCATCTAGATATTTAGTGACTCAAAAGTTTTTTTGTAAAGACTACTTTACCTTCAACCCAGTAAATTTGGATAAAGTGTTGGTTGTGTTGGAAAACCATTATTAAGAAAAGCTTTATAAGTTGTCTCACAATATGTTTTTCCCTGACAGTTCTTACTTGTATTACGTTATGTCCAGTGAAATTCTATCACACATATTTATTGAATAGTTCTCTCTAGTACCTAATTACATACAACTGTATGCATGTATTTTACTGTTTCTTTTGTATATAACTTTTATATTTGACAAACTTTTATCTATTTAAAAGTAGAGACTGTAGTTTGTTGTTTTTTTTATGATAGTAGGTTTTTTTTTAACGTGTCCGTAAAACATCTAAATTCATGGCTATGAAAGAAAATGGGTTAAATTGAATTGATTTCAATAATTGAATCGAAACATGGTCTGAATTTGCAATGAAAGAAAACAAATTTGGAAAGATATAATGAAAACAATTAGGATTTTTTTATATATAAGAAAAAAAGGTTTTATTTTCTTCACCATAGACAGGACTGAATCAAGGAATATATTTCCTTCAAAACAAACACTCTGTTTTTAAATTTTGATCAATCTGAGATAAAAAAAAGAAAGTTAAGCAATTGATGAGAAAATCTATAAACCTATGAAAGCCTGGAGTTTACCATACAGATCTTTATTTAAATCATTTTTGGTCTGCATAATATAGTGTACCAATTAGTGTCACTATCATTTCACCTTGTAATCATTTTTTGTTCTTGTTTTAAAGTTCTTACTCTTTGTTAAACAGTTTTCCAACAGAATTTCAAAAAGCAAAACAAGTATGTAGATAATTTTTCAATCATCAAAAATAACTAGGCTTGATAGTATGCAATTATTTCCTAATATTCACTATTGTGAATCAAGTCGTATCAGTTTTATAGTGGTTTATATGTCTTTAAAACAAACCCACAGCATATGTTTAAAAACTACAGAAAATTACAAAAGCACATTTTTTTGTTTTAGCTATTGCTATCAATTAAGGAAAAAAAATCCTCTAAGTAAATGCATTCCTAGTATAACTAAAAATCACTTGGGAAACTAAAAAATGATTTAAAAATTTACAATGATGGAAATATTCGAACATTGCTAACCTAATATAGATTCAACAATGACCTAAAATGATGGTATTTTTCTAGCTTTTTCTAATATTGAGAATATCACTTTTTCTTATTCTATTCAGTAGCATTCTATTGATTTTTTAGAAATAAGATATTGCTAGTGATCATGTGCATTTCTTCTTATAAATATTCATGTTTTAGGATTATTACTTTTAAAAATTGATAAGTGTAAATAAATAATTGCATTAAGAAGATTAAAAAGTAAGAGGACATTTAAGATTTGTGAGTAAGGAAGATAGCAACTGTTTTTAGCTCTACAGCTATTTGCACTACTGCCCTTAGTATTAACAGTTCTTGTAGCAACTTGGCACTCCTCAAATGTTCTCCATTGCTTTTCTTTTGCCCTACAGTAAAGAGAAACCATAGACAATAAACAAGAAACAAGTTTAAATCACAATATTTATGGCATTTGGATCAATAACTAGCACTCTTAAGATAGAAAAATCAACTTTATAAAACACTCTTTTTAACAAGATTGCATGTTGCTCTTGAAAACATACACTTTTTGATACATTAGGGATGCAATTAACAAAAACTAAAGGTTTAGTGTTCCAGAAAACCTGTGCAGAATAACAACAAAATTTTATAAGTTATGTGTTTCAAAGGGGGATGGTGAATTTGAGAAAGGCCATTGTTCAATCATGAGTTATTCTAGTCACTTTGGATAATATTGTTTCTATTTTCGTTCAAGGCATACACTACTGGTGGTGATTTGATCCATATGCCTGGATGAGTTTGAAAATGCCTATATGACTCTAGTAGCCACAGTTACAGATCTAGACAAAAAAATTATAATAATGTCATTAATAGATAAGGTTTTTCTTGATGCACAGTTTCCTTTGTTCTCCCCATTTCACTTATATTATAATTTACCTTTCTCATTTCAACACATTTGGCCAAGCAGTCCATTTTCCCTTGTCTTGTGCCCTAAATCAAGAAGGTTTTCCTATTTCCTATAACAAATTAAATGTAAGTCAGGGTGCTGTGATATTATTTCTCTCAGAAATATTTAATAAGTGTAATATTTCCTTGAGAAATGGCAAGCTTTGCTCCTGTTAAAAGACTTCCACGTTAGAATGAAAGAAACGAGTGTTTTGTGCACAATTATCATTGAGAGTACACCTGAAACCATACCAACAAAAAAGCTATACCAAAGAATCACTAGTGAAAAGCAACAACAAAAAATTACTTAAATGCCATCTTAAAGACAAATCGACCTGACTGGTTGATTATGAAAACTCTCTTATCCACTGGGTCAGGACCTAGCTTATTTTATCTTTTCTCTTAGCTTTCTTTCTTTTTGGCTGTGTAGTTTAAACATTTAGTACTATTTCTCTGGGCAAGCAGTTTGTTTCATTTTTATACACCTGGCTTCTTTTCATTCATTACATTGTATCTTAGTGGTGGACACTGTGAAATGTTGTTCTCCAATCACTCTTTTTGCATAGGATGACTAAATATTTCTTTTGATTTTTGATTGACATTATCTTTATCAATTTAATTTTTTTATTTTCAATTTTGCACTTACTTGACATTTGTTATTATAGTCTTTTCCCAATGGATGATGACTTTCGCAAACAAATTTATTGTTTCACAAATTTGTTTGTGAAATTCATCAATGTATACTAGTTATGAGGAATTAGGATGATTTGCCTTATTAGTTGTTAAGGCATAACACATAAACTACCATACATGTATATGTGTGTGAGGTATGCGATATGTATGTTTATGTATATGTATCATATATATAAATGGTACATATAAGTATATGTGTATATATGCATGTGTGTGCATGTGTGTGTGAGTATATATATGATGAAGATAGCCCCACATTTCATTGAGGTATTCAGAAAAATGTACCTCTTCATTACAATATTAATTTACTACCCTAAGCTAGAAGAAGGATATATAGAAAAATATCCTTGTAATCTAGGAATGAAATGATACATTTGAAGCAATTTAAATGCAAATTGAAACCAAACCATTGCAAGAGATATTAATTATATGATTACATTAAAGTCAAGATTTGGTTAAATGAAAGACACAATAAACACAATTTCCAGTCAGAGGGAATATCAGGGAATGATACTGAAATACCTAAAATCATCAAGGGAATAATGTTGGAAAATTAATAAGAATAAAGTTTTATATTTCAATCTAATCTAAAATATAAAGCTGAATAAAGTCAACTGTTGGTAAGACTGTAGAAAAAACTTACAATTGCCGTATTGTTGTTCTTTTTAGATTTAGACATTTGAATGGGTAAATAGTAGCTGTTAAAAAAAACTGCTAGAAATGTCCAACATAACAACTATTCTATACATATCTGTGAATCTTTTAGCCCTCAGGAAACTTAGATATTCACATAATCCCTTTATTTCTATTCCTGAGTAGTAGATGTATCCCAGATATATTATCCTACTCTACTCTGGGTTCTACTCTAGGATACTTTTCCATAGTTACTAGTGACATCAGGGATTCATCAGTTGTCTGGATTTCCATCTGTACAGGAGTTAAAGTAAAATGTGGACACACACTATGAAGAGGAATGCGGAAGCGAGCATCAACAGATTCTACTAAAGCAGGCTGTTACAATGTATAGATAGATATTTAAGAAATAGTACAAGCCCAAATTATATATCCACTAGTAAATCGATAAAAAAAATGTGATATGTTCGTACAATGGAACACTATACAAAAATAAAAAGGAATGAGCGCTGACACATTTAACAAAAGCCTCATGCTAAGTGAAAAATCCAGACAAAGGTAACTATATATGATTCCATATGATACAGAGAGAGGATATGAAATTGTGGGTGATAGAAGAGAAGTGAATGGCCATCTGAACACTTCTGAAAGAACTGGTAAGAGTTGTGTATTCGAAGATTTTATGTCGGGGGATGCTACGAAAGAGGAATGTATTTGTGATTTATCTCTGATGTTTTTTTAATGGCGCTTATTGACAGTTTCTGTATGTCAGGTGAAATGTTACTGCACAATTGCTGATGCAAACATAATTATCTCCAGAGTTGCAGCATATTGGTTCCTTTTGGTATTAGGAATGATATATAATTTATTCTCAAGCTGGTGCATTTTGGCTGCCCTCCACCTATTTCCAGAAGTAAGATGTGCCTAGTGAGTATGTACTGGTATCAATTATTGTCCTAAATGCATTAGAGAATTTGATATCACTTTCTTTCTCCCTGATCCAAGGGAGTCCTCATTGTAGCGCTATAAAAACATTGGGAGTGGGTCATAGAAAAAACTAAGCATGATATACAGCTTATATATTGAATTATTTGTCTATGATTCTGTTGGTTCTTTTTAAGTGATAGAATAGCACTAGTATACACTAATGGAGTGAACTTCACAATATATGTAAGTCAAATCACTATGCTGTCCACCTTAATCTGATGCAGTGCTGTATGTCAATTATATCTCAATAAAACTGAAGAAAATACCAAAAATCGAATGGAGATAATCCACATATGGTGATATTCAATGTTTTAAAAATATGTTGTCCTTTAATTTAAAAATACAATGATTTTATGAAAATTGTTCTTACATATTTTTCAATTAATATAGGATAATAGAAATTATTTTAAGGATTTTTTTTTCTAGTAAACATGTTCACGATTGAGAATATGCTGAATCATTTTCCAAAATATAGCATGGCCAAAATACTAGCATTTACATACCTGGATATGCAAGAAAGAGTTCCTTGCAAGTTTGCTCCATCCAAGCAGAACCATTTCCACCAGGAGATAAGAGTCTCAATGGACAATTCGCTATGAGTGTCACTGGGACACTTAAAGATCCTTAAAGTTGGGAAATAGCAGCTCGGAAGAGGAGTCAGCATTGTGACAGGGACAACTGAATCTGATCATTAGGAGTTAGGAATGCTGTTAAGAAATGGGGAATGGAGGATTGTTTAGCTTGCAGGCTAATACCTGGGTACTGCTTGGTACTCCCTTTTCCAGTTTTTATTGTAAATGCACGAGTACAGCAACTCCAGACTAAGATGGTCATGGTGGTCAGGTGCTCAAACCCAGTGGTGAAATCACAAGATAAATCTTGGGGGCTTGTGCTTATTAATTTAGCTGGAAAAATACTGAAGTATAAAACTATGACCACCCACTGTATAAGACTAATGAAATTGCCTACACAATGTTTTTAACTTCTGCTTAAACAGCATCATATGAAATATAAAAATGTTTATGCCTTTGTTTTTATAACTTTGCAGCTTAATGTATTTTTAAAATTTGGCTATAACTAAGAATCAGAGTCTAATCAATTCAGTGGCCTCAATTAATATCTGTAATCATGGTTCATTTATGTAAAATATATTTGACCTTGGCAACAGATTTTCTTTAATTGTTTAAAGTAATTTTATATTCCTAAAATGGATCAGGATTTTTGCAATCTTTTCAAATTGTTTTAGGAACAATTAGTTTAGAAGACAAAGTCTGTGCAAACGTATCTGTGGGCCAAGGGGGTAGCGCTGGCTACTTTATCTTAAAAAGAACATATGTGATACAGTGAAAGTTCAAAGAAAGTAGAGTTAGATCACTCCCATGGCTGCCAGTATCTTCCAAGACCTTAAACAGGTGCTAACGCATCCTCCAAGGTTGCTGGCCACTTGTGCAAATCTCAGTATGGGCTTTTAAAACTTAATATGTTATACTGATCACCCATTATAATTGAGAGTTGGAAGTCTAATTCTTCGAGGAAATTTTCTCAGATTAATCAAGTAAATGTTTACTATTTACTTCTAATCATCCTATTTAGAAATATATTATTTCTGAGAAAAAATTGCCAAACCTCCAAATTTGTTCCTACATGTCCTTACATTTCACCTATAAATTATCAGTCTTACTTTCCATTTATAGTTATTTAAACCTTCTTTTAAAACTTAATTTATTCTTGTTTATTTGTGTTATTTATTGTTGCCATAAATAGAAGCTCTAATGTAGAAAAACTGTACATACAGATCTGAAATTTTCACAATTAAATAGCTAGTATAGTGCTTTACATGATTATATATTTAAGATACTATTTGGTTGAATGTAGCAATTAGCTTTTATCAAAGCATGTAAATATTGCATGTTTTATGGCCAAACCATAAATTGTTACAGCTATTTTAATGGATCAAGTCAATGATATTAAAAAGAAATCCGTCACATCAAATTTCACTTGGAGAGAAAAAAATTCCTGAAACAGAGTTTGCATGCTTTATAGATTCTGCTATTTCTGTATTATTGGCAAGTTTTGAGTTAAAATCTCTTATGAAAGCTATATTATGTCTATAAATTGTGGTCTGAAGGAAATTTAGCTAATAATTTTACTCTCTATCATAGTAAATTCCACCTGTAATAAAATAAATAAAGAAAACACATTCCTGGAGATAAGGTGCTGTAGTTTATGACTAGGCAGCAAAGTGTTTCATTTTTGCAACCTGAATGAAGGAGACATCTGAATACTTAAATCAATATCATTTATAGAAAAAAATCAACCAATATAAATAATGAATTGAATGAGTAAAGTATCTGACTATGAAAGACAATTTTTTATTTTTCCAATTTTCTATGTAGGTTTTATATTTCTTGTATTGTTCACCTGCACGCCTTATAAATATTCCTGATTTACGGTCTTCCATGATTCATGATCTATCATGGATGAGATCATCTGAATATATACTTGTTATTACTACTGATGCTTATCGTAACAGGAAACCCATTCATCTAATAAAAATAATCTGCAATAACAAGATGTTACCTTTTTCTCATTAAAATGATACAGAAAATAGAAGTGTCATTTCTTAGCTATTCTGTACAAAAAATATGACAAATTATGAGACATGATTTCAGAAATATAAAAAGAGAGAGAGATCATGGAGAGCAGGGCTTTGATTGTGTGAACTGGAAAGACACTGGAAAGTGACAAAGGACGATTTTTATTATTGCAGAATTACTCTGGATGCTGTGTTAACAATGAAAGACAGAGGAGAAGAGCAGAAGGAGAAAGATAATTTAGAAGGCTATGGATAAAATTCAAGGAAATAATGGCATGCTCAAAAATAATGGGCATAGATTATACTATTAGATGCTTTCCTTCCAAGGCCTATGTTGAGGTTTAAAACCTGAGCATATGCCAGAGCAGAGTGGTCTCTAACTTCAAAGAGGAAGTCTTTTGAAGAAATTATGTTATTGTTTCCTCTTTTCCTGTTTGTATGTTTGCTTTCTGGTAAGCATATTAGGATCTCATATTTGAACACATTAGCTTGAAGCTGCATTCAAGTAGACCTTGGTACATGGCTGGAAAAAAATGAGTCTAGATTCAAGGGAGGGCTTCAGGCTGGGTATATACCTTGGGAAGCATCAAAATAAGAATATTTTTAGTCATGAGACTGAATGGAATCACCTAGGATGTCAATGTAGATTAATAAATTGTTCAAGGAAGAAACCTTGGGGCATTCTTTAATAGCTTTACTGAAATATCTTTGTCATATAAAAACTATTTATGGTACATAACTTAATGAGGTGATATACATGTATACTGTCAAACATCACCACAATCAAGCTAACTAACATATTTATTACCATTACATAGTGCCCACTGTGTGTGTGTGGTGAGAAGACTTAATAAGATCTATCTTCTCAAGTTTCAAGTATACACTATAGTATTAACTATCTTCATCATGCTATACTTTGGATTTCTAGAATTTACTCATCCTTTGTAAGTGAACCTTTGTACACTTTACATAATTAAGTATATAACTTTATAAATTTAAAGATAGCTATACACCCATGAAATCATCACCCCAATCTATGCCATAAACCTATATATCACCTCTGAAAGTTTCCTCTTATTCTTCTATAATTACAATTATGATTACTTATAATATGAATACTTAATATAAGATCTATCCTCTTAGAAACATTTCAAAAATATAAAACAGCATTAATTGTATTCATTATACTGCACAATAGATATTTAGAATTTATTCATCTTGTATGACCAAAACTTCGTGCCCTTTGACTAATATCTCCTCTTTCCCCCTCTCCCAGTCCCTGGAAAACACCATTTTGCTGTCTACTTCTATACATTTAACTATTTCCAGTTCTCTATGAATGATATCATGTAGTATTTGTTCTTCTGTGTCTGACTTATTTCACTTAGCATAATGTCTAGGTTTATCCATACTGTCACAAATGGCAAGATTTCCTTTTTACTTTTAAGACTGAATAATATTCCATTTTATGTATATACCACATTTTCTTTATCCATTCATATGTTAACTGACACTTGGTTTGTTTCCATGACTTGGAAGATGGCAGAGAAGTAGGAGACCCTGCTTTGGCTGGTCCCCTAAAGTGAGCTAAATATCTACCAGAACACTCTGAACACCCATGAAATCAGCCTGAGATATAAGATTATACACTTCTGGATCTCTATGAGGACAGAAGACATCAGTGGAGAGGTAACACAGAGTGGGAGCACACAGACTGATATCAGAGCATAAACAGAAGGGGGCGGGAGCCACCAGAAACAACCCATTGGAAAGTAATACTCCAATACAAAAGTGTCCTGTGTTTGGGGACCAGCATTAACTTGGAGTTTGGTTAAAAGCACTCAAAAAGAGCAAAAGATCTTAAGGGGCAACTGGTGGAATCAGGCAGTCATGGGCACGGGCTTAGGCCCACATTCCCAGGACGGACACCACTGGTGACCACCCAAGTCAGAGAGAGTCCGACGGGGCCTTCAGTCCATGTCCTTGAGTCTGTGGCTTTCCACTGCTTGCGCCACTGCTGGGGCTGGGTGCACTCCCGCCCGGGCCTGAGGAAGTCTGGTGTGGGTGCCAGCCTGCGGTCTCCAGGACAGGACCTTCTGTGACCCACCGTGGGGTCTGAGCACTCCCAGCCCACACCTGAGAGAACCCAGAGTGATCTCAGGTCAGGATCCCTCCACCAGCAGCCTTCCGGGACCCGCCCGGGGGTCTGTGCGCACCCGGCGTGGGCCTGGACCCTGGAGAGCAGTCCCGGCAACGGCAGCCACCGGACGCAGGTTCCCCAGGCCAATATCGCTCCCCGTTTTGGTGGCGCGGAGTGCAGAGACAAGGGGGTGCCTTGGGTGACCACTGGGATGGTGGCTGGGGCTGTGCACCACCTGTGGGAGTCTGCAGTGTGCAGCAGAGTTTGCAGAGGGGGAGTCTGTGTGTTCTGGACCACCCAGAGGGGAACAGTCTGAGGCTTCTCTCTGAAGCAGAGGTCTGGGTGCGGACAGATTCTTTCTTTGCTCTGACCCTCTGAAAAGCCTCAAAAAGCCACCAAAGAACAAAAGCCTCCAGAGAGCAAAAGCCTGAAAAACCAGTTTCCACAGAGCCCAGCCCTTGATAGCCAGCAGGGCAACTCAACCCAAGCAAGATTGAAAACAATGTGGCAGGCCCCTCCCCCAGAAGACAAGCCAAAAGCAAGAGGACAATACCACAGGGTCCCCATAAAACTGTAAAACCCCAACATCAGGAGAAAACAATATATTAAGCTCCCGGTATCACCCTAAAACCTGTATATTTCATAGATACACGTTTTTTCTTTTTTATTTCGTTCTCACAATTCTTGTTCTTTTAATATTTTAAACTACTTAACATTACGATTAGAGGTTTAATATAACATATCCCATAATAACTTAACTTGAACTTTTTTCATACATACACCTGTGTCTCCTTTTCTTTTTTTTTAACATACATATAGAAAAAAGCTTCAAGGTAATCCTTGTTCCCTATTCAATACTACCCCTATATATAAACTAGTTTTAATTTCCCTGTATCTCTGGAAAGTTGAATCCTTTAACAAAGATATACCCAGGAAGAACTGACATAAACTTCCTCCCCCACGTTGAGGATTTATAACCACCCTCCCATCTTATGCTTCTGTCAGCGTTTCTGTGTATTTTTGTTGTTGTTGTTGTTTTTCTGACATATAAATCTTATTTTTGGGGTCCATTTTGGCTGGGTTCTTCTTTTTTTTTCTTGTCATTTACTTCTGTCAGTCTTTGTGTTTGTTCATGTTTGTTTATATACTTCATAAATCTTACTTTTGGGACTAGTTTTGGCTGGGTTTTCTCTTTTTTTTTTTTCTCTTTCTCTCTCTCTTTTTTTTCTTTCACCTGGTGGTGACTTCTGATTGCTCCAAAACTTTCCAGGGTGCACCTTGCCTGGATCGTGGTTGATATATTCAGCTATACATCCCCCCAACCACCTCTCACCAAAATGACTAGGAGGAGGAACACCCAACAGAGGAAAAATTCAGAGACTGCACCCTCTCCCTCAGAACTATCGGATATGGACATAAACAGTATGTCGGAAAGGGAATCAGGGTAACAATTATCCAGGCAGTAGCTAGGTTGGAGAAAAACATTAGTGACAACATAGACTCTCTAAGGGCAGAAGTGAGAGCAAATCTGGCGGAAGTTAAAATGCTATCAATGAGATCTAATCTAGTCTAAATACTCTAACAGCTAGAGTAACTGAGGCAGAAGATAGAATTAGTGATCTAATGGACAAACTGACAGGGAAGAAGGATCAGGAGGAGGCCTGGAACAAAGAGCTTAGAAGCGATGAAAACAGAATTAGGGAAATGACACCATGAAACGTTCCGACGTCAGAATTATTGGGATCCCTGAGGGGGTGGAGAAAGAGAGAAGACTAGAAGATATAGTTGAGCAAATTCTGGATGAAAATTTCCCCAATCTGGGGAATGGAACAAGTGTTCTTGTCCTAGAGGCAGAAAGGACTCCCCCCAAGATCAACGAGTCTAGAAAGACATCCAGACACTTGATTGTGAGATTCACTAATTATAATTTTAGAAAAGAGGTCCTGAGGGCAGCTAGGGGGAAGAGATTCTTTACATACAGGGGAAGCTCCATCCGAATAACGTCAGACCTGTCCACAGAAACCTGGCAACCCAGAAAGGGCTGGCAAGACATATTCAGGGCACTAAATGAGAAGCACATGCAGCCAAGAATACTTTATCCAACAAGGCTGACATTCAAAATGGGTGGAGAGATAAAGAACTTCCAAGACCAGCAAGGTTTAAAAGAGTATGTGAGCACCAAGCTGGCACTACAAGACATATTAAGGGGGGAGGGTTCTATAAAAGAAGGAAGAACCCAAGAATGACATAGAACAGAAATTTACAGAGACAATCTATAGAAACAAAGACCTCACAGGCAGCGTGATGTCAATAAAAACTTATCTTTCAATAATCACTCTCAACGTGAACAGCCTCAATGCTCCCATAAAATAGCACAGGGTTGCAGATTGGATAAAGCAACAGGACCTGTCCATATGCTGTCTACAAGAGACATATTTAGAATCTAAAGATACATCCAGACTGAAAGTGAAGGGATGGAGAACCATCTTTTATGCCAATGGGCCTCAAAAGAAAGCTGGTGTTTCCATGACTTGGCTATTGTGGATTATTTTTCATTGACATGGAAGTGTAGATTTCAATTCCTTTGGGTGTGCACCCAGAAGTGGGATTGCTACATCACATGACAGTTCTATTTTTAATTTTTTGAGGCACTCCATACTGTTTTCCTTAATCACTGTACCAATATATATTTCTTCCAACAACGTATGACTTTCTTTTTCTCCATATTCTCACCAACATTTGTTACCTTTATTTTTTTTTTTTTTAAATAAAAGTCATCCTAGCAACCTAACAGATATGAGATGATATCTCATTGTGGTTCGATTTGCATTTCCCTGATGATTACTTATGTTGAGCCTCTTTGTGTATATGTGTTAGTCACTGTATGTTTCTTGGGAGAAATATTTATTCATTTCCTTTTCCAGTTTTTAAGTTGGATTATTTGGGTTTTTACATTAAGTGGTAGGAGTTCTTTATGTATTTTGTATATTAACATTTTATTGGATATATAGATTTGCAAATATTTTCTCCCATTCTGTAGGTTGTCTTTTCATTTTGTTGATTGTTTCCTTTGTTGTGCAGAAATTTCTTAGCTTGATATAATCTGTCTTGTCTATATTTGCTTTTATTGCTTGTGCTTTTGGTGTCATGTTCAAAAAATCACTGCCTAGGCCAACGTCCAGAAGCTATTTCTCTGTGTTGTTTTCTATGAATTTTATGGTTTCAGATCTTACATTTAAGTCTTTAATTCATTAATGACTCTGATTCGTTATAGTGTTTCTTTTCTCATTCCTGGCATTAAATGAAGTGTTGCCAACTCAGAGTAAAGGTCATTTTAGTTCTCATATAACATACTGTATAACATGTTGTACAATTTATACCCATAGGCACTTTAAAATTAAGTGATAGCCAAAGGTGAACATTTTGTAATAGATAGGATAGATATTAGTCTCATAATTTGCAACACAGTTTTACTAACTAAAATTAGTACCTAGTCCTCTTTCTTTAAAGGTTAAGAAAACCAAAACACTCCAACATTATTTGGTCATTTACCTATTCCGATAACTTTAGAGAACCTAGAGTTTTATGAATATTTAATTTATGATAGTAATGAAACTGTTAGATAGAAAATCTTAATTTTAATGGAAATATATGCAGGACCAATACTCTTAAATGTAAGGAGTCTAACCCAGAGTAGCATACACTAGCAGCAATTTAGACTTCTATTCAGATATAGATAACATCTTTTTGGCTAATTTTATTGTCTTGGTAAAGCAACAGATATTGGATAAATAAATGTTTAGGTTCATTTTATTAGGTATTGAAGAGATGTTTTTAAGTAACTATAGCAAAGGAATGACCAATATGTGCATAAACTTTTGGTTTGATGCTTCATATTTTGGCATACATTTTTTTCAAATGCTCTGTTAAGTGATTGTTATACACATGTTAAGACTTACTTGAGAAATAAATATTTCATAGGTATGTATTGATATTCTATAAGGAATAATTAAATAAATGTGTCTATATTAGCAAGTAGATCTTCCAGTAGTGACACAATGGTATAATGGAAACCAGAAATATGAATTATTCCATCTTTCTTTTTATATTCTCTCTACCCCACCTATAAAAAGTTTCTTTTTGTAGAGTAAAAAGAAGACTAGGGAGAATATCATCATTTATTGTGCAATTTTGAGCCATTCTTATTTGTTCCATGTCATGATGAATACAAGAAAGCAAGACTCATGGAAGACAAAAATAACACAGCAATATTCAAAGTACAATGATTCACTTTTAGTGCCTTTCACAGAATAAATACAGAGCAGAGTTGTATCTCTGACAATCATTCAAGGCTTAATTATTGTGTCTTTTACTTATTCTAGGAACTGGAAAGCAAATATATTTGCTAGAAATGAGGGTGTGTGTGTCATATGTGAAGAAATTTTAGGGTTTTGTTATTAGTTAGGGTACTTCCTTTGGAGACAAATAAAATATTATCAGTGGAAAATATAACACTTCTTAAACTGCAACTAAAATTTTTATGAATTAAAATTTGTACCTAAAATGGCGTTACTAATTATTACCACTGCTTGTATTTCTCTGTAAATATATAGAAGATAAGTACTAGGAACACAGAAAAGAAAAGATAGGATTGACTCAGAGAGATAATTGACTGGCTAAAGTCACAACAAACATGGATGTGTAAAGAGATGATAAATTACAAATAATTGGATGGATTGATTAATCTCACAGGAGAAGTGAAATCCAGAGAAAGATAATAACCCAGGCAAGTAAGTTTTAATTAATCATGTCTGGTTCTGATAAGAAAGAGAAATTGAGGCCTTTGAGATAGTTATGAGACTATATATTTAGTATATGGTATATAGTACATGTAGTATATAGCATATATACTGTATAGGCATACACTATACATAATGCGGTTTATTTTTTTCTATTGGAAATTCTTGCACTTTTTTTTGTTTGGTAATGGAAAATGTAGGAGATATGTATTTCTTCTAAACTATTAGAAGAATCCCTAGTGTTGTATATTTAAGAAGTGCCAAGTTTTCCAAAGTGAGTTTTGCATACAGAGCACTAGGTACATTGAATCTAGGTCTTTGGATAAATAACATTTATCATTAGACCTTTGCACTTTTGAGATGGGTGCCATCTATATTTAATTCTGACACTTGCTTTCAGTAATTACTTTGCTTTAATATAATTTTATAAGAAATGGTAGAATTGATATAGAAACATCCATAAATAAAGTATAGATATGCCAAATTGCCAAATATATTTCTCAAAAGTGATTTATCAGTTTTGAAGATATATTTTCAGAAGAAAACACCATCAAAGCACTGTAGGAAGGCAATTTTCGTTGAGAGGAGGTTGCCAAATGAGTAATTGAAAAAATGGGTAAAACCAAAAGAAAACAGAACAGATGCAGGAGAAACACAGGGGAAGAAATACAGTCAAAAAACAATTACAAAAATGAAAAATTACTGTCGTTTGGCTTATTCACTTTTTAAAAACATTGCATATTCTATGTTCATTTTTGAAATAAATGCTGTAAAGTTTTTTATTTAACTCTTCTTTAGCTCATCTCAGTTGTATGTGAGAAGATTTATCTAACTTTTACCTTTTATCTTATGTGTGCACTTTCTACAAAACATAAACTGCTTTGGCTTATGCATTATTCTTTTAGGATATAAGGGGACCATTGGTTTGACTTTTTGACATGCTGTTTGATTGGTTTGAAATAGTTCATGTGTTCACAACGTAAGCAGAATGCAAGCAGAAAGAGTCTGCCACAGAGCTGTACTGTTTACGTGACTCTGACAGAACCAGGCTTTAGTGAAGGGACTTGGGGCACAATGCTACAGCAGTCCTCAGATGCATTTCATTGAGCCAGTCAGAAAACAACCATTAAATACCTGCCACATCAGTGGGTATTTCTGTAAGCAAACAAAACTTCTTTCATGGACCTTACATTCTAGTGGTGACAACCAAATTTTTCAAAGTTTATCTTACTCAGTTAGAAAGCAATACGTGTTATGGAGAAAAATGTGACAGAGACACAAGACAAATTTCAGTAAAAGGGATGAGCTTTTAAAAAGAGTGGTCAGGGTAAGCCACTTGGAGGAGGTTGACCTTGAAGCAAAGACTGGAAGAGGGTGAAGAAGAAAGTGGTGTGGATATAGGAGGGTCAGGGGTGGTAGGGAGCACTCCATTCAGAGAGAAGGTGAAATGGAAAAGCTCTGAAGCAAGTAATTGGTATTGACACAACCCCAAGTAGCTGTTAATCAACAAATAGGATAAATAACACGGACTGTCTATAAGAAATGGACATTTATCATGTAATTGCATTTCCCCAAATTGGGTAGAAAAGATATAAATGGAAAATCCATGAATTTTACAAGATTAGAAAGGTAGTAATTTGCATAAAAATTTCTTCCTACTCTAATCAGATTAATGTCCAAAACAAGAACAGCAGCTATTTTGTCAAGTGGATCCCCGACAATGTGAAAACAACTCTCCGTGACATCCTACCCCAGGGGCTAAAAATGTCCACCACCTTCACCTACAATGGCAAGACCATCAGGGAGCTGTTGAAGCACATCTTGGGGCAGTTCCCAGCCACGTTCAGGTATAGGACCTCCCTGCACTGGCACACACATAAAGGCATGGAAGAGATGGAGATCCCTGGGACCAAGAGCACCATGAGTGACCTGGTATCTGAGTTCCAACAGTACCAGGACACCACAGCCAAAGAGGACAGTGAGTTTGAGGAGATGGATGTGGAGGTGGTCTACAGCTGTCTGGTACCTGGCACAACACGGGAGCCGTGTGAATTCTATTCCCTCACAACCTGTTCCCCAACATCCATGTCTCGCTGTGCGTACATTTGCTCCTGTCTTGACACCACCACTAAAGCATTTTCATGGTGGAAAAAAAGATTTTTTTAATTTTAAATTAGACTAATTTATGTAATTTTTTACATTTTTTTAAATGATCATGAAATAGGGAACGAAATCAGATAACCTAAGTTATGTGCATTGGTAATCTCAGACTGATAAAGAGTTGAAAGGGAAAAATAGTTAAGTTAGTCTTTCTGAACGTTGCTTTTTTTTTTTTTTCTGCACTATTCACCATGATCTTTTTTTTTTAGTTGCAATATAATGCCCCCAAATTTAGAAGAAATATAGCAAGGAGAAATTATACCAGTTTTATATTGTGGCTCTGTATAAGTGTCTCAGGATCTAAATATTTTCTTTGAACTCTTTATTTCAGGTACTTCACAGCAATGATCATCCGCCCCTCTCTACACCAAAGCATGAAAGCAGATTGCCTTAAATAGAAAGGTTGATTGCCTCCTGGAGCCATTCCTCCCTAGGAGACATGTCCTTTGAAAATGTTCTGCATTAGAAAATATATTTCATCACATAGCATTCAGATTTGTTTTAAAATGAGTAAACAGGAAAACAGTTTCATGAAGGAAAGAGAATTTGGTTGAAATTATTGTAATCCCCAAGTCATTTTTATACTCTGATTAAAAGCACAGCAATTTAATATGAAATTCTTTGAAAAATATTATAACATTTTTGAAAATAGGGGCAACAGAGTTTAAGGTTTAAGAAATGTCTTTTAGGGAGACAGCATTTATGTTAAATGTTGAAATATTTACACCATTCTGAGCTGTCTAAATACTCCTTCCTAGAGAGCTTGCAACTTAGGGTCCATCATTTTAAGTCCTTTTTGCTTTCAGTAACAATTTACTTGCTTTACTGTGACTTTATAGATTGAATTTTAACACTCACATTTTTACTTTTAGCACAATAGCTACTTAGCGTCAGACACTAATTTCAGAACTTAAAAGCTATGGGATTTGGACCAATCTATTTAACTTCTTTATATGTAAATTTGAAATAATATGTTTCTTAGAGGATAATGGAGATTTAATGAAAACTTTGCATAAAGAACGTATATATATTGTGTCTTAAGCCCAACTGATGCTTGGTGAATATGAGTTCTAATAATACTGTTGAATAAATGGAGGCTTTCTGTACTTCCTTATAGCTTTTTAGTCTTAGAAAACCTAGGCTGAATATGAAAATATACTACATTATCTATGATATTAGACTGCCTCTACCTTATGGTAGGGGTTACAAAGTAGAGCAACATGCCTTTCCAGAATCATCACTGCAGTTACAAGTTCTGGTCTTGAATTTATCTGTCATACCTTAATATGCAAATGCCTTAAAATAAACCTATATTTACTACTGCTTGTTGTCCAAGTTCTATCTGATGTCATCAACTCAGGGATTCAGAATATTTTTTGGAATTGTAGAATCACTAGGTTTTACTTCATCTTACATTTCATCACAGAATAATAAAATGAATATAAGCTTCGATAAGACTCCCAAGATGAGCTGTGATCCTAAAAGGTGAAACCAAACTTATTCCAACTTTCTTTTTTTTATTTTAAGATTTTTTTATTTATTCATTTGAGAGAGAGCAAGAGGGAGGTTCAGAGTCAGAGGGAGAGGAAGACTTCTTGCTGAGCAGGGAACCTAAAACAGGGCTCAATTCCAGGACCCTGGTATCATGACCTAGCCAAAGGCAGACATTTAAAAACTAAGCCACCCAGGCACACCATCCAGTTTTCTGCTTTTGGGATGGAAGAGGTAGGAAGTGAACACTTTTGAATTCAATAGCTGCATGCCAGATTCATTTGTTTTTGCAATGAACCAATCATATAAGGTTTTGGGGAATATGGTAGAATCACAATCCCTAAATCTTTCAAGTTTTATAGCAAAATGAAAAGATTAATACATGTGATAGGATTAGAATAAGATTTAAATTCTTAAAAAGAAAACACATTCAGAACCATAAGACAGTTATAAATTATAGTGGAAAAATAGGATTTATAAAATAAAGTAATGGACCTTATAAAGACATAGTAATTAAAAGGCATTGGGGAATAAAAGCTTATTAAAGCTGAAGAAAACAGTATACTAGAAGACAGAATTGAGGGAAGAAATACAACAAAATATGGAGAAAATAAAGATAAAATATGAAAGATAAGTCAAAAGGCATAGAATAAACTGAGAACAGGGAATTAAAAAATAATTTCAGAGAAATTAATGTCTGAGAACTTTCCAGAACAGACTGGATACATGAAGTAACTACCTAAATAAGGGAATGAAAATAAAACCATACTTGCTAATGTCTTATGAAACTGGTGAAAATAAAAGACTCAAGATACTTTAGAACAATTACATGAAAAAGAACACTTACTCCTAAGAATGTTAATTAATCTGTAAGCCATCCTCTCAAAAACAAAATAAGATAAAAAAATGGAAAATTATATTCAAATACTGAGAAAAGTTCCATTTTCGATCACATACAAAATCATACTAGCTTTCAAAAGTTATGAAACTTTCAACTGAAAGCAAGAAGCACATACAACAATATTAATACCAAACTAAATATTATTAAGGCAAGAAAAGCACCATGTAAAAAGTAAATAAAATCACCAATTCAGAAGAATAAGAAATTTAACTATCTTTTATGCAAAGAAAACAAAGTATGCTGTAAAATAACAGGTTAACATAAAAATGAGCCAGAAAATAGAAAATATGAACAAGGGGTGCCTGGGTGGCTCAGTGGGTTAAAGCCTCTGCCTTCGGCTCAGGTCATGATCTCAGGGTCCTGGGATGGAGCCCCGCATCAGGCTCTCTGCTCAGCAGGGAGCCTGCTTCCCTCTCTTTCTCTGCCTACTTGTGATCTCTCTCTCTATGTCAAATAAATAAATAAAATCTTTAAAAAAAAGAAAATATGAACAAAAAAATTTTTACAATAGAGAGTAAAACCTACACCAAGAATTAATAAGCATTTTTTCAACTCTTTATGTGTTAACACAGAGAGAACAGCTTAAACAAATACTAAAAATGTCTGAATTCAAGAAAGGAATAAGTTAGAAGTTAATAATGAAGAGAAACCTAGAAAATTCTTTCATATTAAAAACAAAACATACACCTTTGCATTTATTCATAGGCACACAGATATTTCTGAAGGTATCTAGTTAAACAGTAGACAAAATTTAGAACTAAACAAAAAGAAGCCCATTTGAAATGTAATTTAAAGCATTAAAGAGAAAGCCAGCATTGTAAAGGGATGAAGTAAAAGAAGAAATTAGAAAGCTTAATGACCTAAGCATCTAATTCATGAAATTACGAAAAGAAAATGACACCAATGTAAAGAATTAGATGAACAGATATACATGAAGTTATTAATGAATATGGAGAAAACCAGGAAGCAAATGAGAGGATTAGCAAAGCCAGAAAATTTCCTTGAAAATATTAATAAAACCCATTCCGATTTTCCTCAAACAGGGTGCACATTGGAATCACATGGAAAACTGTCAAAACTCCTTATGCCAGGTCATAATCCATAATCCAGACCTCAGAATTCTCTTTTATCTCCCCATGTGCTTCCAATATATACTCAAGTGTGGAGCACACCGAAACAAACAGATCTCTGAGGTTGGTATGAAATGAAAGACAGAGGGGCGCCTGGGTGACTCAGTGGGTTGAAGACTCTGCCTTAGGCTCAGGTCATGATCCCAGGGTCCTGGGATGGAGCCCCGCATCAGACTCTCTGCTCAGCAGGGAGCCTGCTTCCTCCTCTCTCTCTGCCTGCCTCTCTGCCTACTTCTGATCTCTCTCTCTGTCAAATAAATAAACAAAATCTAAAAAAAAAAAAAAAAAAAAGATTTGTTTAAGTACATAAATTCAGTAACAGCAAATCGAATCAGTACATAGAATAATAAGCAAGAACGTTTTCTCTCAAAATGCAAAGAAGTATGAAAATGTAATGTAAATTAAAATACTGCCAAGGTATTCAATTTATTTGTTGGTAACTATTCTCCCAAACAACTAAACAAAACCTACTAGACTATGAGACCCACCCTTGCTACTAGATGTGTTCACATGAGTTAATTCTACTTATTATCCACAGGATGTTTATTGGAAAGTTTAGCATTTACGTATTTAATTAATTGCATATAGGACATTAACTAATTTTTTTCTGTTTTACCCTCAAAAAAGTATTTACTATCTCTGCACCCTGATTCTAGTTGTTTAGTAAAGAGTGCATAGTTGGTTTATGAAAAAAAGAAAACAGAATCACATAAAGAACTTGAATTTCATTAACACATTTAAAACTGAATTATTTCCAATTAAAAGAAAAATGTTCTCTCAATGCTAAATGTACAAAACATTTTACTAGCTCCTAAGCAAAGCACGAAGATGAGCAAAAGGACCCCCACCTTCAGGAAAGGGAGTAAGAAGCCATGCATATCCCTAATGAGAATGGGGGGAAAAAATGTCATCAGTGCTCCTGGACCCTGGTAGTAATTGGTACCCCTACTTGTGGGGAAGGATGTCTTCATGGAGGAGATTTATATACTATAGTCCTCTAAAGATGAAATTGCCAAGTCTTATTCATGCACATTTTTCATGGAAATAGCTACACTATAATGTGTTTATCTATAAAGATTATTTTGCTTTGTCCATCAACACATTAATTGAGTTCCCTGTGTGTGTCAGTAACAGACTTTGCCCATGACCCTCTTTCTCAGGAAGGAATATCTTTACCGAAAAATTATCCCTAAATAAATTACTTATTATAGACGATAGATCTACACACATCAACTAATCACAGAAAATAAAGGAAACTTACTGGATGTTTAACTGGTTTTATAAACTAGGAAGTTTGAAACAGACATTTAAGTAATTTATTTTATTTTATTTATTTTTTAAGTAATTTAAATAAAAGTATACATAGAATTGTATTTTCAAATAAATCCTATATTTTAATGATAATAGATGGTCTTGGTTTTATTTTACCTAAAGAGTTTTCTTTTTCAATATGAAAAAGTGATGCATTTATAGAGAATGATGCATTGAACTTATTCTGCAAAGTGCATTTTACATTTGCTCAAGATATGCTACATGTTTCAGGACCTTTTCTAGAAAAACTTTGAAAGACAGCTTGAAATATTGCCTTTATTAATGTTCTGTGAGATTTTGAGAGCTTATATAGACACTTAAAAATTGGAGTTGGCTATCCTTAAGGAAGAACAGATGTTTTGACATATGTCCAAATGAGTACTCTAAACTAGAAATTCAAATCTCCTTCTGGAAAACTTTTTGTGCTAACATATGGTAGACAATGAATCTTAAAAACCATTGGCTATGGACTTGACAGCAAAATGGGATTAGTTACGATTTATTTACAGAGATTAACCAAATTGAGCACAGAAATGAATGGAATTGGATATATCCTTTGATTTTCACATGATTGGAAAAATTCCTTCAATCTTTCCAAAAAATTCTTTAAACTCTCTGAAATTTTCATGAAATATAATATTTCTAAATACATTTCGTATCTGTCTTTGTTAAATCATGTGGAACACTTTCCATGCCTACAATACATTAACAGTCCTAAAAGGAATATAAATTTGCAGTCCTGAAATTGTAGAAAGAAATGCTCAAATTTGAGTAATTTTGCTCTTTTCCCTATTATCATAAAAAATGATGGCTTCAAAGCAGAACAATATCCATATTTAAATGGCATCAAGCAAAATCATATCCTTTCTCTATTGCTGATGATAATTACATACGGAGATACCTCTCCATTTTTGTAGATTTACATTTATATAATTTAAAAGTTTAAAATAAGAAGTGCATATTTGCCAGCTATTATTTTAAACAAGCCCAAACATATAGAACATTTATGCATTTAAACAAGATGTACGGCATGGTTTTTATTTTCTTTCTTGGAGATATGTCATGTGTACATGATAAAAATAGCAATCTTTATGCTTCCTTCTGCTTAAATGCCATTTTCTTTCTTCCTTCTTTCCTTCCCTTCCCTCTCTCCCTCCTCCCTTTCTTCCTTCCTTTCTTTTTTCCTATTCTTTTTTATATGTTGTCTTCTCACTGGACATTAAACCGGTTTTGTAAAGGATCAGAAACACAGAATGTATTTTCAGCACTCTCTACAAAAAAGTCAGATTTAACTTACAACACTTGCAACAATGGAAGATAATAATAGATTTCTCATTTACTTAGAAATTGAAATTAGGGATAAAATGTGAGTAATCAGCTCTGTTTGGCTCATGTACTTATCTGAGAAAGGGTAACTCATGATAGTAACTAGTTTGGCAAGAACAATAATGAGCTTACATTATCCAAATTTCCATATGGTCCTAGAATTAATCTTTTGGGGGGTAGGGTTGAAACCTTAATTCCATTCTTCTCTACAAAGCACTAAAAAGTTACGTTCTATTTCACACTTAGAATTAGGGAAAAATATATAAAGCTATTTTAACTATATCCAGGATCTTCTAAGAGATAACTGTAATAAAGAATAATGTACTCATCAATGTTCTGTATATTTTAACCTAGATATTTTCCCCACAGGCATATTTTCTCTAGGCCAGGATTCTCAAATTCTAGAGTGTACACTCAGTGTTTCCTGGTGCAGAATATAAAAATTACTTAGAAAGTTGTTTTTATCTAACACTTATTGTTGCCTTGATCAAAACTGCAACCAAAGATGTGTTTCTTTTTTTTATTGGCCAATTGATCAATATGACTAATCCACATAAGGTGATAAGGCATGTTTATTCTGAATAAACATGCTGAGGTGGTTCTCAAATCTCTGCTGTCCCCTTGAGAATCACTTTTCTAGATACATTCTATTAATCTTTAATATTATTTTCCTGCTTTTCAGCTGGTTATTGCCTATGACTAATCCTTAGCCAAGCAGTAAAAATAAGAATGTATCTACATTATACACCTAATTATAAATTTGCCATTTCAGATATTTCGGGTAGATTTTCATAGAATTTAAATATACCTGCTAAATATGAATTTTCAAACTCTTTAAATTTTGTGTGGGATAGTGAAAACAATGTTTAAGAAACACATCTAGACTGGATTGTAAAATCTACCTCTGTATCTGTATTATCTTAAGTGACTTGATTAACCTCTCTGAACTCAGTTTCCTTATCCATAAAAAGGAAATAACATCATCCACTCTTCAATATTCAGAAGATACTGTTTTGTGTTCTGTTTCTGTTTCAAAGTCAGTATCTCCGTAGAAATTGAAACATTAACCCTCTGACACTCTTGGTCTGAAAAAAAGTCTCTGGCATCCTGAACTAAGATCCATTCACATTGTCTTTTAATCATATACCTTGGGATTACACAAATAATTTAGGGGCAATGTTAATGAGTTTTCACACAAGATAAATGAAGCAAAAGGCAAGGTATCCAAGTCGGGTAAGTCGATGATCTGTAAAGCTGCTTTAAGTATCTGAGTGAAAGGTACTTGAATCAATATGATACCAGACAGAAATCTGGATTTGCCCAATAAATAAAGATCTCTGGAAATGGTAAAAATGATAATAAATATGTGAGATATTTTTCTTATTTAGGCTTGCTTTAAGAGAAATTTGACTTTCTAAAGAGAAAATAGTAAAAATAAATTAATACAATAAATAAAATTAAAATATAGAATTGAAAGAACAGAGGAATGGATGGAAGAATTAGATTTATTGTGTTAAAAAGTAATTTGTGTGTGTGTTAAAAAGTAAATTAACACTACTTTTTAAAACTGTAAATAACAGATAAACAGTGAGGCAAAGATAGCTGGAGTTGCTATATTAATATCAGAAAACATAAAATTCAGAACAAGGAATATAGCCAGAAATAAAGTGGTCAGTTAAGAGAAAAGACTAAAAAAATAGATAGAAAAATCCACAATTAGAATTGGACATATTAATACTCATCTCTGTGAAACAACATATGGTAAAAGGAAGACCTAATAAACAGAAGCTGACCTAGTTGACATTTATAAATCCCCCCAAGAAATAAAAACAAAATATACACTAAAAAAAAAAAAGAAAACAAACAAACAAAAAAAACCAAACACACACACACAAAAAAAACCACTTTTGGACTATTTACCAAACTAGAACATTTTCTGGGCCATCAAATAAACATCAATAAATTTGAAAGAATTCAAGATAGTCAAAGTATTTGTGACCACAATGGAAAGTTTATATGGAAATCAACAACAGAAAGATATCTGGAAAATGCCAACTATTTGGAAATTAAACAAATATTTTTAAATAACTTATGAGTTAAATGGAGATTTATAAGGGAAATTAGAAAATATTTCAAATTGAATGAAAATGAAAACGTAACATATTCCAATGTGGAACATAGGTAATGCAGTGTTTAAAGGGATTTTATAACATTAAATACTTGTATTAAAGTATGGTCTCAAATCAATTATCCTTCATGTTAAGCAATGATTAAAAAAGAGAGAGAAAATTAAACCCAAAGCAAGTAGAAGAAAGGATATAATTAAAAAAAAAAAAAAAACAGAAAAGATGAAATAGCAGAAATAATAGGAAATAACCAGGTAAAAGAAGAACTGGTTCTTTTAAAAGATCAATGAAATTGATAAATCCCTAATTAGAATGGTCAACTAACTCAAATCCACGAGAGGAAATAAAAAGCACTGAAATGGTAAATATGTCAGAAAATATAGAATATATTTATATATATGCTTCTACTCTTAATTTTACTAAAAGACATAGGATTACATAAAGCAATAATTATAATACTGTTTTTGGCTTTATAACATATATAGATGTGATTTTTAAATTCAATTTATTTAAACAAACAAACAAAAAAAACCCAAAAACAAAAACAGGAGTGCCTGGGTGGCTCAGTGGATTAAAGCCTCTGCCTTCGGCTCAGGTCATGATCTCAGGGTCCTGGGATCGAGCCCCGCATCGGGCTCTCTGCTCATCGGGAGCCTGCTTCCCTCTCTCTCTCTGCCTGTCTCTCTGCCCACTTGTGATCTCTCTGTCAAATAAATAAATAAAATCTTTTAAAAAAATTTAAAAAATAAAAAAAACAAAAACAGTTCACCCATCTTTCCCACCCTCCACCCCTGCCCCTGATGACCACCAATAGGTTTTCTACATCTATAAGTTTGTATATATGCGTATATTTATTATCTATATTAAGTGTATATTATAAATGTGTTTAGATTCTACATATATGGGATATTATAAGGTATTTCTCTTTCTCTGTCTTATTTTGCTCACTATAGTACTATGTAAGAGAAAGAAAGAAGAAAATGGATATGGAGCTATAGCACAGCAAAGTTACAATATATTAGAATTAAGTTGGTATTAACGTGAAGTAGATCATAACATATTAAAATACATATTGTAAATCCTAGAAAGAATATAATATCAACAGAGGAATTAAAACAATATACTGGAAAATATTTGTTTTAGCTGAAAGGAGTTGGTAATGAGAAAAATGAAGGAGCAACAGAGATAAGAGACTTATCAAAAATAAATGGCAAAAATAGATATATTGTAGTTGTAAACTAATGATATGAGAATTAAATCAAATATAAGTGAACTAATCACTATAATCAACTTCAGAGATTGTAATTTTGGATTAAAGAGCAAGATTCAAGTATATTCAGTAGAAACAGATATTTTTATATTTAAAGGTACAAATTAAGGTTTATCCATACATCACTATTTTCTTTCTCAATATGTTAAATCTACTTAATCTCAGTTTTGACAGAAAATTTTTTGATGATAATACATTTCGTGAAGGCTTTGCATATAAAATCTAGGTTACTAGGAAATTATAAAAAATAAAAGCCAATCAAATAATAGTATAGAGTGTACAACACCGAGTGACCTTAATGTAAACTATGAATTTTTAATGATTATCATTTGTCACCATAGGTTCATCAGTTGTAATAAATTTACCACCAATGAGGAATGTTGGTAATGAGGGAGGCTGTGCATGTGTGGAGTTAGGGGGTATATGGGAATTGTTTGTATCTTCTCCTGAATTTTGCCATGAACTTAAAACTGCTCTTAAAAGTAAAGTATATAGGGGCGCCTGAGTGGCTCAGTGGGTTAAAGCCT
>CM052893.1:43967763-44075132 GCA_028534135.1 Potos flavus | reverse complement strand
TGCTGATGGGGTTATCCGTTTAAGTGCTAAGCGCGCTTATTCTATAACGAATTCCATGCTGATTGACCAGGCACACCCTTCTCTTCTCCTTGTTTAATCTATAAGACTCGTGATCAACTATGACTCACATTCCTTCTTGTTTACCTACAAACAATGTATAATCTTCTTTATTGATTATCATCTCGTATCCAATAAATATAGGATTAAGGAGTTGTTCGGGGCGGCAGTCTTCTCAACTGCCGACCCCTGCTCCCAATCTCTATCGCAGCTGACTTGTTTGTGCCTCATTCTTCTCCCGTGCGCCGTCAGGAAGCGGCACTTTCGGCTCAGGTCATGATCTCAGGGTCTTTTTTTAAAAAGTAAAGTATATATGTTATTTTTATACATATAAGTACATATATGACACATAAAAATAATATATGTAAAAAAGTACATGCACATATTTTATATGTATACACAAATTTTTTTTAAAGATTTTATTTATTTATTTGACAGAGAGAGAGATCACAAGTAGGCAGAGAGGCAGGCAGAGAGAGAGAGGGAAGCAGGCTCCCTGCTGAGCAGAGAGCCCGATGCAGGGCTGGATCCCAGGACCCTGAGATCATGACCTGAGCCAAAGGCAGAGACTTTAACCCACTGAGCCACCCAGGCGCCCCTACACAAATTTTTTTGTAAAAAAAAAAAAAGTTGTCTAGTATGAGAGTAAGCCTTCCTAGGCAATAAATAGGAGTTGGACATTAGCAGCAGCTATAATTAAGAAACATTTTGCTTTCAGACATCTATTGTTAGCGTATACATATAGATTCTAGATGCTTCAAAGATAGCCATGCACTGATGATATTAATGAAACATAAGAATAAAAATGTTTGATGATGCAAGAAAGCCAGACAGATTTTTGTGACTGATAATCCTGAAGACCGGTGGCAATATTCTTGGAATTGTTTGTGTAAAACAGCAACAAAGTAAACTGAAGTGGCTTAAAAAATACATTGTCACAGAGTTGCATGCCATAAAAGTTTACATATGGAGGAAAGGGGATTGTTTGAGAAAAGTGACTGTTAGAACCTCATTTTTAAAAAGAAAATAGCCTAACTAGGATCGCAGTCTATGTAAATTAGGTTTATGGCTTTAACTTGGGGTAAATGGGAGATTGCAAGTTGGAAGCACAGCTTGTTTATTACACACAAAAAGCACATGTCTAAATGCCTTTTTGTTTTTGCCTCATACAAAATTCAAGTTGTGCAAGAGTATCTGAAATGGAAAAATTGTGAAAAAGGGGATTTATCTCTAAGTAGTTACTTCTTAGGAGAGGAATATGGAGCAATTTAGGAATGAAACACAGTGACATATGTATCCCTTTTAATAATGCAATTCTGTCTATTCAAGATGTTAGGCTACATGTTTACCTGTTAGCAAATATGACAACCATTTGAGACAGAAAAAAAAGATTACTATATTGATAATTCTTAAATGGAATAGGAGTCCCTTAAATCATAAAGCATCAGTTTCACTGAAATGGCAGGATAATGTTGGTGAATTAATACCTGACATTAAGTGGCCTAAAGCACTGAGAAATTTCCTTCTACATGAAAATAAGTCTATCATGAGTTTTAACAGCCTTGTTAATTGCTTTATAAAACTACAGACTCATATAATTTTATGGTTAAAGATGCTTCCCTAATTTCTTAGTTAAAGACACCAAGGCCCACATAATTTAAGGTCAGACAAAATCTCAAAGTCAAACAGCAAGTAAGGAGAACTGAAACACATGTATCGTGACCTCTTCCAGGGCTGGGAGAGGAGAAATTCTTCCTTACTCCCACTACAGTAAAGTAGGTTTTTTCCTGTTGGGAATGTAAGGTATGTCCCTTCTTGTTTGGAGTCTGCAATTGTCATAAGTGGTGGGGTATGGGAGCATGCCCTACGTTTTCTATAAGGTTTCCTTTCTTCAGTTTCACAATTGATACACAGTTTCTAATAAGAAAACCCACCATAAAGAGGAAGAAAAAGATAATGAAAGAAAATACTAGCAGGTAATTACCATTCGCTTACATTAATTAAAGCATTTCTTTCCAATCACCTGATGTTTGAAATGAATAATTTAAAAAATAGAAGCTGTGAGTAATAAACCTTGTTTTGTTTTTGTTTTTGTTTTCCAAATTCCCTGATGATTGTTGCTGAGGCGTATCTTGCCATCAAAATAAGAACCGCAAGGGTCTATCCAACCATGACACTGCCTCCAAAAGTGGAAATGTCTGTAGGAGTTGACCTGGGGCCCAGGTGAGTGCCCCCAGGCATCACTAGCCAGTAGCATCACTATTGACGGGCTGAGGCTGGCACAAAACAGTGCATATAGCATTGAAAGAGTAAGATGAATAACAGCAATGTCACAAAAAATGGGAAGAAAGAATTTAAATAATCTATTATAAGATACCTGCACTACACCTTAAGGTTAACTTAGACTTTGTTACAATATATGTGTTTTTTTCCCTACTATTATATCTTTTCCTTTATTGGAGAATGTTTTATTTTCCAGAAGTGTGAGTGTGTGTGTGTGTTTCTAAATGGTTAAAGCTATTGGCTTAGGTATTAATCCTGCTTTTCTCTTCTTGGGAATCTCCCGGAAGCTTCCATTCCCCATTATATGGAAAATAAATTTTTAAAAGATTCTATATGTATGGCAGTATATGTTTTTAAACTTTATTATGATTAAAGCAAAAAATGAAAAAATGAAAAAAATGAACAGAGAAAAATAAATGATACATAAAGATAATAGAGAAAGTTAATCTTATAAAATGTCCAATTAAAATGAGAAGTCAGAGAAAGGAAGTAAAATAAACAAGGAACAAACATAAATGGACAATATTAATAAAATGGTGAATTTTAATTTAGACATATCAATAACTTCAGTTTAAATGTGAATGTTCTAAGCAAGTTAAAGTCAGAGATTATAGATTGGGTTAAAAAAATAACAACAATCAACTAAAGGTTGGTTAGAAGGCAGACACTTGAAATATAGACTCAAGTTAATATTTGCAGAATAGAGAAAGATATACAATGTAAGCACTGATCAAAGCAAAACATGTAGTTTTATTGACTTCAGAAAAAGGAGGCTAATGTAATAGAAGAATACCAGAAATAAACAGGAATATTATTTAATGGTAAAGAGGTTAATTTTCCAAGAAGATGTAATGTTCTTAAAGCTGTATGTACCTAACTTTTGTTTTTTTGTCTGTGTCAGAACACATGAGGCAAAACTGTCAGAACAGGAAAGAGAAATAGGCAAATGATTAAAGACATCAATGTCACCTCTCAGTAATTGATACATTAAGGGGGCAGAATACATCTATATCAGTAAAGATACAGATGATCTGAATAGTACTATCAATAAACTTGAACTGCTTGCTACTTATATAACACTCATCCAATAGCAGAATACATATTATTCTCAAGTAAACATGGCTCATCATCAAGATAGACCACAATCTAAGCCATAAAACAAACCTTAGCAAATTAAAAAAAAATAGAAATTACGCAAAGTATGTCTGTAGACCACGAAACAATTAAACTAAAGATCAGTAACATAAGTATAGTTGGGAATTCTCATATAATTGGAAATTGAACAATATATTTCTAAAAAGTCCATGGGTCAAAGAGGACATATCAAAGGGATTTTTTTTAAATCCTATGATCCAGCAATCACACTCCCTGACACTCATGCAAAAGCATTGAAAACTTATGTCTCTAAAAACCCTGTACGTGGATAGTTAGAGCAGTTTTATTCGTAATTTCCAAAACTTGGAGACAACCAAGATGTCCTTTAGCAAGTGCATAGGTAAATAAACTGTGGTATATCCAGACAATGGAATATTATTCAGTACTAGAAAGAAATTACCTCTTAAGCCATGGAAAGAAATAGAGGAATCTTAAATGCATATCACTAAGAGAATAGATCAATCTGAAAGACTATATACTGTATGGTTCCAACTACATGACATTTTGGAAAAGGTTAAACTATATAGACAGTAAAACAATCTGTGGTTATGGAGGTGGAGGGATGGCTAGATGGACACACAGGACTTTCATGGCAGTGAAAATATTCTATATGATATCATAGTGATAGATACATGTCATTAAACATTTGTCAAACAGTGAGGAACAAAGGGAACATCTTTGGTCGATCTGTAGCTTCTCTTTTCAAGCTCTGGACAGTGGTTTTCACAGATTAAAGGTTTCTAATTCCTCATCTTAAATATGGTTGAGTTTAATGACTTGTTTCCAAAGTACAGAGTATGGAAATGAGAAGAGAGATAAAAATTACATCTAATTTGGGGTACCTGGGTGGTGCAGTTGGTTGGACATCCGACTTTTGATTTCAGCTCAGGTCGTGATATCAGAGTCATGATCTCAGTGTTATGAGCTGGAGCACTGAATAGAGCCCTGGGTTGGGTTCTGAGCTCGGTGTACAGTCTGCTTGAGATTCTCTCTCTCTCTCTCTCTCCCTCTGCCACTCCTGCTCATGCTCTCTCTCATTCTCTAAAATAAATAAATCTTTAAAAAAGTACAACTAATTTTACAATGAATAACCATGGCAAATACTATCTCAACCAGTTGCTAGAGTTTAATACCAACGGAGATAAATCATATCCAATATCACATACCTTTGATATGATGTAATGAGGATAGCACTTCACCTTTGTGATATTCTATTCCCCCAAATTATAGTCTTTGTCTAATCATGAGAAAAAAAAATCACGCAAACCCAAGTTGAGAGACATTCTATAAAATATCTAACCAGTATACCTTAAAACCATCCAAGTCATCAAAAACAAAGAAAATCTAGGAAGCTGTCACAAACTAGAAGAGGTTAATCAGATATGAGATTGCTGTATAAATATATTAAGTTAATAAATGACTTAAATGTACTGTGGCAAAGGATCCTGGAAAAGAGAAAGAACATTAAAAAAATCTAGTGCAATAGAAATAAATCATGTTTTTACTTAATAATAAATAGTAATAATAATAAACAGGATAATGAATACATAAAGTGTGATACATGCATATTTCGGATACAGAAGATAAAAGTAGTAAACTACTACCACTTGTAGTAGCATTTATTGAGAAAATAAATTGAATGGAATATATAACCCATATACATCATATATTTTAAAGTATGATACAATTTATATAAATTTTAAGACATAAAATATACTTTTTTTTAAAGATTTTTATTTATTTGACAGAGAGAGACACAGAGATAGAGGGAACACAAGCAGGGGCAGTGGGAGAGGGAGAAGCAGTCCTCCCACCAAGCAGGGAGCCCGATGCAGGGCTTCATCCCATGACCTCCCATGACCCTGGGATCATGACCCGAGCTGAAGGCAGATGCTTAATGACTGAGCCACCAGGCACCCCAAGACATTAAATGTCCTTAAAGATACAAACAGAGATAGATGATAGTTGGATAGATAGATAAATAGATAGATATCTTCTATTAATGCAAAAGTGACTTGTAGAACAATGAATTTAGAGGAATTTAGTCTTTTTCAACTTTATTAAAATACAAGTGACAAATAAAATAAAAGTATGTATTTAAAGGGTACAAGGTGATGATTAGAGAGATATAGTGAAAAGATTTCCACCATTGAGTTAATGAGCCCATTATTGTTTCACATAGTTACTTTTTCTTTTTTTTTTGTGAGAACATTTAACCTTTCCTCTCAGAGCAAATTTCAATCATGTGAATGTCATCCTAATTTGTCATCTTTTTCCATGTGAAGATTGTATTTCATCCACATCCACCTCACTTTCCTTATATGTGACCTAACTATTTTTCATTTGTTTTGTAGCTCTGATGTATCTTCCTTCAGAAAACCAATCTTGATATCCAGGTTAAACGTCCATACATTTAATTCATGTAGCATCCAGCATTTTCATTATGATACTACTGATTATGCTATAAAGATACTATTGGTAAAATTATTTACAGTGATCCTCACTAAAATGTAATCACAATGGGAGGAGAGACTTGAGTTTATATGTTCAGAACTTAGCAAAGTCCTCATATAAAGGCTTCAACAGTGTATAGATTAAGGATCAATGTCAAGATTGACTTGCTCTTCTATCAAAATATTAAGGAGGTATTAAGAAGGAAAACGTTAAATTTTTTAATAAATAGAAAAAGACTTGTTAAAGATGGTGGAGTTGTAATGTTTTGAAGGATAGCTAGAATCTTAAAAAAAAGAGCGATAAGATCTAGAAGATACTTATCATGGAAAAAATGGCATCAGTAAAGGCAGAGGTGAAGTATTTGGGAAATAGAATTTTCTCTATTTTCAAAATTACTCTTACATGATGGAGTAAGTGTCCTAAAGCCAGATGTAAGACTGCATATAACATGGAAACATAATTTTATACATTTTTTCCCAAAGATGTGGAATAACCTGTTTTACTTCTTTCACTTTCTGTATTACTTCATTTAATAACCTGTTTTACTTCTTTCATTTTCTGTGAAGGAAGTAAGGTTCAAAGTGGAGGTGACTTCTCTAGCTACATAGACTATTAGTTAAAGATGATTAACCGTGAAGACTATATTCATTTGGTCCATGTCCATGGATAATATAAAGCACTGGTTTTTAAAATTAGTATACTATATGCACTTATAAATTATGTTTCCACAAAAATGCATCAACAGCATTTATATTAATAATGTTTCTTCTAGAGGATAGTGGCTTGCTGTTACACTACATTACTTTATCATGATTCTTCATGTTACATTTTCCTCTAAGGGTAATACAAAATGAAATAGCAAATATTTGGTAAAAAAGAAAACTGTGTTAAAAATAAATGTCAAAATATCTACATCTATTGTGTGTTGTTTTGATTTTGGTAATGATTTCATGGTTTAATATAAATGTCACATTATCAAATTATACATGTTGAGTATGTATTTTTATTATATGCAAATTGTTAATCAGTGAAGCTTTGAAAAAAGACTACATATATTTCACTCACTAAAATTTTACTCAAATCAAATAATAGCAAAACCTAATTTTTGTAATTATTGAAATTGTCCATTTAGATAGGCTTTAATATTTATGACTGTGATATTTTAAAGTAATCAATCCAACTGGCTGCATATTTAGTCTGTTCATTAAACCAACCATTATAATACACCTTTTATTAGTATATAATTTTATTACATTTCAAATAAATTTATTTTTCTTAACTATTTATCTTTTTCCCCCTTCATTGGAATCTGTTCTTTTCATATCTGTGATCATTTAGCGCTTATCGTTCATAATTATTTCACTTCCATTTGGTTCATTTTTCTCCTCCTAGGGTCTCTTCCAATGTTTCAATTTCCTTTGATGCTTTCTGTAGATATAGTGGCTTCTGAAATAAGAATAGTGGCCTGACTAATTAGAGCACCAGGTGTTTGGCTAAATAGCCAAGATAAGTTCCATTCTCCATACTTTGTTTACTGCCTCCATGCCTGGTCAAATACAGACTTTTAATTTCCTGGACTTGAAGAGTCAGCCAGCTACCCTTTTAGCTGAAAAGATACCAAGATCTAAAAATGCTAATACTATGAGTTCAGTGACAGTAAGTGGTGCTAGAGATAGCAGAATAAACTGTCTTGGAGGCCAAAAGGCAATGCATATCATTAATTACTTATAATCTAGAACTATGCTTGGATATATTTACATGGCCAACAGATTATGAATCCCTACAGATTCAATTCTATTATTTATTCTATTTTTAATCATGACAAATATGATACATGTACAAATTGGAATTGATTATATGAGTCAGAATATTTTTTCAATGTCTAGTCCACCTTTGAAAGCCCAAACCCATTTTTCATTTCTGGCATATAGCAATGATAAATATCAATTACTATGCTAGGCAGTGGTAGCAGAAAGTTGTACAAAATGTGTGTCTAGCTAGAAGAATTTCACAGTGCTTTGTAGGGTACAGATTAACAATTATAATCCAGTGTTTTATTTGTCAATTAGAGGTATGAATGCACAGCTGGTAGACTTGTTAAACAAGATATTTAATACTATCAGTGTTTAATATGTGTATGTATAATAAATATTATGTAAAATACTTTCATTTTACATAAAAGACTAATGCTTGAAATAACTCAATATCCACTAACTGTAGAATTAATAATGTCATATATGTATATAAATGAATATGTTACAAGGGGAACACATGAACTATACTACATACAAGATGATTGAATCTTATAAACATAATATTGATCAAAAAAGCCAGACTCAAAGAATATTAATTATATTATTCCAATTGGATGAAATTTATAAATAGAAAACACTAAGTTTATGGGGCACCTGGGTGGCTCAGTGGGTTAAAGCCTCTGCCTTCGGCTCAGGTCATGATCTCAGTGTCCTGGGATTGAGCCCCGCATCAGGCTCTCTGCTCAGCGGGGAGCCTGCTTCCTGCCACCGCCCCCCCCCTGCCTCTCTGCCTACTTGTGATCTCTCTCTCTATGTCAAATAAATAAATAAAATCTTTAAAAAAAAATAAAAAAAAAGAAAACACTAAGTTTAAAGTCAATATTTTTTTAAATTTTACTTAGTTAAAATACAGTGCAATATTTGTTTCTGGAGTAGAATTCAATGATTCATCATTTACATATAACACCCAGTGCTCATCACAAAAAGGGCCCTCCTTCATCCATCTATTTCATCCCCTCGCCCTCTTCCCTCCATCAACTCCTAGTTTGTTTTCTATTGCTAAGAGTCACTTATGGTTTATTTCCCTCTCTCTCTTCCCCTCTTCCCATATGTTCATCTGTTTTCCTTATTAAATTCCACATATGAGTGAGATCATATGGTATTTGTCTTTCTCTGACTGATTTCTTTTACTTAGCATAATACTTTCTAGTTCCATCCATGTCATTGCAAATGGCAAGGGTTCATTCTTTTTTATGGCTGAGTAATATTCCATTATATATTATCACATCTTCTTTATCCATTCATCAGTCGATGAACATTTGGGCTCTCTCGATAGTTTGGCTACTGTTGATAATTCTGCTTTAAATATTGGGATGCATGTACCCCTTCGAATCTGTATTTTTGTATCCTCTGGATAAATACCTAGTAGTGTAATTGCTGGGATTTAGGGTATTTCTATTTTTAACTTTCTGAGGAACTTCCATACTGTTCTTCAGAGTTGCTGCACCAATTTGCATTTTCACCAGCAGTGCAAGAGGTCTCCCCTTTCTCTCTATCCTCACCAACACCTGTTGTTTCTTGTGTTGTTAATTTTAGCCATTCTGACAGGTGTAAGGTAGTATCTCATTGTGGTTTTAATTTGTATTTCCCTGATGATAAATGATGTTGAGCATCTTCTCATGTCTGTTAGCCAGCTGGATGTTTATATTGGAAAAGTGTCCATTCACATCTGCCCAATTCTTAACTGGATTATTTATTTTGTGTGTGTGTGTGTGTGTTGAGTTTGATAAACTCTTTTTTTTAAGATTTTATTTATTTATTTGATACAGAGAGAGAGAGAGATCACAAATAGGCAGAGAGGCAGGCAGAGGGAGAGGGAGAAGCAGACTCCCCACTGAACAGGGAGCCTGATGCGGGGCTTGATCCCAGGAACCTGAGATCATGACCTGAGCCAAAGGCAGAGGCATTAACCCACTGAGCCACCCAGGTGCCCCGAGTTTAATAAACTCTTTATAGATTTTGGATACTAACTCTTTATATGATACGTCATTTGCAAGTATCTTCTCCCATTCTGTGGGCTGCCTTTTAGTTTTGTTGACTGTTTCCTTCACTGTGCAGAAGGTTTTTATCTTGATGAAGTCCCAATAGTTTATTTTTGCTTTGTTTCCCTTGCCTCCAGCTATGTGTCTAGTAAGAAGTTGCTATGACCGAGGTCAAAGAGATTTCTGTCTGTGCTCTCCTCTCGGATTTTGATGGATTCCTGTCTCCTATTTAGGTATTTTACCCATTTTTAGTTTATTTTTGTGTATGGTGTAAGAACGTGGTCCAATTTCATTCTTTCCATGCTCCTGTTCAGTTTTCCTAATACCATTTGTTGAAGAGAATGTCTTTTTCCCTTTGGATATTATTTCCTATTTTGTCAAAGGTTAGTTGGCCATAGAGTTGTGCGTCCAATTCCGGGTTCTCTATTCTGTTCCATTGTTCTGTGTGTCTATTTTTGTGCCAGTACCAGACTGTCCTGATGAAAGTCAGAGTAAATTATCCTTGGGGGGTAGAAAGAGGGAAGTAATTAAAATGGGAAAGAAGAGTGTTTTCTAGGGTATTGTTAATGGTCTCTGTATTAGTTTTCTATTGCTATATAACAAATTACCAGACGCTTACAACAATACACATTTATTAGTTCATAGTTTCTTGGATCAGAAGTCTGGCAGTTTAGCTGGATCCTCTACAATGAAAAGGTTGGCCAGGACCTCATTGTCATCTGGAGGCTAGTTTGGGAATGGATTTACTTCCAAATCACTTACGTTGGCATATCTAACCTTCTTAGTGCTGTACGGTTCATAGTAGTTTGCTTTATGAAAGTTTCTAGAGCAAGTTTGTTAACAAGACATGACATAATCATGGGAGTGACATTCCATCACTTTTGTCATGGACCAGTCCTTAGAAACAAGTCAGATATCCTGCCAACACTCATGGGGAAAAGATTATAAAGATACACATACCAAAATTCAGGGGCCATCGGGTTGTTTTTCATGCCACATCTTTTTTGACCTGGGTGGTGATTAGATTGGTCAGTTCACATTGTAGACACTCATTCATTTGAAAGCCATTTTATATACTAGTTAGACTCTGTAGAAAAGTTTTTAGAAATCGTATCTACTATGTAAAATAAGCCGATGTGTTTTAAAATCAAAGTGTTACTTAGCAGCCTAAAGGAATATTAATTATTGCCAAGATATTAAATTATATATCCATTTTGTTTTCAATAGTCATAATTAGAGAAAAAGAGCAGATGTGGTGTAACACACTAACTTTTCAGGTTAATTTTAAGCAAGTAGATGAGTCATGCAGCTAGTTATGCATAGCTGATCTTCATATAAAATTTTCTCTAAAATCTAAGTCTCATTAACCCAGGTATATTACTTTTCTATTGCTATTTAACAAATTACTTCAAATTTAACAGTTTAAAACAACACTCATTTATTATCTCACAGGTCTGTAGGTCAGAAGTCCAAAATGGTATGGCTAGTTTATTTACTTAGCATCTCACAAGGCCAAAGTCAAGGTGGGCTGAGTTTTTTCCTGGAGTATTAAAGAAAGAATCCACTTCCAAATTAATTCATGTTTTTGGCCCATTCCAGTTCCTGTGATTGTTGGACTAATATCTCTGTTTCTATGCTGGTTGTTGGCCATGGGCCTCGCTCTTCTAGAGGCTGCCTGTTTTCCTTCTCATGATGTCCTCTTCATCTTCATGTGAAGAAAAGTACGTCAAATCCTCTCATGCCACAAATCTCACTGACTTCCTGTCCTGTCCTTAAGAGCTCCTGGTCTTGCATTGGGTTCACACTGATAATCCAGGGTAATTTCCTTATCATAAAGCTGGATAATTAATAACCTTAATTAAATCTTCAAGGTCTCTTTTGTCATGTAAGCTAACATAGAACAGGCATAAGAACAGGAAATAAGGGTCATGGAAGGACAAATTTGTCTATCACACAACCATATTAGCATTTGAATGGAAAATCTAGATCTTGAAATTAAAACCTTCTTATGCTAATATACTACTTTATTCTAAAACCACAATGGCTTATTTTATTTTTGTCTCTATAAGACATAAAAGATAAAGTCCTATTGTAGGTGGAATAAATATTATTTTCATATATTGATGCATTTTCTAGTTATGCTATGGAACATTTACAACTATACATACTTTGCTCTACCAATTAAAACAAACAAACAAAAAAACAACAAAAAAGCCCAAACAAGAAATGAATGGCATCTTTACAATTCATATTTATACTTTTAGAAATCAGAAAATATCATTTCTTAAAACAGGGCAGGTATAAAAATATCTGCTTGGGGCACCTGATGTTTCAGTTGGTTAAGTGTCTGACTTAAGCTCAGGTCATCATACAGGGTTCTAGGATAGAGCCCCAAATCAGGCTCCCTGATCAGCAGGGAGCCTGCTTTTCCCTCTCCCTGTGCCAATCCTCCTGCTTGTGCTCTCTCTCTCTCAAATAAAATCTTGAAAAAAAAAATATCTGCTTAAAGTTTCTACATGCCTCTTCTTTACATATCAAAATACAAAATCTATTCCATATCACATTCCATGAATAGGTCAGAATATTATGCAAATAACTTCTCTAAGTAGTTTTGTTATTGTGGGTGTATACTACATATTATGTCAGTTAAGCATATAATATTGATCTGAATACTTTAATATACTTTTGTACATAGTACTCCAGTTTAATCAATTATTCTAAATCACTGGTCTATCAACTAATTACAGAAATTTTCTCCTTTTTAAATATAAATAAGGCACAATTTCAAATTTAAGAACAATTTTAATGTTAATATACTTACAGAATATTTTTTGAGATAGTAATTAAATTGTGGAGATATTAATATTATTTGAGATATAACTGTCAAACTATTATCCATGGTGGCTGCACCATAACAAAACCTATTAATAATGTATGAATTTCCAGGGGCGCCTGGGTGGCTCAGTGGGTTAAAGCCTCTGCCTCTGCCTCCGGCTCAGGTCATTGTCTCAGGGTCCTGGGATCAAGCCCCACATCAAGCCCCACATCGGGCTCTCTGCTCAGCAGGGAGCCTGCTTCCCCCTCTCTCTCTCTGCTTGCCTCTCTACTTACTTGTGATCTCTCTTTCTCTGTCAAATAAATAAATAAAATCTTTAAAAAAAAATGTATGAATTTCCAAATTCTCCATATTCTTACCAATAACTATAATTCCCTGTTTTTTTTTTTTATTACAGCCATTCCAAAGGTGTGATGTATTGCTCTGTATTTCCAGTGTGGTTTTGATCTGTATTTCCTCAGTGGCTAATGATGTTGAGCATATTTTCACGTGATTATTAGACATGCCTATATTTACTTTCAAGAAATGACTATTCAGATACTTTGCCAATTTTTCATTAGTTTTTTCACCTTTTATTAATGAGTTGTAAGAAGTTTTTATATATTCTGGATACAATGCCTACATGAGACATATCATTTGCAAATATTTTCTTCCATTGAGTGGATTATCTTTTCACTTTCTTGATGGTATGATTTGCAGCACAAAAGTTTTTAATTATGATGAACTTGAATTTGTATATTTTTTCTTTTATCATTTGTGCTTTGGCTGTCATACTCAAGAAAGCACTGTAAAACCCAAGGTCAAGAAAATATATTCCTGGGGCTCCTGGGTGGCTCAGTCATTGTATGCCTTCAGTTCAGGTCATGATCCCAGGGTCCTGGGATCGAGCCCTGTGTCAGGTTCCCAGCTCGGTGGGAAGGCTGCTTCTCCCTCTCCTACTCCCCTTCCTTGTGTTCCCTCTCTCATGTCTTTCTGTCAAATAAATAAATAAAATCTTTAAAAATATATATTCCTCATTTTTTTCTAATATTTTATAATTTTGCTTATAATATTTAGGCCTATGCTCATTTTATGTTAATTATTGTGTATACTGTGAGATAGTGATCCATATTCATTTGTGTGCATGTGGATATACAGTTGTCTCAATGCTATCTGTTGACAAGCTGATCCTTTGTCTTCTGCATTTTTGGCACCCTTTTCAAAAGTCAATTGATCATAAATATAGTTTGTTTGGGGACTATTTCTATTTCACTAATCTATGTGTCTATTTTTGTAACTCACCAACTTGGTGAGCTTTGTGGGAAAGCCTGAAATCAGAAAGTATGAGTCCCCTAGCTTTGTTCTTTTTCAAGATTGGATTCACTGAGGATCCTTGGGATTTCATATGAATTTTAGAAGCAGATTGTCAGTTTCTTCAAAAATGCTTTTTGGGACTATAATATGGACAGTGTTGAATCTGTAGATAAATTTGACTATTTTTTCCATCTCAACACATTAAGTCTTCCAATCTATGAACTGTCTCTACATTTATTTATATTTTTAAAAATTCATTTAAAAATTGATTTTAAAGAAATTAAATTTATTTTATATAATAAAATAAGAGTAAAGAAATTTAAAGAAACAATCCTATTTATAATAGCATCAACAAAACAGTAAAATTCTTAGAAATAAATTTAACCAAAGATGTTAAACATCTCTACAGTGAAAACTATAAAACACTGATGAAAGAAATTATAAATACACAAATAAGTGGAAAGCTATCCTGTGCTCATAAATTAGAAGAATTAATATTGTCAAAAATGTTCACACTATCCAAAGTGATCTACAGATTCAATTAATCCCTATTAAAATTCCAGTAGCAATGTATGGTACAGATGATAGCTACACTGTGGTGAGCATAGCTTAATGAACAGACTTGTCAAATCAATATTGTACACCTGAAACTAATGTAACATTGTGTGTCACTTATGCCTCAATAAAAGCAAATTCCAATGGCATTTTTTCACAAAAGTAGGAAAAACAATTCTAAAATTTGTGAAGTGCCAGAAGATCCTGACAGTCAAAGCAGTCTTAAGAGAGAACTGAGTTGGAGATATTACACTTCCTGCTTTCAAACTGTATTACAAAGCTATAGTAATAAAAACAGTATGATACCTTCATTAAAAACAAGCACATAGGACAACGGAACAGAACAGAGATCCCAGAAGTAGGGCCACACATATATGTCAATTACTCTTTGACAGTGGTGTCAAGAGCACACAATGGGGAAAAGATAGATTCTTCAATAAATGGTGCTGAAAAAACTGGATATACACATACAAAAGAATAAAATTGGACCCCTTATACCACTCAAAAAAATTAACTTGAAAAAAAAATTAAAGAATTAAATATAAAACCTGAAACTGTAAAATTCTTAAAAGAAAACATGCAGGAAAAGCTCACTGACATTGATCTTTGTAATAATTATTTGGATATGAGTCCCAAAAGCACAGCAATCAAAATCAAAATAAATATGTGAATGAATGAATGAATAATAAAAAATAAACAAGGCCACATCAAACTAAAAAGCTTCTATATAGCAAAGGAAACTATCAATAAAATGAAAAGACAAACTAAAATGGAGAAAGTATTTCCAAGTTATATATTCAATAAGATACTTCCTCACACCTCTAAGATGGCTATTACAAAAATACAAGAGATCACCAATACTGGCAGAGGTGTAGAGAAAAAGTAGTCCTTGTATGCTATTGGCGGAGACATAAATTGGTAAAGCTATTAGGGTAAACAGTATAAAGGTTCTTTAAAAAATTAAAAAGAGAAATACCATATCACCCAGCAAGTTCACTCCTGGGTTCAATATACACTTTGTATTGTGTACAGTACAAAGAAAATCATTATCTAGAAGAAACATCTGTACCCTCATATTCATAGCAGCATTCTTCATTAATACCCAAGATATGGAAACAACAACAATAGAAAGGATCTATTGGTGTTCAATAGATGCAAATCCACCTAGAAGAGCTCTTTTGCCCCAAAATGCTGGGGCAGTTGATACTCAGTGGTCTAGCCCCTGAAATATTTCTTCACAGGAGAAAGCTGTAGCCCCAGCTTGAAGTGCCTGGCCTTCTAGTGTCCTTAAAAATCTCCCTAGACTTCGTGGAATGATGGATCTCAATTTATTATAAGCCATTTGTCCAATCTGTGGAAACAATGAATAATTGACTTTGCTGATTTTAGACCGTTCATTAAAAGTTTCTCTGGTAGAGGGGCACCTGGGTGACACAGTTGGTAAAGCATCTGACTCTTGGTTTCAGCTCAGGTCATGAGATCTGCGTCAGGCTCCATGGTCAGCTTGGAGTCTGCTTGAGATTCTCTTTCTCTAAAATAAATAAGTAAATCTTAAAAAAAAATTTTTCCCTCTGGCAGTGAGTTTCATCAAGCTCCTTGCACTGTTTTTACTGACAAGAAATTGTAAAATATGGGAGTACTTGTTGTTCAACATACAACTGATCCAATACTCATTTTATGAATAAATATTTAGCAAAAATCTTTGATCTAGATAATAATTAAACACTCAAGAAATTTAAGGTTTTTTTGTACCTGATGGTGAACATTCAGATATTTTGAAACATACGCATTATTTAATTTTTCATATTGCTTTAAAGATTTAATCTTGTGTTTGGCCTTTAGTATAAACTGGCCAGATGACAACTATTTAGCATTTATAGGACAACAGTTGGGGACAGTGCACAGATTATCTTTACAATTTCAAATATGTTTCTAAATTATATAACAGCAGAGTGACTTTATCCTAATGGTGAGAACTGCTGAAAGCTTTCAATGAACATTCTCCTTTCTCTGGACTTCAGAGTTCTCATTATATAGCTCTGCATTTCAAAGATCTACAGTCTCTAGGGGAAAAAAATCTACAATCTCTATTGTATTAATACAGGTAGTTTTCCATCCAATGTCACTTTTTAAGATATTGCTCTCAGGGAACAGAAAATTATTAATTCAAAAGTAGGACATTAGTTAATATTACTGAAAATTACAGAGGGGTATCTTAAAAGTCTCCTTTAAGAGAAGAAAACCTTCACTATCAAAAAAGGAATATAAAGTACATTAGTAAAAAGATATGGGAAAATTTCTGGGAGTCATGAGGCCCTGCCTGGTACTTACATAAATCTTACCTACTCTCTGTACCTGTAAATATCATTTTAAAGATTAACGTGAGCAATATTCTATACAAAGATAAATGACTGGTTTATGGAGGAAAGCTCAAAAGGACAAAGAAGCATATTTATTAGATAACTACAGCATGCCAGTTTTAATATAAGTTATTTGGAAGAAATATAATAAAGTGAGAACTGTATTTGAATTTAATGGGTTAAAAATTTAATTGTAATACCTTGGCCAAATTAATTACACTTTTTAATTTTAAATCACCTTATATAGGATGAATTTGCATCAAGTGGTGTTAAGGATTAATATAGATATATGTAAAGTGTAATAATAATAATGTTCTATCTTTATTAATTGTCAAAACAACTCCATGTGAGAGACACTCTTTTGGTATTTTGTAGAAGAAGCCAAGGTGTAAAGAAGTAGTATGCTCATGGTTTACATGGAATGGATCCAGAACTTGAGTTTGGTCATTCTTATACCAATTCCTTTCTTTATTGTTGTTAATGTACCCTAAATAGAGAAGTACTGTTCTCTGATTTTTAGAACATTGGTTCTAAAATATTGTAATAGTCCTAATGTCACTTCTTAACTATGCCAAGTCTTTTCACCTGTCTGAATCTTAATTCTGTCATCATTATGACAAGAAACATAATATTCCACAGAGATGTTGTGAATAATCCCTGTTAAGTGTTTTCTGAGGGATAGCACACTGTGAAATAGTAATTGGAACAGTTGATTCAGTAAATTAAGTGGAATAGGAAACAATAGGTTTATCATGGTCATGTGTACATAATACTTTGTCTACATTATAAAAAATATAAGATTTTAATTTAGTGATTTAGATTTTCATTTGTTCCTAAAAATTTATAAATCTATTAGTGTACAAGTTAAACCATTCTTAAAAATGTATTGTAAGTATTGCCCTTGGAAATATTATTTTTAATCAAGTAGAGTTCAAAGTAATATAAATGATAAAAATTTTCAGAATTGTCTTGCAAATATTAATCATGTGGATTATTTATTCTCAAGAAATCAATGAGATTTCTATAAATACTTTTAATTTTTTCTAAAGAGCATTCATTCTTTGGAAAAGCATACCAAATACAAAGTTTGTATACTGGATTGTGGTGGAGAATGTAATTGAGTGTATGTAACCACTGGTTGACTGGCGATCTGGACCCGGACACTCTCCTTTGTCCTTGGAATGCACACTCTGCCCACTGTTTCCACAGTGGGAGTCATTTTCAAGGATGTAGCCTTGAGAGAGTAAGGTGTTGTTAAGACCATCTGGACTGAATATGTGACTGAGCCCCATTCTGGTGGGTGGATGTTGAGATCTAGTCATCTTGCAGCCACCAAAGGTAAGCCTCATACGTAAGTTCCTTTGCTATTAAACCTGCCACCAAAAACAAACAAATGAACAAATAAACAAACCTGCCACCTACCAATCTAAAGTAGCTCACCTCTTTCTTCAGTTTTTCCCCTCCCTCTGAGTACAGGAGCCTTTCAGATTTCACCCGGGAAGCTTTGGAGATTGCAAACCCAAAATTGAAAAATATATTTGCAAATACCTGTTTTATTGAAGTCCCTTGAACCCAGTTAAAGTTCATGTAGAGACATAATGTTTTATGTTATTCTATTTATTTATTTATATTTTATAGTTTATAAAGCATTGACTCTGTCTTCTAAAAGCAGACTTATGTTATCAAGAACACTAAAGTGTGATTGAGTAGAAGAGGTGAAAGTTTTCCCTGAGAGACTGATAAAATAATCTTTCTAAGAGGTAAGAGGTGAAGGGCATGAATGTGTTTTACTTCACAGGAGTCTAGAAATACACCCTGATATTTAGAATTTCATCAGGAGCAAACAAAAACAGTATTTGTTATGTTAGTGCTAAGAAAGAAATATATGTAGATTTACAATTTTCTTGTTATTCTGTTATTTTTATTGACTCAAAGGTGAAGGAAATCAATAATTTTCATTTAATCTTTGTACATATTTACAATGAAAATCACTCTACGTGAATACTGATGAATTTATATTTGCAAATGGTCACAATGCCAAGGTATTTGCAAAGGTGAGAATATAGATTTGGGTTACCTAATATCTATCAAGGATAATTTCTATTCCTCTCTCTCATTTATTAAAATTAAAAAAAATAAATCTTGCATCTAGATTACTTCTATAACTACTTATACGAGGTAGCTAATTATAGTAGTTAGCTAACTCTGATGGGAACTATAGAATTATATTTTAATCTGACTGATTTATCAGGATTCCAAAAATAAAGACATTCATTCATGTATATAAAATATTGCCTTTATGCCTTGCGAAAATACGTTATTTTTAACAGTGATACTTGAGAAATACACTAGAGCTAAACTATTTTTTCTCTGACAACAATCACTTGAGTCATAAAATGGAACACGGTAGCAAGAGTACAGTTTGAAGCCATAGAACCTATGGTATGAATTCCAACCCTATCTTTTAGAAAAGAATATGGCTTTGAACACCTATCTTTATCTTGTAGTGAATACTCAATAAGTCCTTAAAATCACACCGCTGTATTCTTTGAAAACTCAGGATGGAATCTGCATAGAGGTGGTAACTTAGCCTCTTATTTTCCTTCATATATTCCTTTCTGTCCTGTTCTTCATTTCCATTCTTCAGTCCTAAAACTTCATTTGGTTTCATTTATTTGTTTCTATCCATCCATCTCCCCTGTAACTGTTAGGACTGTTTATTTCCATGTAGAATTGTAGATCAACAGACATCCATTAATTTCTTCCAGAACCCTAATCAGGTACACCTCTAACATTTGTTGGGCTGCTGCAAGAATACAAGTGGAGGCTAACATATCATATGTCTAAGAAATTTAAAGTTTTAGGGGCGCCTGGGTGGCTCAGTGGGTTAAAGTCTCTGCCTTCGTCTCAGGTCATGATCTCAGGGTCCTGGGATCGGGCCCCACATTGGACTCTCTGCTCAGCAGGGGAGCCTGCTTTCCCCTCTCTCTCTGCCTGCCTCTCTGCCTACTTGTGATCTCTCTCCTCCCTGTCAAATAAATAAAAATAAAATCTTAAAAAAAAAAGTCAAAACCTTAAATATATACTTCAAACATGTTTACAATTTTTTTCTCCAAATATGTTCAAATTATGCATTAAAATTGATAGGCAAAATACAAATTATAACTAATAAGTATCAACCTTTAAAACCAAACTTATTTAAATAGATCTGAGTTGTTACATAATATTTGAACTTCATATTAAAATTATTTGGAAATCTAGTTTCTAATCTGAATAATTCATATCATGCTTTACTAATTATGTATAGGTATTTATATCCAGATTTGAGAGTAATAATGTATAGTTAATATTGAAATATTTCCTTACTGCTATGGGCAGTTACCACACTAAGTTGTGAGTATTTCAGTAACCATGGACTGAAGGATAAATAAGCATAGAACTTTGACATTTGGCATTACACAGAAACAATACATTCAAGACGACAATGTATGGTAGGTGTGGCTATTCTGCATCCCAGTCAAAACTTAGTATCGTCTATCTTTTCATTTTCCTTTTTCTGGTGATGGTCTAGACAGTCATAGAACATTGTGGTCCAGATTGTCTTTCTGTGATGATTAATGAAGTTGGTATCATTTGAATATTTACTGGCTATTTGGTAACCTCTTTCATTTTTCCACTGGTATGTGTCTTTTTTCTTGCTGCTTTGTAGGAATTCTTTATATATTTTTAATATTTGCCTTTTGCCAAATGCAAGTGTTGCAAATAGTTCCCCAGTAATCATGATATCTCCTTTTGTTTTTATCAAGGGTATTCTTTTCCTTCCAGAATGTACATTGATATGCCATTGGTGTCTTATTAGCTACACTATTATGCTCAAGGTATTAAGGATGAGAAGTTTTGGTATACATTCTGTAAGCTAACTTGGTAATACAAAATTAAAGAACAGAGATATACCACTTTCTAGCCACAGGATTTATTAAGGTCTTTAGTTCATCTACTTTTCCCAGTATGCCACATTAGAAAACTTTTCTTTTCGCTGAAATTGATTTGTGTCATCTTTTAAATATCATACTGACAATTGTATTCCTTAGAAGCAGATTTATCATGATCCATGCATTTTGTGACCTCTTACTCATGTGGGCCCTTTCAAGTTCCTAATTTTTATTTATATGCTTGTAAATAAATTGAAAACTTCATTCCCTTAAAAAATACTTTCAAAACGTAAGCTTCACACTTGAGAAAACCTGGATGTGATGCAGATCACCTTATTACAAATTTGGTTGCTTTTCCCTTACAAATAGTAGTAATCAAAATTGTCTAAATACTTAAACTCTTCACTACTCATGAAGTTAATATAACACAGCAGATAAGATAGAGCAATGAGTCATTAATTGACTGATGATGTGTAATGGAGCTTTCTAATGAGGGAAATAGTAAGTAGTAATGGCCATTATTAGTTCCAGTAATGAAAATTAATAAATTGCAAGTCACAAATCACAAGAACTATTACATTTTGCCAAATGTATTAACTTCCAGAATATGGAGGATTATAATATTTTTTTCCACACTGAGCAATTTTGATAAAGCATATGTCTTGAATGGGAAAGTGTATCTTTCTGACTTCTGCAAAATTTCAGACTTTAGTATTAGGAGAAATTAAGTTAATTAGACTGTTTATAATTAAATATTCAACCTACAGGGATTTTCTAATCGATTCCATATATCTTAAGAACAGATTGCCCATTGGAAATAATTGTTACCTGAATTGATAGCCAATATTAAATAATCCCTTACACATGAAAGTAAAATCCTTGAGAAGCAATATTTTAACTAAATTTGCACTGTTCATGAGTAGAAAAATCAATCCAGCTTTCTGAGTGGAACATAAGAATTCTTTCCAAGAACTGCTTAATGTGACACATTCATATAATTAATGTTTTATAAAGGAAATTTCACAGCACACACTTGAGGCTATGTTTTATTATCTCTGGATATAATATACCACATTCTCTGCTTATTACTTTAGATTTTAGAACTTTTGTGGTGCAGAGTATTACCTGTTGTGCATAGTATGCATAGATCTAAATCCCCATGATCAAACACTTTTTATTTTTCTTCCTATCTTATTTTGCTAACATTGCTTATACTTGATGCTTCTCTCTCCCTTCTGAAGGCCTGCTGGTCCCAATTTCATGACATTTTTTGCATCTGGCTCCTTTCTTTCCAATCCCACGGCTACTTCCCATGCTTAGCTCCTTATCAACTCATGCTTAGATAATGAAAACTAGTCCTTAACTTGTGGTTCTGTCCAAGTCTTTTATATCAATAATTCATAATATTCACTTACATTTCCTTAATGTATCAGCTTCCTCTACTCCTGAGAAGAACAAAGCAACAGCAATAGCAACACATATTGAGTTTTTTACTTATTAAAGGAGAGACCAAACCTTCCACATCTGAATTCAACTTGTCTCTTAAAAATGATCTTTCAGTGTTGCTTCCAAAAAACCTCTGTCAATTATCAACAATAGCCAAAGTATGGAAAGACCCTAAAAGTCCATCAGCTGATGAATAGATAAAGAAGATGTGTTATATCTATACAATGGACTATCATTTCGCCATCAAAAAGAATGAAATCTTCCCATTTTCAATGATGTGGGTAGAGCTAGAGTGTATTATGCTAAGTGAAATAAGTCAGTCAGAGAAAGACAAATACCATATGGTTTCACTTATGTGTGGAATTTAAGAAACAAAACAGGTGAACATATGGGAAAGGAAAGAAAAGGAAAATAAAAACAGATAAGGAGGCAAACCAGAGATTCAACTACAGAGAAACTGAAGCTTGCTGGAGGGGAAGTGGTCAGGGAATAGGGTAAATGGGGTTAAGGAGAGCACTTACTGTGATGAGCACTGGGTATTATATGTAAGTGATGAATCACTAGAATCTACTCTTGAACCTAATAGTATACTATATGTTAACTAACTTGAGTTTAAAGAAAATCTTGGAGAAAAAAAAAACACCTCTAGTCACTAAGAATATTTGGGATGTTTTATTAATTTTAAGATTTTCACTTACACAAATGTTCACTAATTCACTCACTCAGGATTCTCTTCTTTTATTGGAATCCCTTAAATTCCAGCTTATATTCTGCCTTTTTCTTGATCTCTACCCCAATTTCGCTAGCTCTGAGAGAGGTTGTCTCTATAATGCCTACAGTGCTTTGAAAGATAAAAATAATAGTCCAGTTTAGTTCTCAGGTCTATGTCTAGTTCAAACAGTTTAAAATAATTAATTGAACTTATAAAATAAATATTTTTAAAGGTATGTTTTGGTTTATAACAATTTACAATGTATGTAAAGTGTTATTTGGCTCATGGAGTTGATGAAGTGATTAATATTTTTACTTCATCTCATGGCTTGTGAGAAGCCAGGACTAATATGAAATCTCATAAATAGGTAAAAGTGAGAAAAGCCAAAAGGTAAATCTCTGTTACATACTTAATAAGTTCCAAGGATAAGGCAAAAAAACTTAATCAGTGCACAAATCTAAAAGACAGAGTAAAATTGTAGGCCAGGAACAAGATAAAATTCATTAAACTAAATCAAGTATATATGATATTAATGGGGTTATTGCTTTCACCTACATGGTTCTTTGAGGGCTCAGTAAGGATTAGAAGTACTAGTTGGATGCATTTCTCCATGCAGAAATAACAGATGTAAGAAAAACATACATATGTGAACATCAGCATAAAAATTGATGTTGGTATAAGCGTATAAAACTAAACATAGTTCACACTTCTGCAAATTAAATATGAGACATTATAATTTCCAGAAAGTTTCCTTACCAACATCTGTTCTCTTTTAACAGAACAGAAAACTTTAAAAAGCTTTCTTTTTAACAAAAATTTTAATGATTTTATTTATTTATTTTTGAGAGAGAGAGAGAGAGAGTTCAAGCAGGGGAGCAGCAGGCAGAAGCAGACTCCCCACTGAGCAAGGAGCCTGAGGTGAGACTTGATCCCAGGACTCTGGACCATGACCTGAGCTGAAGGCAGATGCTTAACTGACTGAGCCACCCAGACATCCCTAAAAAGCTCTTTCGAGCCTATGCTGAAGGCAAGATAAATTTTAGATTAATTATAATCACAAGATGACCCCCTAACGTATTCAGAAAGAAGAGTAATTTATAAAGAACCACATATATGCCAGCTCCTATGCTCAATAACTTCACATGTATTTCACTATTTAATATACTCAAAATATCACAATGTATTGTAAAAAACAGTAGTTCATTCCCCAAAATGTATTTCATACATAACTATTCAAATATAGTAATGAGAATTATATTCCTTCTAGTAGTATGTTTGTTTTTTGGGGGGAAAAAACTGCCTTTAATGACGTCTGGGATGGCAGAAGACCCTTTCCCAAGAGAAACAAACTTTACTGGTGAAAATGATAAACAAACAATGAACAAACAACAGAAACATTTAATGCCCATGAATATTGTCCTAAGGATATAAACAAATGAAGACAAAATTATTGCAGAAAATAGAAATTCTACTAGGTGTTGATAAAAATACCAAGGGAGTGGAAACTTGAACCACTATGTTTTCAAACCTAGCCAGCTCAGTATGATGGAATCATTGCTCAGGTGGGTCTGGCCAAAACTGCAGGGCTCTCTCTCTCTCCAGGTCACAAACTAGGGCTACAGTCTCTCCAGGAGATGCAAGCCATCAGCAATTCTTTTTCTCCCCAGTTCTACGTTGCAGGAGCTGTATTCCAGATATTAGACAATGAGAGATCGGGAGGTCCCTTCTCCCATCTATCCTCAACTTATAAGAAAGGGGTTCTATTCCAGGTACAGAGGCCCTAACATCCTTGCTTAACCATTATTCATAGGATAGAGGTTTTATGCCAGTAGAGACATGCTGAGAAGATCAAAAGCTACTGCCCTTGTACAGAGCCCTGTTTGTAAAGCAAAGGTTTCATTCTAAGAGATTTCAGCCACTGTCTCTACCCTTATCTCAACGCCACAGGAATGGTGCACAAGATTTACACAGGAGGAGAGGAAGGCAGTAAGAAAAATTGGGTCTCCCCAAGGAAATAGGCTGTATTTGGAATAGAGCATGAGGAAGTTTAGGCATAAGGGCACTGTTAAAAACAATGGAAATTTTGGTAGTAAGCAGTTAAGAGGAGGCTGATAGTTCCATGAGAGCAACAACCCAAACTTCAACCAGTCAGAATTTTAACAGAGAACCAGGCAAAAATGTAGCTGAGAAGACTTTGCTTGGAGCCAGATTAAGCCCCCCAAAATGACCTTAAAAACTAAATTTTTTTTTTGGTCTGGATTCTCTCTCTCTCTCTTTAAAATTGAGGTATAATTGACATACAATTTAGTTTCAAATGTACAACATAGTGATTTGACATTTGTATACATCACAAAATAATTACCATGACAAGTGTAGTTACCATCTGTCACTATACAAAATTAATACAATATTACTGACTATATTCCCTACACTGTACTGAATGGGAGAAAATATTTGTAAGTCATATCTGATAAGGGATTGATATCTAAAATACATAAAGAACTCCTACATTTCCATAACAACAACAACAAAAATGCCTCAGACAATCTGATTTAAAAATGGGACAGAGCATCTGACTAGACATTTTTCCAAAGGAGACATACAGATGGCCAACAAGCACATGAAAAAAAGCTCAACATCACTAGGCATCAGGGAAATGCACATCCAAACCATTAATAAGATACCACTCCACATCCGTCAGAATGGCTACTATCAAAAGACATGAAATAATAAATGCTGGTGAGGGTGTTGACAAAAGGGAACCCTCCCACACTATTGGTGGGAATGTAAACTGGTGCAGCGATTATGGAAATCAGTAAGGAGTTTCCTCAAAAAATTAAACTAAAAAAATTAATTTAATTTAATTAAAATTAAATCAAAATATTAAAAACAGAATTATCATACGAATTCCATTTTTTTAAACAATCTTTTTTTTTCCCTTAACTGTAAAACACCTCACTACTTAACTGTAAAAAACAGACAGAGAGAGAAGGTGGCAAAGCTGCATGCAAGGGCATGCCTTGAGTGCCACTGTTCTGTAATTTGTTTCAAACCTGAAATGAACATGACTGCCTGTGTGCCTCAGGTCCTCCAGAACCGCTGGATGCAGAAACTCAGTGACCTCTGGCTGGCTGGCATCTCCTAATGCCTCTGTGGCTGAGCTCACTATAGCAGTGATAGAGGACACTGAGACATTTACCATCGCAATGTTGCCAGACCATGGTTTCCAACTGGCTGGTGAAAGGCTGACCCTGCCCATCAATGTGCCAGGATGAAGGGGACGCAAGCTGCATACATGAATCATATAGATGTGTGAGTTCAGGATAGTGGTGTGAACAGGCTTGTTGCATTGAGGTAGGAAATTCTTGAAGTAAGATTTATGGAAGTCCATCCCCTCTGTGAGGTTACCCTAGGTCTCAAAAAAAAAAGTAAGACTTAAATCACAAATCTTCATGTAGGCCTCAAGGACCCCATTGTTAACAACCTCAGTCCATTGTTTGCTGATCTTAATGATCTCCTGTTTGTGCATTTTGATGTCCTCGTCTTTCATGGTGGTGGTGCAGCTCTCTACGGAGCTCACCATACCATCCATAAACTGTATACATCATGGTGGTTTCTGGTCCTTTACATCACCACTGTCTGACTGCTTATTCAATATGATTTTGGCAGCTGAAAAGTTCCTAGAGAAAAGCATCATCATGAGCATGACATCCTTCAGTTTTCTCAGGACACTGAACTTGCATAAATACTTCGTATTCCCTTGATGATGCATTATGGAGGTCACTGGGGAATCTTTTGAAGACTAATGGTTACTTGAGGGCCTGGTGAGGTGTGATGCATTTCGTGGGGTTTATGGTCTCTGATTAATTATGCTCTTGCTTTAGGAGTCACTGTATCCCACTCTCATGATGGAAAATCATAGGCTCCAGCCTTGATCTGCTGATATAGCTTGTGCTGATCTTCATCCAAGAATGGAAGATATCCCAACAGAAAGAAATGAAACCACAGGCCCAAATAGCCACAGGTTTTCCATAGGGATCTTTCCTCAAGGCCTCAGAGGACAAATAACCTGGGGTTCCATCAAACTTAAACCAAGTCTGTTTTCATACTTCCATGGGTACACCAAAAATCAGCCAGCTTCATGTTGGCACTCTTAAATCTACTTTCCTGCAGAAGATTGTCAAACTTCAGATCTTAGTGGACAATGTCATGCTGGTGGATGTGGTTAACACTTTCCAGAATTTGATGGATACAGTTGCTAGTATCAGCTTCATTGTAGTACTCTCTAGCCATAATCTTTTCAAAGAGCTCCTTGCCAGTAAGAAGTTCAAACATGAGGTTGTGAAAACCTTCTTCAGAAATACTCTCATGAAAGTGAATGATGTTTCAAAAGTCAGAATATTCAAACCTTACATTCTAGTTTCTGGTGATTCTGGACAGATAACTTCTTGGTGTTGATGATTTTTGCAGCACATTCCTGTACGGAGGAATTCTTCACACATCTGCAGACCACGGAGAAAGCAACATTGCTGAGCTCCTTAAAGTGTTGGTAGTCATTGCTGAAGCGGGTTCAAGTGGTGATGGTGGCCATTTTGTCTAGCAAGCAGACATGGTGGTGTAGCCCACACAGTCTGTGCAGTTGCCACCACTCAGCTAAGGGGGCCGGAGGGAATGAGGCAGAAACCCAAAAGGCTCAAATTTAATCATATCAGACTTTGGAACAATGTGCGTTCCAGGACATAACTCATACAGGCATACTCACCAATATTACCAGCTGACTTCTCATCGGATGTAATGGAGGCTGGAATATAGTGGTATTGTCAAAGGTTTCAAAGAAGAAGAATTAAAGCAAGAATTCTATATCTAGCAAACCTATTTAAAACAACAACAACAACAAATCTGATATATATTGTTTCTAGCAGAACTTCACCACAGGAAATACTAAAGGGAAGTCCTTCAGGCTGAAATGAAAGGATACTGAACAGTAACTGGAAACCATACCGCAGAATAAATAACACTGTTAAGATAACTACATAGGTAAAAGAAATCAGTATAAAAGTACTTTTGTAACACTTTTCTACTATCTGATTTAAGAGAAAAGCATCTAAAGCAATAATTATAAAACAGTGTTGATGTATTTCTAATGGGTCAATTCATCAGGAAATATATAAAAATTATAAACATTATAAACATATTATATGTAAACACATATATGTGTGTAGAAGAAGCAGTTATAAAAGACCACATGTTCTATGATCCCATTCATTTAAAATGTCCAGAGTAGGAAAATTCATTCAGAGAGAAAGAAAGTAGATTAGTGGTTTCCTCGAGTGGTTTGGTGGGAACTGGGGAGTGACTTCTGGTAGATGCAAGATTCCTTTTTTGGATAGATAGAAATGTTCTAAAATTGATCGTGGTGATAGTTTCACAACTCAATGAATATATTTAAAAAGTTATATAATTTAAACGTTTGAGGTGTACACTATGTGCATTATATTCAAGTAAAGATGTTTAAAAATTACCTTATATCTACTATGACAAGATGTTAAGTTTAATTCCAACTCCCCTCCCCTCCCTACCAACAAAATAGGCAACAAAATAGTTCTGTTTTGTTTTTTCTTTGCTTTTAAAAGGCAGCCACAGGAAGATTTGCACCATCTTCATCATTGAAATGTTAAATTTCTGGATATGATTATTAACACTGCTGTAGTCATTTTGCTACATATCTGAAAAAAACAAGTCAATACCGAGGACAAAAATTAGAGTTTTAGAAAACACAAAGCAAAAACATATTGCGCATCTCCTCAAGTAATTTGTTTTTATGTGATTATTTAACCCCTAAATACTGGGATGACCTCTTTCTTCCTTAATGTAGTAAAAGGCAGCAGTCTCCTAGCTCTGAGATCATCATTCAGCAACTTCCTTACTGTCTATCTGATTTGCAAATCAAACATCAGTGCCTTCCTAGGAAGAACTAACCATGGTATAGTTACTTCCACTTGTTTGATTTTACCTTAATACCGTGTATCCTTTCATTCCTCATTGTCTGTTCTGATAACGAGGTGAAAGACACTTAAGATGAACCGAAGTTGTTCATCCCAGTCTTTGAACATGTTCTACTTTATGTGTTGACTTTGCCCGGGGCCTTTAATGATGTCATTAGTACACTATGAGATCAGTGCATCTTAAAGGAAGAATGCATTTAGTAGTTCTAATCAGGGCTAATACTAATCATTATTTATTAGTCATTATGGTACAAATACTGATCAATTAATGTGAACATGTTCAAACAATCAGAACAAGTAGCAGTAAGTGAATCCTTATCATCAAAATATATTGACTTTCCTGCCTTCATTTAGAATGATGGAGTTGTGTTGTTTTCTCTCCTGGATTTGAAATAATACTTTAAGAAATATTTTAGCTTGATAGTGACGAATTGACTTTTAAGAAAAATTCCTCATTGTATATTTATTATCCAACTATCAGTTTAGTCAGTATTTTATTTCTGGTTTGGACTAGCAAAAAGTCATTTCAACCCCTACATGTGAAGAGGAAAGGGGGAAATCTCCCCAAACACAGATTTGGGAGAGAAAGAGAGAGTTGGATCTGTGGAAAAGGTAAGAACTGACAGGAGTTGTAACATACATTCTTGCTATTCTCAGAACTTTGGCAAGGTAGGAAAAAAAAAAAAGGAAATAAATATTCTGATTTTTTTTTTTTTTTTCTGTCTACAGATTTCTTGCTAGTGTTTTCCATTGGGAAAACAAACAAAACCCCTAGACATGGTCAGTCAAATGATGCAATTTGTTCTGTTTGGTCTCCTTGGACACAGAACAGATCAGGAAAAAAAAAAGGAAGAATAGCATGAAAAACAGAATGAAAAGTTGAAAATATGAAGAATAATTCAGGCAGACTATGAGATTTATGAACTAATAAGTTAGATAACTTGTCTCAGGTCTTCTCTTTACTTAAACGTGGATTTGAGAAATGGGTATTCTTTGCCCATCCCAATATATAAATCAGAGAAATTGAATGTAAACACCCCTGCCCTCTTAGCAGTCTTAAAGGCTATTTACAGAGCCAATCTTTGAGTTGCTTTGGTGACATCCAGTTTGAATGGAAGAAATGGATAACTCCCATAACTATGATCCATTACTAATTTAAACAGTAATAGAATTACGTGTGATAGTTTATTCAGAAAACACAAGTATCGAGGTCTGTTGAATAAGATCACTCAACAGTGAGAACAATGTTTTGATAGTAGATATGCAGAAGTGAGGCTTGTCATTCTATTATCAATATAATATAATCTAATTCATTCTCTATCAAGAGTCAAAGCCCTCTATGGATGTGAACTACATGAGTGCCAATGAATAAAATCAATATTTTTTTCCTCTAAACCAAAAAAAAAAAAAAAGGCTTTCTTTCAGTGCAATCATGTGAAAAGATTTTTATTGACACTTTAAGTTCTATTATATTCATGGAAATCATACTCACCATTCTTTTGTTGTCATTGCTGATTTTGTAGAGAGCCCTATGAAACATTCTATATATTTTATTTCAGTTGTTTGAAGATTGTCCTATTGGAAATTCTGGGTTGCTTACACTGGCTAAGAAGGAAGCACTTCAGGTACTTCCCAGACATAAGAGAAGATTGAATACTTTGAATGCAAGAAGAAATAGAACAGTTGAAGACAAGGCAGTTAACTCATACAAAGTACTTTTTTTTTAAATTTTTTAATTTAATTTTATTTTTTTTTAGATTTTATTTATTTATGTGACAGAGAGAAAGAGAGCAAGCAGGGGGAGTGGGAGAGGGAGAAGCAGGCTCTCCTCTGATCAGAGAGCCCGATGCGGGGCTTGATTCCAGGACTCTGGGGTCATCACCTGAGCCGAAGGCAAACGCCTAACCGACTGAGCCACCCAGGCGCCCACATACAAAGTACTCTTAATTGAATTGAAGCACTAAGGTTAGTCAATACAAAAAACACATAATTGGTCTTTACATAGTTTCTTCTTTATGTGTATGGACTGTTTATTAAATGTCTTGCTCAAATAAATTATGCATATTAATCCTTGTTAAATGAAATGTATATATGTTTCTGAGATATATATATATATAAAAATATATATATATATATAAATGTATATAGGTTTCTGAGAAGAAGTAAGATTGTGTAAAATATAAATATTACAATTATTTTGGTGTTAATATAGGCTTTACGCATGTGTATTTATGGATATTTTAAATTTTAAAGTACAAAGTTTCCCATACTTAACAAGTTCATGCTCTAAGTACATAAACAAGTTATTTCACATAGTATAGGCAATAATGACTAACACTAATGGTATAACATTGAAGATGATATAAAAGGTTCATTTAAGAAAATTTGCAAATATGAAAAAAAAAGAAAATTTGCAAATATGAAAGTGTGATAGAATTATTAGTAGTATATTGAAATAAAAAAGAAATAACTTATGTGTAGATCATATGATTATAAATATCTATATTTTGGGTCACCTGGCTGATTCAGTCAGTGGAGCATGTGGCTCTTGATTTCAGGTTCATGACTTTGAGCCGTGTTAGATGTGGAGCCTACAAAAAAATAAATTAATTAAAAATTTAAAAATATATCTGTATTGATTCTATTCTTGAGGAAATTATCACTGTTTGACTTAAGAAGTATAAATATGTTCTAGGAGAAAAAGAGAATGATTAGCTAATATGTTTTGGGGTAATTTGTTCCTCGTATTTATTAGCAAAGTTTTTCTCAAAAGTAATGAATTAAAAATCTGAGAATATATTTCATACTAAAACCCCTCTCTTACCAGCTCCTGAACAAGTTATATATGGTAGCCCAGATGTAAGATTTTTCTAATTCTATTCATCTGCTTTTTCACCCCTAACTTCCCCCTGAACACTATTTTTCCTTGAGTATCAAGCTTTTTAAAACTTCTACTATTTAGAATACTTCTTACCAGAATAAAGCAATTAGAAATAATTAGAAATAATTACTAATTTGATGAAAACTATAAATATTTTAGGATGCTAAGTTAAGAATTATTGTGTCTCATTAGCTTATTCAATTGTATTAATTATATTTGCATAAATATGAAAAACTAAGAATGAGGAAAAGATAGCTGTAAAGCATTAAGTGCAGCTGAATATTTACCACAAGAATTTTTTTATGGCTATTTCTAGTCCAAGTGAGAGATATTTAATAAATGAATAACACTATGCATAGGAAATAATTTTAATAATTAAGTTATTTTTCCTTATGCTTACAAGTGATTTTTTTCTGGTTTTCTAAAAAATATTAAGAGAACCAAAAAATATGAAAATACAATCCCAGCTCCATAGCTTAAGTGATGAGCATGTTATTTTTTTTTTTAGATTTAGATTTAGATTTTAGATTTAGATTTAGATTTTTTAGATTTTAGAGAGAGCACTGGTAGGCAGAGCGGCAGGCAGAGGGAGAGGGAGAACCAGACTCTCTGCTGAGCAGGGAGCCCGATGTGGAGCTCGATGCCAGGACCCTGGGATCATGACCTGAGCCAAAGGCAGCCTCTTAACTGACTCAGCCACCCAGGTGCCCCACATGTTTTTAAGGGAAACATGAATAAATAATTTTTTAGTTTGCACTCTAAGCATTAGTTTATGCTCTAATTTTAACACTTGAATCATATTAATTATATCTTTGCTAGATCTAATTTTACAAGAAGGGTATAATTAAAACCAATCTTTTCCTCTAATGTTCTCGTGTTGTTTTTAATGTATAAAATAGGAACTGTTATGGACAGAATGGTGTGTCCTTCGAAATTCATGTAAACCCTACCTTCCATGTGATAGAATTCGGAAGTAGAGCTTATGGAAAGAGCTTGCTTCTTTCTGCTGTCTGCTGTGTGAGGATATAATGAGAAGTCAGCAATCTGCAACCTGGAGGAAGGTCCTCACCAGACCCTGACCATGCTGGCTCCTTGACCATGACTCCCAGCCTCAAGAAATGTGAAAAATAAATTTCTGTTGTTTATAAGCCACCCAGTCTTAGATACTATTTTTATAGCAGTCAGAGCTATGACAGGTCTTTTCAAAAGTAATATTCTGGGAGTGCCTGGATGGCTCAGTGGGTTAAGCGTCTGCCTTCGGTTCAGGTCATGATCCCAAGGTTCTGGGATTGAGCCCCGTGTCATGCTTCCTGCTCAGCAGCTAGTCTGTTTCTCTCTCTCCCTCTGCCCTTCTGCCCGCTTGTGCTCTCTTTCTCAATTAAATAATTTTTTTTTTAGAAAAAGTAGTACGCTTTCAAAGTCTTCAAATAAAGGGTAAGTAACTCATTCAATTTTAAACATTGCCTTAATCACTATTTATCTTTTAATTGTGTCTTCCTGGCTTGATCACTTAGTTACTGTGTGGCCTTTAACAAATTGCCTTCCCTGTTCCTCAGTCACCTCATTTAGACAATATTTTAGACCAACAGGAGTTTAAGAGGTTGGGTTACAAAGCCTGATTGCTGCATAAGTAGCCTGTGAACTCACAGGTAACCTTACTAGTTTGAGTGTGTGTGTGTGTGTGCGCGTGTGTGTGTGCATGTGTGTATTACACATTAGTGTTGGGGCACTTTGTGGGGACTTGCCTAACACACAGTTAGAAGAGTTTGTCTTCTATAAGGCACCATGACTTAATACCCTGTATTTTTGGTATGTTTAAGTTCCTTAAAATGCTCTTGTGGTCTCAGCAGATGCCTTTGCTATTGCTAGAATTGAATTGTAAAAATTATGTGACAGAATAAACTTGTGCTCCATGAACCAAAACTTACAGGTTTGCTTAAATGGAATTTCAAAAACTGATAGGAATTGAAATAGTGATTTTGTAAAGAAAAAAACCAAACAAATAGTTTTTATTGGATCACATTGATTATATTTTAGGAGAGTTTTCAGTTCTGGAGGTCTTTTATTTAGCTGTATACATTAAATACATTGTGCGTTTAGTATCAGTGAAGTTTTCTTCAAACCTAACGTTAGGTGATGTGAATTTCGAATGAAGCTCATCTTTCAAAGTGTCAATCACAATAATACAGAAAAACAAAATTCTTCAAAATTGGGAAGTGGCACACTGCTAATGTTCATAGTATTAATACTGAGAATAGATTTATTTGTTAATTTTATCCTGTTTATTGCCTTCTTCATTACTTACCCAACCACTTGAACCCAACATAAAGATATTTTTCAAATATACAGTGAACAAATAGCTAAATCATTTATGACAGTAACTGATGGGCAGAGAAGTGAAAAGGTAAGAGAACACTCATTTCCAGAAACTGTTGTAGCAAAATAATGTTATCGTAGTATCCCAAAATATAAGAAAAACACTGCTATCATTATAATTCTATTATTTCAAATGCATAATGATACATATTTTTCCAAATATGCTTGGCAAATGGAATTTCGGAGCACTTTCTGATTTTTAACTCAACTTTTAAATTTTCACAAGTTGAATAGGTGTTTTAAAAACAGATTCTAAGTAAGCTTGTGTGGTAATATAGTATTTTCTGATGCCTTCAAGGAAATTTGATTAGCAGTTGCTTCATGCTGGTTTTAATAAATCATTATATTCAAAGCAGATGTGCTTTTCAATAATCCTGAATTTAAATTCTTTCAGTCCTTTTTTCTTCTGGTGTGTATGTTATGTTTTCAAAAGCATTCAATTCAATATCAATAAAAATATTTAAATGCATAAGTTAAAGAGAGTTCCTTTTAAATAAGCATTCTAAACTACTATGAGGCTAAATTTGAATGTGAATTGCTGCACCTTTGAAGAATAGCTGTATCATTAATCTGTAATCAGTCATTGACATATTCATTTGTTCAAGAGACCAGCTGTTGGTAGGGCAATTTTCATAAAATTAAGAAATCAATGTTATAACCATATGCAGTGTTTGATTCGATGCAGAGGGGAATTAGTAATAAAACTAGAGATGACATTCACATAACCTTAACCCTTTGCATGAATAAATCTGAAATAAAAAATGTCTTATACTAAGAAATAGTTATTTTCACCTTCCAACATATGTTCTGAAAGTTCTTTATGTTTAGTAGATAAATAATACAAAAAAATAACTGCAAGGGAAAAAATGCCCTAATAAATATCATGTCCTTAATATGAGTATCTATGACTAGATTAAAATAAATCCAGCCATAATTTATAAATAAAATTCCATATCACAGGTCATTTTGAGATGATGATAAGATAATTACCACAATGAAAAGATAGGTGTTGATACAAAATACTAAATCTAATGACTTGAGTATGTGTAAAATATAAGTTTATTCATATAATTTAATTTATGCAAACCAAAAAGAAATTATTTATATCAAAAGGAAAATAATTTAGGATTAGTGATTATTTTGATAATCAAATCTGTCAACACAGAATAATAAATTATTTATAATATATTCTTTTTTTAATTTTATTTTATTTTTTCAGTGTTCCAAGATTCATTATTTATGTACCACACCCAGTGCTCCATATAATATGTGCTCTACTTAAATACCCACTACCAGGCTCACCCATCTCCCCACCCTCCCCAAAACTCTCAGTTTGTTTCTCAGAGTTCTTATAGAAAATAAACACAAATAATATACAAAATTACTTAAAAAAAGATTTTATTTATTTATTTGTCAGAGAGAGAGAGCACAAGCAGGGGAGAAGCAGGCAGAGGCAGAAGCAGGCTCCTCACTGAGCAAGGAGCCCAATGTAGAACTTGATCCCAGGACCCTGGGATCATGACCTGAGCCAAAGGCAGATGCTTAACAACTGGGCCACCCAGGCATCCTACAAAATTACTTTTACTGGCTAGTTTCAATACCTTCTTTGAGGAAATCATTCAGATGACTTCTAAAAATATCAACTTATTGTATACATCCAATTTAATAAGAGGTATGAATACACACACACACATATATATGGGTTTAAAATTACATTTTTAAATTCAAACTGGTAGGAAAATGTGATCACAGAATTAAGATATAATTAGAATGATGGAATTACTTTGCTCATTAAAAAAAAAACTCTAGGGTGGCTGGGCGGTAGGAGTGGGTAGGGATAGGGTGGCTGGGTTATGGACATTGGCGAGGGTACGTGCTATGGTAAGTGCTGTGAAATGTGTAAGCCTGATGATTCACAGACATGTACCCTCGGGCAAATAATACATTATGTGTTAATTAAAAAAATAAATACATAAATTTTAAAAAAGTTCTACAAATGTTGAGTATTTGATTAAAAATCAATTCTTTATGGAAAGAAAATCCTGTTCTAATAGGTTACATGTTGAATAACAAAGGAAACATTTTCGATTTAGGTTTCTAAATTGTGTTTTCAGAGTTCTCCACTAAAATGTTTATTGGGAACACTTTGCTACTTTCCATTTACAAGGATACACAAAATCTCAACGTTTTAAAGTGGGGATGAGTCTATCTTGTACTTATCCAATAACCTCTATGGCAGTCACATGCAACTCCATCAGTGAGACCACTGAGCAGGTCTTGGACTGGCTGGAGCAGAAAAATATCAAGACTCACATATTGTATCTTCCTGTTTGCAGGCTTTTATGGTTTCTTTTACAGTGGAAAACTTAAGGAAAATAATCACAGAGGAAGAAAAATCTCATATTAGATGCCTAATCATAAATATATTTTTCCAAATTCCCTAAACCTTAGTTTTAACCCTGTAATTTTTCAACTTCAGTTTTCTTATTAGTATAGTGATGATAAAATGAAACAAATAAGCAAACAAAAACATAGCTGCAAATTATTTTACATTCTTTTTGGGGAGACATGGAGTCTGGATTACTATTGCTTTCATCAATAAACTATGTTTTTTTGAGTTCCAACAGTCTTCTACATCCCCCTCAAATGTAAAACCTATGAGATAAGAGATATTTTCTGTCTTGCCTCACAGCTATGTATACAGTAATAAGAATATTATTTCAAGAATATTTTAAGTAATTGAAAAAGGCTTTAGACTGAATATCAATTTCTTGAATCAGTAAATAAGCAAATTATGAAGATCATAGATGAGCTCTCCATAAGAAAACTTTTCCCCCCTTATTAACTGGAAGATGTGTCTTTTTTGATATATATGATTCCTACAAAAAAAGTCCAAATGCACATATTAACTTTAAACCAGAATGAATGCTCATTACATTGTATTCTTTTAATAAATATTACAGAATTTAAAAAAAATATATTTTCGATGATGTTCATTATAAAAATATTCATGAAGTAAGATATATTGTTTTGTTTTATATGTTGTCAAAGTAATTTTATTTAAATACAAGAATTTTAAAGTATATACCTCGGGCTTTGATTTTCTTTTAGTAGACATCAGGAGCTCAGCTGAGCTGGGGAAGAGCCTAGCTGCCAGGTTTCATAGTAGCCAGTTAAAGCAGCAAGTCAGAAATTAAAGAGGTAAGACTTAAATCACTTATTGCAACGGTATAAGCAAGATGCTAAAACTGGAGAAAGGTCAACAACTCCCTTGTATTTTACCCCATTGAATGAAGTATCGAAGGTCAGGTGCATCAGAACATACTGTTTCCCTTTTGAGGGAGTCCTGAACAAAAGGCTCCAGCAATTTTAGGTACCCTGAGATGCGAGGAGTTTGAGGATAGGGGTGTGACACAGTGCAGGAGGGCTGAGAGTGAAAAAGTGGTGAAAAGTATCTTCAAGATTTCCCCCTTTCTTCCTATAAGGAAGTCTCCCCAGAGGTGCCAGAAGACCTCTCTCTGGCCAAACCTCAGATAGAGATCTAGAGATGAAGATACTTAGGAATGAGGGAGTGAAGCCTAGGGATTTAAATATATTAAGAGAATGATCTTCCAGAACCTTAAGGGAATTGCCTGGTAAGCGAGCAGCCAGAAGGAAATAAATACTATATCATTCTTAATATTGAAAATCAACTAACATTTACTGAGCCTATGCTAGTACGAAGTTTCACAAATATTATTTTCTGCTTTCACTTAATTGAATCTTCATTACAACCACATCGAGTGGGTCATATATCCATCCTAATCTTGAAACTAGTAAAGTGCAGCTGAGAAAAGTCGAGGCACTTGAACTAGGCTATACACTGGTAAAGGGTTGAAGCCTTTTTATGCCATTTCTGTCCGTATTCAGTAATATTTTATCACTATAGATCCATTCTGGCACAAGACACTCAAAATGATAGATAATCCATGACAATGTAAATAGCTGCTGTGTACCTACTTCTCTCACTTTTCTTGCACTTTTTTTCTGCTGTCAAGAGACCTCTCTTAAACTGACAGGAAACAGCAAGGTACAGTTCAGAGGGATACCCTTTGTCATGATAAGAAAATGATATATCTGAGATTTTATGGTTGATATCGGTTCAACTATTTTCTGCTGCAGATTTTTTTCTGCTGCAATATTAATATGGATTTTTGGTTGAGCTTACAGTATTTATTTCCATCATATGATAATAACTCTATCTTAGAGTGAAATACATTTTGGAATTGTATTTATTATTATGGGATGGATTCTAAAAGAGACAAAGATGCTTCTTTAAGTGTGAGATAACTGATGGCAGCATCTGATCTGTTTTCCTTCTTGCACCTTTGCATTGATGAAAGTAGAAGCTGGATATAGAAAAAAAAGAGCAGTACATTATTTGTGCTTTCAAGTAGCTTAACATGTAAAGAAGTAAATAGGCATGTTGCTAAGCAATTATAAAAGGAGTAAATAATAAAACAATAGTGGGATACTGTTGAAACAAATAGGCTAGAAACCAACCCATAACTAGGGAAACATGGAATGGTTGACCAAATTATTAGTATGAAGCCTCTGCAAAGGTTTAAAAAGGGAAGAATCATAATCGGTTTGAGGTTTTTGTTTTGTTTTGTTTCGTTTTGTTTTGTTTTAATCACTCAGGATGCAAGGTAAAAGATACTTTGGTGAAAGGTAAAATTGGGAGCAGAACAAATTAATAGGCTCCAGTAATAATTTAAATGAGTGAGAGTGACAAACTGAAGGTAGATATAAATAATGTAAAGAAACTTGATGGATTTGAATGATATTAAGATACTTGATTATTGAAATGGAGATGATATGGTGATCAAGAATAATTATTATGTCGTCTTAGTCCCTTTAGTCTGCCATATAAAATACCATAGACTGGGTGGCTTCTGAACAACAGACCTTTTTCACAGTTCTAGAAGCTAGAAAGTGCGAAATCAAGGTTTATGGCAGATTCGGTGTCTAGTGAGATCCTACTTCTTAGTTCCTAGATGTCTGTCTTTCTCTCTGTGTTTTCACATGGCAACAGGGGTGAGGGATCATTCTGGGGTCTCTTTTATAAGGTCATTAATTTCATTCATAAGGGCTCTGACCTCATGATCTAATCATTTCCCCAAGGCCCCACTTCCAGATACTATCACATTGAGGATAAGAATTTTGAGGGGACACAAACATTCAGAGGTAGGATTTTTGGTTCTGACAACAGAACCATACTGGCTCCAACTACTGATTTGAGACCTACAGGAAGAACAGAAATTTAGTGGTGAGACAGAACTTCCTCCTAGACATATAATATTTGAGTTACCTCTGGTACCCCCAGTACCACTCCATCATGTGGTACTCAAGAGAGATTTGAGGCAGTGAAATATGGAATGAAGAGCAAGCAGTGTCTTACACTTAACTCTTTAGAAGTGTTCCAAATGACTTAAACTTCAAAATTAAAACAGATTTTAAAGCAATCAACCTTTATTTCATCAGTTTGTTTGTTTATTTGAACCTCTGGGTTTATAATTTTTATTTTATTTGGAAAAGCTAGGTCGTTATTTTCTCAAGTATTTTTTGCATCTTTTCCTTGTTCTTCTCTCTTTCTGGAATGCTAATTACACGCACCATTTAGAATAGATTAGATTAGACCATTTACTCTTTTCCCTTCTGCAGGTTTCAAAATTTTTTATTTGCATATTAAAAATTTGTGAATTCCAATCATTAAAATCATTTGAACAACAACAACAAAAAATGGCATTCTGATTTCACTGCATTTTACAGCCTGTGGGACACCTTGGACCAGCTTGATCTTTACTCTAGATTTCCCTGCCCTTCCACCCAGCTTCTTCCTTCACCAACATGCAAGTTCTTTTTCTTCCCTGTCAGCCAGATAAGCTGATGGGAGAGGAGGCACCGCCTTCCTTGTCCATAGCTCTGGATTCTTTGACTTGAATTCTTTCACAATCACTTAGACTTGATCCAGGGGCGCCTGGGTGGCTCAGTGGGTTAAAGCCTCTGCCTTTGGCTCAGGTCATGATCTCAGGGTCCTGGGATCGAGCCCCGCATCAGGCTCTCTGCTCAGCAGGGAGCCTGCTTCCCCCTCTCTCTCTGCCTGCCTCTCTGCCTACTTGTGATCTCTCTCTCTCTTCAAATAAATATATAAAATCTTAAAAAAAACAAAACAAAAACTTAGACTTGGTCCAACTTCTTTGCACCCTACAAAGTTAAACAGCTGAAAGAAGTAAATAAAGAAGGCAATGCTGTGGAATATACTGGTGGTGCAGTAGTTTCTTTTGAAGGCAGTGGGTTTTTTCTCTCACATTTTTGTCTTCAAATTTTAGCTTATCAAATTTCTCCATCTCAGCCATGTTGGGTTTATCAGACCTGCTTGCAAAGGAGGCGGAGCCAGGAGCGCAGAGCCGAGGAGTCGTGGCTGAGCAATGGCCAGCGCCCAGTGCCTGGATCGTTTACTTCTGTTTCAAATTTTACTTATGATTTTGATGTGGTTTTAGAGTATATTTTCAGTAGTTAAAAATATTATTTAGCCAAGATTCCCATAAAAATTGTGGGAAAAAACCTACACTGTTTTTTTTTTTTTTTCCTTTTCTGTACTTTTAAAGTGAAAAAAACAAAACCAGTTACGGAGGTACATATATAATCATGGCTATAACTGTCGGCATGTAGGTCTCCTGATATTTGTAATTTAATATTCATTGGGAATTTTAACTACACATTTAATTGTATATTTTAAATATTAATTTCTTTAGATTTTTGTTCCCAATAAGTAAATATTTAAAATTAGATCTGTTGTGAAAAAAAGTGTTATCATTGGTAATAGATTACAGTTTCACTTATCAGCTTATTTTTTCCTTTCAATTAATCTTCACTTACTACTTACCAAACTTTAATTTACTAAGTTGACAAAAATTATTAGAATATTTTTAAGTTGTCACTAATACATTGTCAAAAACAGCAGATGCAAAAAAAGAATCAAGTTGTGGTTATTACTCTGAAGTAAGACTTTTTACAAAAATGCCATTTTCTTTATTGTTTAAGGTTTGTCATGTAAAATATAATTATACATGAGTACCAACTTGAAAGCATTAGTGGCTCCTGACAACCTTGAAAATAAATTATTTTTCATTTTTCTTCACCATAACCCAAAGAAAACCGGGACACTGAAATGAAATAATGGAATGTGATGCCTGTTAAAACTATAAACAGACCTGGCCTATTTTTCCTCTTTTCTGTAACGATAAATTATCATTAGAAGAGCTACCGTAGGCATGGTATCACTCTTAACAGAATCTTAGAACAGAAAAGAACTCATGCTCTGCACCTTTGACATTATAGGGTAGATTATTTTTACTTTACATGAACTGAGAGTAAACTGTATTTTTTTCCAGAGGATACTTCAAATTTAGTTTTGAAAACTGTGTATAAAGATTATCAATTTAATGAAAATATTTACATAAATCAAGAAGCATTTAGCCAAAAGCAGAAATATTCTAGTAAGCTAAATTATGACAATTTCAGAATGAAAAGTCAAAGAGTGATTATATAGTCAATGTAGTTTCACTTTTGCTTTTACTAATGTGAAAAAAATTTGCTGTATTATACACTCATGCCTTCCTTTTATCAGCATCTTGCAAACAGATATGAAATAAACATCATTTATAATTGTTTGACGCTAGTTTTTTTCTTGCATATATATCTTTTTTTGTTTTCAAAATCAGCATATGATACTCATATTAATCAAGAAATATTTCTATATTACTACATTTAAGTATGTGTTATAATTTTTGATATTTTATCATTTGCATTTAAGGTCTCATGTATTTAATTGATGTTAAATTCTAATCAGGCAATAGATTTATGACACTTTCTTAAAACACTTATTAGATCTTCTTAACACAAAGGAGCCACACTAGAGAATTTTTATTAAAAATAAACTGATTGGTAAAATGTGATACAAAGATTTTCTAATGGTAAGCAGTAAATGTTCCATTTGAACCTGTCTAAGACTTCATTTGCTAAGGTATAATTTGCTGCCCTCCAAAAAAAAAAAAAAGACAGTATTTCCCATATTTTGATATCAAAGTTGGTAATTTATTTAGATTCTTTTTCTGACTTGTCAGTTTTAAGGATTCAACAACCATTTGGTCTGGCAATTCCATTTCTGAGAATTTATCTAGAAGAAATGAAATCACTATCCCAAAAAAATATCTGTACCCCCATGTTCACTGCAACATTCTTTACAATAGCTAAGACATGTAAATGACATAAGTGTTCACTGATGAATGAATACATAAAGAAAATGTAAGATAACACACACACACACTGGAATATTATTTAACCATTAAAAAGGGAAATGCTGCCATTTGCAACAGCATGGATAAATCTTGAGGGCATTATGCTAAATGAAATAAGTCAAAGACAAATATTGTGTGATTTCATTTTTTGTGGAATCTAATGAAATAAAATGAACGCATTAGACACAGGGAATGGATTGGTGGTTGCCACAAGGGGGTCCTGGGGTTGGGAGAAATGACAGAAAGAAGTCAAAAGGTACAAACTTCCAGTTGTAAGATAAACAAGTCCTGGGGATATAATGTACAGCATGGTGACTATAGTTAATAATAATGTATTGTATATTTGAAAATTACTAAGAGAATAAATCTTAAAAGTTCTCATCACAAGAAAAATAAAGAAACTATGTAAGGTGATGGATATTAATTAAGCTTATTCTGGTAATCATTTTGCAATATTTACATATATTAAATCATGATGTTGCACACCTAAAACTTATAAAGTATTATATGTAAATTATATCTCGATAAAAAATATTTGACTGCATAATGGTATATGTTTATTTATGTGTATGTATATTTCAATCATATATAATTTTAGGAATTTGAATTAAACAGTGGATAAGGCAAAATATTATATTCATGTGGTGCTGGTTGTAAACATGATAATTACATAATCCTAGATTTTTCTGTAATAATTTATAAAGTAGAACTTGGAAATCTATTTTAATTTATTGTTTGATATAAAATATATATGATATAAATATTTATGAAAGTGGTTATAAGTGTTAAGGAAATTTACTAATAGTGGTCCTAAAACAAGAACTTTTTTTTTTTCAAATCAAATGACTATGTATTAAACCCTTCATTACGTTCAACACAGAACAGAAAGAGATGTTTCAAGCAATCTTTTAAGGAATATATTAAGTTTTATCTTCTCATAATGTTACTGCAAGAAACAAATGATACACTGAAGATAGTTTTAAATCAGCTGCCTGCACTCTATTGCTTTCTCTTCACAGGTAATTGATGTTAAAAAATTTTAACATTGTTGGGCTTGATATATTACATACAAAACAGTGTTCTAAAGTCACAGTGCTGTAAAATCTTAAACTATTAGAATGATCATAATACAGATGCACATTTTTCTGTCCCTTCCTGAGAATTACACAATGTTAAGTTGTGATTTTTCTTTATCATTAAAATTGAAGTTATCCCACATAACAATTCAATCATTGATCTGAATGAAATGTGTCATTGTTCGAAGGACTAACATAATTATCTTTTACTCTCCTCAACTATACTCTTGAGGGATCCATTTCATCACCTATTTAAAATCACTACATACCTTTTTAAATCAATTAAAAATATGTGGAGGAAATTACATGAAAAAGTAAAATTCAGAAAATAAAATTCTTAGCAAATTTATATACCTAAAACTAACTTAGTACTGGCTAACTCCATTCAAGGAAAGAGAACAGAATAATTTTGGATTAAATTATGAGCTGCTCCCTTGACACATCAAATTAGATGGGCATTTGTAATATTGTACATTGTATAATATTGTATATAACATTGTAATTGATATTTGTTTTATATTGTGCTATGGTAATCCTACAGGTTAGAGCTGGAGCATCAAAAGGGAACTAATCTTATTTATCTAAAATTTTAAAGTCTTAGAGATATCCTTTACTGTATATGTCTTTTAAAAAGAACGCTATTAATTATCTACAGTTTAAAAGGAATTTTCAACTTTTCATAAAGATAGAGTAAAAGGGCCAGGTTTAACTGCTTCCAGAAATAACAAGACAAGACAAATACATGAAACAACCATTTTCAAGACACTGGACGACAGGCAACACAGGACAGTAATTCCTGAAAGAGAGGAAACATACAAGATGAGCTCTAAGACTACCCCAATTTGCTGCATGAGAGAAACTCCAGGTTGTGGCATTGGCAGGAGGACCTCAGGTAAAACCTGGAGATATCACGTGTTGAAGAGATTGAGCTGAGAGAACAAGGAGACCAAAACTGGTAGAACTCTTAGGACAGATTACCAGACAGAAGTGAGCTGCACAGAGCGAGAGCTTCCAAGAGCTACAGTCCCTCCCCTTAGTATTCAGCAGAGCACAGACAGATTGACGTATGGTACAGATTAACTAGAGAAATTAATGATTTCAAGAATTATGTAAGACCAGATAAATAAACCATCTGACATGGTTAGAGATAATGGTGTCTGACTCTTCTTGACTTCTCAGAGGTCTTTGAATCATGCCCCTTTATTTTAGATCAGTATGCAAGACTACAGATCATACTCTAAAGAATCCCATACCAAGCAAAGGCTATAATGTGACCTTAGTCTTTCAGACAACAACTTGTGGCATTAAAGTTTCTATCAGAACCACCAAAATCAGTAGTTGTCCTTTACTTTGCTTCCTCAAAGTGTTTTCCAGGTTGACAGAACTATTTTTAAATTGTTTTAATGACTGGGAGAAATAATTATGCTGAATATATTAATTCTTACCATATTTATAAGCTTAAAAATCTTCACTAAAATATAGTATCTAATTTTCAAAGTGAAATATATCTCTCTCAGATATGGGTCTGGTCCCTACACATTCACTTGCCATTGTTGTTATGTTAAAGGAAAATATCCTCAATTTTTAATGAAACTATGTATCTTCAAAATAATTTTTAAAAAATTTCCCAGGCTCTAGGAAGGTATTCTTTTTTTTAAAAGTAGTTTCCTTGACCAGCAAGAGGCTCAAACTCATGACTGGGAGATCAAGACCTTAGCCAAGATCAAGAGCAAGTGTTTACCTACTGAGCCACCCAGGTACTCTTCTAGGAAGGTATGCTAATGAAATGACAGTTATAGGATTCTAATAATAATGCTATCCATTAATGGAATGTCAACCTTCTCACTCTTATGCTATTAATAAAAATACACTTACACTTGAATGATGTTATATGTCAATTATATCTCAATAAACCTAGAAAGGAAAGAAGGCTTTGAATATTACATGTTATTTTAAAGATTATTGCCTTACTATCTACTTACAAAAACTGATATCAAAGAAAAATTAAATGAAGTTTATACTTTCATAGTTATGCTATATTATTAATTAATATAGACGTTGTATCATAGAAGAAAAGAGCCATAAAGGAACAATTTTTCAATATGTCAGTGATGGCTAGAGAAAATCTTTCCTCATAGGAAACCTTACAAGAATTTATGCTGTTCCATGGTTAAATTTATTAGATCCTGACTCAAAACTTATTTAAACGGCAGAGCAATCATATTGGAAAGCATTGAGTTTTATAATGATATATTATCATATAACATATTATATGTATGTATGTAGACATATATATATATTTTTTCTTCCATTCAATAGGTTGTACTTTCATTTTGTTGATTATTTCTTTTGCTGTACAGAAGCTTTTTATTTGATGTAATCCCACTTGTTTATTTTTGGTTTTGTTGCTTACGAATACTTTTGGTGTCATATCCAAAAAGTCATTGCCGAGATCCATGACAAGGAGCATTTTTTCTGTTTTCTTCTAGGAGTTCTAGGGTTTCAGTCTTACGTTCAACCCCTTTATTCATTTCAAGTTAGTTATTGTGAGTGGTGTAAGATATGGGCCCAGTTTCATATTTTTCCTGTGACTAATTTTCCTGGCACTACATATTGAAGAGACTCTTTTCCATTTACCCATTTAGTATTCTTACCTCCCTTACCAATTATTACATAGGTACATGGGCTTATTTCTGGTATCTCAATTCTGTTCTATTAATCTATATTCCTGCTTTTTATTCCAGCATCATTCTGCTTTGATTGCTATAGCTTAGTAATACAGTTTGAAATTAGGTAGGGTGATGCCTCTACACATTGCATTATTTTGATTTACATGCCTTTAATTACTAACATGTCTGAATTTTTTAAAGGAACTTACAGTGCACAATTTTTCTTTGGACATAATGGGTTCTTAGTACCTTTAGTTAAAGCCTAACTCAGGTATAATAATGGCAAACTAAAATAGTTGTTAAGTTTGCATGTAAAATTGTCATTAAATGGTTGGTACTGTTAAATGATAGGGAGGTAAATGACAGGTATTAAAATATTGAGAGTGATTATATAAGGTAAATAGATAAAGAAGAGTGTAGGTTTTTAAAGTTAAATTGTTTATAGAGTTTTAATTTAAAAATCAGAATAATATAGACTAGATTATATAATAAATATGATTGGCTGATTAGATTATAAATATGATCTTTATTAGATTACATGATAAATATAATGCTTTCTGGGATTTTTATATACTCATGTTCAAAACCATAATGTATTTCTTAGACCATTCTATTTAAGCATAGCTCTCTGAAGAATATGTCTTATTTCAGATTTTTGTATATTGAAAGCCAGATTAAAAATATGTCTCCATTCAATGGAATAATATTCAGCAATTGGAAGGGATAAAAATTACATCAAGTGAAAAAAAAAAGCCACATTCAAAAACTATGTATAGTAAGATTACCTTCTTATGAACTTTGTAAAAAAGAGAAATTCATAAAGACATAAAACAGATCAGTGGTAGCCCTAGAACAGGGGTGAGAGTGGAGCTAGACAGTAAACAATAGAATGATAAGTTTTGGATGACAAAAATCCTTCAAATCCAAATTGTTTTGATGATTGCACAACTTTATTAATTTAATAAAATCGTTGCATTGTACACTTAGAATGGATGCATTTTTCTGCATGCAAATGATATCCTAATAAAACTTTTCAAATATCATGTCAACTCTGTCATTTTAGAAATTCACCAAGAAGGACCACTCTGAAATCATGTATAATGAAATTGTGATACCTCATGTTTGATTCAGACACGATAAAGAATATAAAAATTAGAAAAAGAAAAATCATGTAAAAGAAAAATTTGGTGACCCAAACCCCTTAAGTTTTCACTAAATACAATTTGAAAAATATAGTATTTCCTAATTAATACATTAAAAAATTCCTTACAGTTTGCAGTTTGGAAATTTTTAAAAAGATACAACCTAAAAGAAATACTTGCTAAAGATTGCTGTGTGTTTTGAAGATGAAGATTTTTACATTTCTTAGACTATATATACTGAGTACAAAGTTTCTTCTAGAAAACACATGGCTAAAATATCTTCTACTCGGTCATGTACTGACATTACTAAATGGGCCATCTGAAAGTGAGTGTAAATTAAATTGTAATTTTACAGTACAATGATTGTAATCAAACTGCACTCAAGGCTAAATGATCCTTTCTACAATAAAATGTCAACTTTTAATATGTGTTTAATAAAATTTTAAATAATAATATAATAACATCATTTGCATTTTTAGGTCACATTTTATATACAGTGTGATATTTCAATAAAAGGGACATGAAGATCAATGCAACAGATTAGAGATTTCTGAAGTAAATCCACTCTATAGACATTGAATGAAACAAAATGCAAAGGGAAAGGATAGTCTTTGCAACAAATTGTACTGGAACAACCAGATATCTGTGTGGTAACAAATGAACTCCACACTTTCTATTAAACTACACACACACACACACACACACACACACACACACACACACGTCTTGACAATGACCAGAGATCCAATTAAAAAAAGCTAATAATTTTAAATTTGTAGAATAAAATATAGACAAAAAGCTGAAAAGTAGAATTACACAGCACTTTTTTAGAGGAGATAAAATAGGCTAACCCAAAACAAAACAAAAACCCACAATAAAGGTACTTCATAAAAATGAAAAACTTCATGGCTTTAAAAAGCACTGTTAGGAAAATTAAAAGATACATACCAATTCCAAAGAGTGGCTACCGAATCTTGCCTCTTGATGACGTCTGAATTGCTCTAACACTCTCTATGTGACAGTGACTCTTTCATAACGTGTGTGTTAAGTTCCCATCATTAAATTAGTTGTCATTTAAATACCCAGAGAGGGCTGCCTGAGTGGCTCAGTCATTCGTTAAGCATCTGCCTTCGGCTCAGGTCATGATCCCAGGGTCCTGGGATGGAGACCCGCATCAGGCTCCCTGATCAATGGGGAGCCTGTTTCTCCCTCTCCCACTCCCACTGCTTGTGTTCCCTCTCTTGCTGTCTCTCTCTGTCAAATAAATAAACAAATAATCTTTAAAAAAAAATAAAAAATAAAATAAAATAAAATAAAATAAAATACCCAGAGAAGTTTTAACGAATGTTCCAGAAAATGGTTCCTCCTGATGAATTGTTGGGATCATGTGGTTAACCAGCATGAAAACTTTCCTCATTAGGATTCCTTGCATTGAAAAAAATAGAATATTACAATTGGTTTAATGTAGTGACAGTATAATTACAAGTATCATCTACTATAACTGTTTAGTACTGTGTGCCAGGTTGGCTAAGCTGGGAACACATTTTTCAGTCTATTCTTCTCTGTGTGCATCTGAGTGGAGTTAGGCAAAAGAGAAACATGATGTTTGGAGAATGGAAATGAAGTAGCAGCCATTACTATCTGAAAGTCACCAAGGATAGGTATGGTGAGGTAGTTCCGTATATGTCTTCCACAACTCGCCTGCTTCACATCTATTGCCTCTTTCTGAATCCTACCCTTGCTGACCAATAGCAACCCAGGCACAATGCCAGATACGAAGGGAAAAAGCCTTTTACAGATTAATTCAGCAACTCTCAATAGCAGTCCCACTCTGGTAGCTGAATAAGTCTTGCTACAAATTTGTCTCAGTCTCAAAATTGTTCACTTACACCATTGTCTTAGAAGGTCTGCTTAGTAACTTTTTTTGATGATTCTCAATTTCTGTTTTTGAGGTTTTATTTTTACAGTTGTTCCCACAAAGGTAGAAAATTTAATTGTAAAATTTAATTATATAACATCTAATTCCTCCAAATATGTGACTTTATAATATAATAATCATAGCCTTTCTGTTTCTGTGATTGACTCCTGGCAGATTCATTTGTGGTTAGTTGGAATGAAGAAGTGATTGAAGGCAAGCATAGGAAAATCATGTAAACACTGAACTTAATTAAATAATAATAATTAAGACTTCTAGGACTTTGAAGTGTGATGCAGTATTTGCTTCTATTGTCTCTAAAGAACTTAAAAATTTGACAGACAAATAATAATTTTTTAATTTAGAATTTTAAGTTAAAATCTCAAGACAGACTTAGAAGAGTTATATTAAGAATAAGGATTAAGTGGGAATTAGTAGGCACCTCAGATTTGATTTGAGAGTTTTGTCCACCTACGAAATCCTTTGAAACTCCATTGTCATCAGAAACATTCATCTTTACTCATGTAAGGAAACTAGATTCCATTTATTCAAATATATTATAATGATAACATCTCAGACTTGCAAGAGGTGCCTATTTTTCTCAAGTCTCATTTCATTTTCTCTCATTGCTCCCAGAAGCATAACTTAAAGATATCTGTGGAGAATATTGAGGTCTATTTTAAGATGAGACAGCTTATACACCAAATAATTGCATTTTCTAGTGAACTTCTAATCTCAAATACCTGTATAATATATGTGGAAATGGATTCTAATTTTTTAGCCCAAGGTCAAAACACAAGACCAGAACACATTGAATTTATAACATCGGCAAGCTTTCCCAAGATTCTAGATTGAATATACTTGATTTACTTGGTTGATTTAAAATTGGTTCACTAAAATTGGTTCCTGGTGAATCCTATGAAATCAATAGGCCAGAGTTGCCATAACATGAAAACAGATATAGAAAAAAGGTGATGTGAGGAGTGGGAGGCCAGGGATGGTGGTGGGAGATGCCACCATTGAAATGTACCCCCGATTTCATTGAAAAGATGGACATTTCAGATTGGTATAGTCAAGATAGTGAAGTGTAGGATGGGTAATTAGTGCCCATTACTGTAGAGGGTAGAAGAGTCAGAATGACTCTCAGTCATTTTGACCCATAGGGAATGGGGTGGTGGGAAATTGGATATAATAACACTAAGAGCAAAATACGTGTCCCTCCAAAATGCTATTTAAGCAATTTTAAGTGGAATATCCTAACCAAAATACCTCATGGACACATTCAAATGTTTGTGTTATTCTATATGCAGTGACTTTGCTGGAACAAATTAGCATATATCATGAGATGTGACATGAATACAATAAATGGTCTACTTTACCTTGGTAAGAAAGATCAGAGCAGTTTGCTTTCAACTGACAGCAACAGCAATAATTTCATTATCTTTCTCAAGACTGTGTCAAATGTCCTATCTTTTTTTTTTTATAATCCACTGGAAAGGTTGCCTAAATATAGCTGAAAATAGCAATACAATTATTGTATGATGATTGAATATAAAAAAAAGATATGTTATATTTCCCTCAAAATAGCCAGCTTGTTGTGTTTCTGAAACTAAGAATACTTAATGAAACAATGATTTGTCATAAGTTATACTGAAAGCCTACCTCAAAAACATATTTAAACAGGCATCATAGCAGTTGCATTTTTTCCATCTTTTTCCAATAGCAAGTGAAGATATTCACACACATCTCATGAACATTTCTTATTTATTTAAACTGCATTTGGGCTCCCAAATCTCTTTTAACATTGTAAATACAAACAACCCCAAAAATGTTTTTTAGTCTCCAATAAAAATATTCCATGAAGTACATCAAAGGCCATGAATTGAAGGATAATGTAAAATAAATGGTGCTGATCTCTGATGAGCGAGGTATCCTCATAAAACATATTTAGGAAAAGACGTCTCTTGCAGAGTTCACTACTACTCACACACCAACACACTCATTAAAAAAAAAGAAAGCCAGAAACTCAGAAAAGGGTTTTCCTGGCATAATTTAGAAAAGGCAGATCTAAATATTTTTGGGGGAACTTTTTTTTTTAGTTTTATTTATTTATTTCTGGGGGAGAAGGGCAGAGGGAGAGAAACTCTGAGCAGACTCCCGCTGAGCATAGAGCCTGATGTGGGGCTTCATTCCACTGATGAGATCATGACCTGAGCTGAAACCAAGAGTCAGGTGCTCACCCGACTGAGCCACCCAGGTGCCCCTTTTTTTGCGAGCTTTATAGGAAGTAAGTATACTAGAATCTAGTCTAAGAATTACAAGCAAAAACCAAGAGGTTATAATATTAGAAATACATAATGGTTCTACTATTATTTTGCTCTGTAATTGAACAAGACTTACAGTAATTATCACAACATAAAATAAACATAACACAGTTATTATTATTTTTTTTTAAAGATTTTATTTATTTGACAGAGAGGAGAGAGATCACAAGTAGGCAGAGATGCAGGCAGTGAGAGAGGGAAGCAGGCTCCCCACTGATCAGAGAGCCCGATGCGGGGCTCGATCCCAGGACCCTGAGATCATGACCTGAACTGAAGGCAGAGGCTTTAACCCACTGAGCCACCCAGGCGCCCCAACATAACACAGTTATTAAAAGCAAAGATATACACTAAGCAAAAAGTTAACCTCGTATTATTTTATATGCACCCTTAGCTACTATAGTGGGTTGAATGGTGGTCTCACAAGAAATATGTATACCTGGAACCTGTAAACGTGTCTTTATTTGGAAAAAGAAACTTTGCATATGTAATTAAAGAATTTGATTTGAGATCATTCTAGATTGGAGTCAAGTATCCAATGACAAGTATCTTTATAAGAAGAGAAGACACCAAGAGGAAGATCATATGAAGATGGAGACAAAGATTAAAGTTACGATATCACAGGTCAAGAAACACCTGGAGCTAAGAGATGCTGGAAGAGTCTAGAAAAGATTCTTTCCTGGAAGCTTTAAAGGAGGTGCATCCCTGTCCACACCTTGATTTTAGAATTTTGGCCTCTAAAAGTGTGAGAGAAAAAATCCAAAATCTATTGATTTAAGCCACCACGTATGTAGTAACTTGTTACAGCCATTCTAGGAAACTAATACAAATACTGTCAGAAGAATAATTTCCTTTGGGGAATTTATAATTGTTGGTGGAACAGAAGGTCAGTGTAAGATTTTAAACTATTATCTCAGAGCTGTGTCTTCAGACGTGTGGGGAAAAATCAACATATGTTATTGCAGTCACTTTCTGCTGGTGCCAGGATGCGATCATAGGCAATGCTTCCTTCCCCACACTTTCCTACCACCATTATCAGATAGCACATGTGAAATGTCAAAGAACCCGACATACCAAAAGAGAATCCATGGGTTATTCCATATGGTACATGGTATCCTTTCAAAGATTAATTTAGGCAACATTCATAAATGTGTGGCTCCAGTTCTAATTCCTAGTAGCCTCTTTATAAAATGTGTGTCCCCTTCCCTCTTCTGTGTAGACATTACCACTACTTTCTTTTCAGTAGTAATGTGGTGGATACTTTAACCAAGCTATAAAGTTATTTAGGGACAAATGTGTAACTCAATCTGAAATAAACTCTATTCAAGACTTCTATCAGTAACAGTTTCAAAGACAGTACATGTAACATGAAACCTGATGGACAGGAGGCATTAGTTCTCTTTGAACAGTTATTTCATGATCATGAGAGGTTTTTACTTATCTCTTGTACAAGTCTCCCAAGTGATTGGCAACAAGATTGTGGAACTACAGTGCCTATGAGCTGGGGATTTAAATGATGTGAAATAAAGTATAATTAAAAGCAGAGAGGCTGAATTATGTTGATATCTTGGTGACTTTGTAATAATGATGTAAGTAGAGAGATAGCACTGGATCAATTAGTTAACTACATTTAACTAATTCATTAATTCAATTAGTTAATCAATTCAATTGATTCAATTGATTAATTAATCAATTAGTTAAATGAACTTAACTAATTCATTAATTCAATAATTTGGACCTGTTCCTAGGAGTGGAGATAGGTAGGAAACCAGAATCTTTAACATCTTCATCTTAACCAGTCATGAGTTGTTGTTGTTTTTTTTTTCTTAAGACTTTATTTATTTATTTGTCAGAGAGAGAGAGAGAGAGAGAGAGAGAGCACAAGCAGGTAAGTGGCAGGCAGAGGCAGAGAGAGAAGCAGGCTCCCCCCTGAGCAAGGGGCCCAATGCGGGACTCGATCCCAGGACCCCAGGACCATGACCTGAGCGGAAGGCAGCGGCTTAACTAACTGAGCCATCCCCAATCATGAGTTTTTGTAATTGAAAAAGATGAAACTTCTGGCTTGCTACCATTCTATTAGCAGTGTGTTCTTTCTTGCTCTCTGGCATACTGTTCATGTGTTTTTCTTAGGGATCTTATCACATAATATACTTTTATGAGAATGTGAGGTATATTGTGTAATACTTCAGAACATGAGTAATTTTATTCATCTCAGTGTCTGTAGCAGCCAGTACAGTTATGGTACTTACTAGGATGCAATCGACCTGTGCACTGTGAATGGATGCAGGTGGAGAAAAAAAAGAAAAATACATGGCAGTAATGAGCAGGAATATATCTCCGTCTGAAGAAAGGATAACAACTACTTTTTGCACTGTAATATTAAATGTTTATTGCAAATGCTATGTTTATATAAGCTCACATGAAAGGATAATAATTATGTGACTGAGGAATGAACGTAGGAACTACACACATATTCTGATCAGTTAGGATGTATGGTTTCATATGCATATATAGAATTGATTTCATTATTTTATTCCTTAACTCAGATATTTTATGTCCTTTCTAGTTTCTTTAGCTAGATCTGCACTTTTTTTTGTGTGTTAGATGTGTTAAAAGCTAAATTATATTTATACCTATGCCATCGGAACTTGGTAGTTCACCTAATTTATATACACACATATTTGAAACAATATTTTAGGCATATGAAATTCAGATTTCTGTATCTTCTTCATAGTTCTTCTTTTATATAATCACACACTATTTTTACTTTTATTATTTATATACATTTTTCACCTGAAATTCAATTTTCTTTGATTTTTAAATATTGCTTAACAAGATTTAATGTGTGAATATCTCGTGGGACATAGTTTTTCATCTTTTATTATTTATTTTGAATATGAAATTACTGTAGGTGTTTAGTATTAGCATATATATAAATTTTTATTTTCCTCATTTTGTTTTTTATTTACCAGGATGTTACTTTTTTTCTTTTCAAAATAGTCCTAATGTTGATTGACTGTGCTTTTTAATCAGTCTTTTGCTGATTTTCAAAATTATTATACAGTAAATTATATCATAAAACATAATGCAAACAAGCTATGGAAATTTCAAAGAGATAGACTAAATTAACCCATCAGTATCAAGAAATAGAATGGTACCAGCTCCTTAGATAAAAAGATGTGCCTTTCATATTTACATCACCTTCCATCCTCCAAAAATTAACCCTGTCGTGTTATTTTTTATTTTAAAACTTTCTTTAATGTGTTACTACATATATACCTATCTCTTAAAAAACGTAGTTTTATTTGAATTTGAACAATATATTATGGCCAGATGTTATGTGTTCTATCCTGTGGTTTGCTCCTTTTTATTTTCTGGCATTTTTAAAAATATTTTTTCACATATATCTATAAGGATTTTGTATAATTTTCTTCATGATGACTTTTTTTCCCCCACCCCAGATTCATTGAGGTATAATTGACCAATAAATATTGTATGTATTTAAGACATGCAACTTGATGTTTATATGTAATATAATATAAATTATATTTACATCAGAGTCCTAAGAATAGTTGCTGTGCCAAAGTAGTCTAAATCTATAAATTAAAAAAACATAATTTTTATATTAAAATAATTGTATAACATAAAATTTAAAATGTGAAGTAACTAATTAAAAATAAGACACACATACAAAAATAAAAAAATAAGACACAAAGAGCATTTTAAGTTATATAAGAGCAAAATTTTACTACTTCTGACTATAAAAAGTAAAATAATCCAAAATTAGAAATGAGAAATTTGATGTATAAGACAAAACATTGAAAAGTATTTAGATCTAATGATAAAAGAAAATTTGTTATTTTTTATGGTTTTAATGTGTGGAGGGAAATACATGATTTGGAACAGACACTTGCATTTTAAACCATGCATGAACCCATTCTCTAAAAGAAATGAATCATTTTTCCTTAATATTACTAATTTAGGGAGTGACTTTTTACTATTCATTGGAAAGGTATTTGTTTGAAAATAACCGTTCTACTTTTTTATTCAAGCAAATTTGCGTTAAAGAATTAGTAGACAAGTATAAAGTTTGATATGAAAAGTTTCTGAATAATAATTTACTTAAAAAAAATCTCTCAATGTATACACAGGGTAAATTATTCAGAAGTGCCCTTGAGATATATCCATTGTTCTTCCTTCTTGGTGATTCCTTGCTAGCCCAAATCAGTATGTGTGATGACCATGCAGACAGCTGGCCAGTAAAAGAGATGATGGGCTCCAGCTGTGCTGAACAGTAATGGAATTAAAAGATACTAAATGGAAATTCCCATGTCAAAGTATTTTAAAAGCAGTGGTAGTATGATCTGTTCTTATATGCATCAATGACACTGGTGAATATACAACTGGACATCAGTCAAACAATTAGATCTATGCCATGTACAGTGTGTGCACATGCAGAAAGCAGGTACTCATAAAACTTACCAAAACGTAAATCTAATCTGGGTGCTTGTATATGAACCCTATGAGTATTGCCTTAATCTGCTCAGATTTCTGTAACAAGATGCCGTAAACTGGGTAGCCTATAAAAAACAGAAATTCAGCAGATTCAGTGTATGATAGGACCTGCTTTTTATACTGTTGCATGGGAAGGAGATGAGGGATCTTTCTGTGGCCTCTCCTAAGGGCACTAATCCCATTCATGAGGGCTCATCCTCATTACGTATTCTCCTCCCAAGGAACATACCTCCAAGCACCATCACATCAGGAATGAGGTTTCAAAATATGAATTTGGGGGTAGACACAAACATTCGGCCTATAGAAATTCTCAAATAGAAAATCAATAGAAGGGGCACCTGGGTGGCTCAGTGGGTTAAAACCTCTGCCTTTGGCTCAGGTCATGACCTCAGGTTCCTGGGATCAAGCCCCGCATCAGGCTCTCTGCTCAGCAGGGAGCCTGCTTCCCCCTCTCCCTCTGCCAGCCTCTCTGCCTACTTGTGATCTCTCTCTGTCGAATAAATAAATAAAAACTTTTTTAAAATATTTTTTATTATTTTTTTTATTTTTTAATTAACACATAATGTATTATTTGCCCCAGGGTACATGTCTAAATAAATAAAATCTTAAAAAAAAAATAAGTCCTAAACCAACGCCAGTATCAAATTGGTTCAACTCCTCATCTTGAGAATGATTTTTGCTACTTTCAACTACAGAGAAAATAACATGAAGAAGATTTCAGAAGGAGCTTAATCTAGCTTTGAGCATTATTGGAATCTCATATTTGCAAACAGGTGGAAATAAATTATGGTCAGTACTGTAGTCAGATTGGGCTGCTATAACATAGTATCATAGATGGGGTGACAAGCAACAAATGTTCATGTCTCATGTCTCATACCTTTATTGTATAGAGGAAATTAAGGATGATATATTGCTAGAAGTCTGAATTTTGTTGCTTTGTTGGCTGTGTCCAGAGTAACCCTTCTGTTACAGCAATGTTTCTCAGCTTCACCATTAATGACATTTTGGTCTAGAAGATTCTTTGTTTTAGAGACTGTCCTGTTTATTGTAGAATACTCAGCAGCATCCCAGGCCTCTAGCTAATACATGCCAACAGTACTCTACAAGTTGTAAGAACCCCAAAATGTGTCCAGAATTTTCCAAATGTCTTGTTGGGGACATAATTGCTCAAGGGCAATTATGGACCATTGTTCAAGGGCAAAGTAGGCTTACACCTAAGTTATGGTTTTTCTTCGGTCTCCCTCAAATGTGTGGTGCGTTCTGTGAAGTCATTCCACTCTGATTGGTCAAAATTCTAATTTCTCCCAGCTATATTCATTCTCCTGAATCTCCACTCAGCTCAAGGGCTGTCAGTAGCTGTTTTGAGGTAAGACTCTTAGGCCTGTGCTTATGCAGCTTAGTATTCAACCAAAACTCAAGGAGATCCCTTTGCAGATTTCTTGAGTTCTTTCTTTGTGCAGCTTCCTTCTTCAAGCACTTTGTCCTGCAAATTTCAGCTACCTCATCAACTCTGAACTCTTATCTTTCCTCTATTGAGCAATACTGCTTCTCTCTAATTGGACTGTATTTACCTGCTGTGTGGTTTGGAAAGTGACCCAGGTCGAAATTTGGGGTGAATGTGGAGCTTACCTCAAATATTTCCTATCTTTAAGAAATCATAGTCCTAAAAAAAAAAAAAAAAAGAAATCATAGTCCTGTGTTGAATGCTGTTCAGTGTTTGAACACAGCTGCTGTATTCTACAATTTTATAGCTGCTTATAAGGGAAGAGTATGGCTAACATATTATTTCATCATGTTGGAAAACAGAACTATATATAACTTTTAAATAATATATTTCTTTTTCTGCTATCCACCTTATCCAGCCAAATGTGTACCAAGAAAGACAAAATAGTCCCACTCACAGCTAAAACCTCATCTGAAACATTTTTCAGATTAATGCTTATTAGGCTAACTAAACAATTAGTTTTTTTAAAAACACCAAACCAGTATTTATAACATATGAATTATTTTATAATTTACAGACTTCATTCACATATTTTATTGGATTTTAATAATCATGCCAGCTATGAATCACAACCACTTGATAAAATATAAGAATGTGATCGTCATCACATTATCACAATCTCCATAATTCAAATTGTAAAGGAGGAAATCAATACATAAAATGGTATGTTATTGGTTAAGTGGTAGAGCCAGGGTTTATACCCATTTCTTCTCTTTGAATATATGCTGTTCTTTCTCTGTCTTAGCCATATATTGTAGTGATAATCTCTCTGAAGTCTAATATATTTCTCATAATTTATATCAGAGCAGAAGTACTTAATAAATATTTTGACTGATTCACAACATGAAAGATCGTTTCACTTTATTAAAGAATTTGAATAATCATTGTGTATGCCTCCCATATCTCATTCCAAGATGACTATCTCCCCCTTACCCCACAAAATCATTTTCAATCCCAGAATAGTATATTACAAAAAGAAAAAAGCTAAAAATATAGAAAATGAAATATTAGAGGAATTTCTAGAGTTGGCTTAATTTTTCTATTCAAAGGTTAAATGAAATGAGACCCCTGCAAAATACATTAGAATGGAGTTGCCCTTCATTCTTAAGCAGTGCTGACTACAGTGGGTAAAAGAAGGAGGAATGCACAATTCATGATCGCTTACTCTTGGGCAGACAGTGTACTAAATGTCTTATATATATTAATTCACTTAAGCTTAGGTCATAGAAGGCACTTTTACAAGGGACGAACAAGCTTTTGGCTGCTCTGTTTAATACATTACATCTTTGCATTTATTTAATCAAAATTATCATATTGTGTAAATAAATGAGGGTTATGAAAATTAAATGTTATGTTGTAACTAATTCATTTTGAAATAATTTAACAGTCATTGGATTTTACACTAATTGCTTTATGAGATTAATGAATTTACATAGTTATCTGAGTCTCATTACTTGGCAGAGTTTAGAAAAAAGAAGCTAATAAACCAGTCCAAGAACTTCATTTGGCATGAAGCAAGTAGAAAATAAACTTCTGCCTTAAAGCAGTGCAATTTTACTTTGTATTGAAGGAGAATGGATCTCTTTCTCCTATTTCAGCACTGTGAGGAAGAGTCAAACTGGAATGAGATAAAGTTATGTATTTACTCATGTAAATATAAATAATTAATATTAACTGGGGCAGAATATCCTATATCTGGGACAGCAAGTTCCAGGCAGAGAAAACAAGTACATGGGACTTTAGACAATTACTCCAAATACAAATGCTGAAGGCTGAAAAGAGTGGCAGGAAAAAAGCAGTGAACTTTAGATATAAGTTGAAGATAGTACTGTTTTGTTGATGAATGCGTTATTTCAGGTATATTAATAAAGGTCTTTTTACAACAATCAAGCAGAGTGTATTCAAACTACCTAGGGAATAAGGCAGCATGTAGTCTGTTGATGACAGGGAGATCTTTGTATCCCTAGACCTGAAGAAGGAAGGAGAGAGGTAACATGGTGAGCAAAGCCCAAAGAGATATGAAGAGTAGACCACTGTGGCTTTCAGTGGAAGAAGACAGCCTTGCATGTGGTGACTGCCAGGAGAGAGCTTACTGAATAACCACTTCAAAGTACTCTCTTCTCATGCTCAGAATCTGTTATTAGTGCTCTCCAATCTGTTGACCCAAATGAAAGCTAAATGACAACAACAAAAAAAGTGAGAATGTTACTGGTCATAGGTTTGCAGGACAAGAAAAACGTTGGTGAAGAGAGGAGTGAGCACATGAAAGATGTGTGTGAATGATATTCAGCATACCCTAGGCATCAACTTCCCATTGTTTCTGTAACAAATTACTACAATTTCAGTAGTTTAAAGCAATGCAAATTTATACAGTTCTGGAGGTCTGAAGTCTAAAATGAGTTTCACTGTGCTCAAATCAAGATGTTGGCATGGTTGTATTCCTTCTGGGGGCTCTAAAGAAGAATTTGTTTCCTTGTCTTTTTCAGTTTCTAGAGGACAGCTTTATGCGTTTCCTCATGTCTCCATCCTCCATGTTCAATGCCAACAGCATATCATCTTCGAATCTCTCCGTCTCTGACCCCTGATTCCATCATCTCATCACCTTCCTGGACTCTGATTCTCCTGTCTTCCTCTACCCTGATAAGAAATCTAGCGATGTCATTGGGCCTGCTTGGATAACCCAGGATAATCTTGCCTCTCAAAAACCCTAATTTAGGGGCGCCTGGGTGGCTCAGTGGGTTAAAGCCTCTGCCTTTGGCTCAGGTCATGGTCTCAGGGTCCTGGGATTGAGCCCCGCATCAGGCTCTCTGCTCAGCAGGGAGCCTGCTTCCCCCTCTCACTCTGCCTGCCTCTCTGCCTACTTGTGATCTCTCTCTCTCTCTGTCAGATATGTAAATAAAATCTTAAAAAAAAAACACCTTAATTTAATCACAACTGCAAAGTACCTTTTGACATAGACTATAGTGTATTTACAGGCTCTAGGAATTAGAACTTAGGCATCTGAAGAGGGGAAGAGGGGGCATTATATATATATATATATATACATGTATATATGTATATACATGTATATATATATATTTAATTATAAGCAAAGAATGAATATCACTGTTTTTATTCCCTCTGCTTATACATAAGAGTTTACTAAAATATATATGTACATTAGAATTTTGTAATGTTATTTGAACTGTATATTTTAGAATGTTATATTTTACTGTGTTTTTAGCATGTAGACACTGTAGACATGAGTACTGATTAAGAGGAAGTAATTTTCTTATCTATTGACAAGTCGTGCACACTACAACTTCATTTTGAAAGTCATTAGTCCCTGTATCTACACAAATATCATATATATACATATATACACACACACACACATGTATGTATGTATATCTCACACACACACACACACGCATGCACATTATACGCAACTGTCATTTTATTGAGGGAAAATTAAAAATAAAATCTCCTGCCAATCCAGAAAAATCTCTCCATAAATGTAGAAAAAGAGAAACCATTTTCATTACTAAACAAGCCTTAAGCCAGATTGTTATGTGCATCACCGGCAATTTGCTAATGTGATTGCAAAGACAGAATGAAATCTCACCCTGTTATATAGCCAGGCAGATACAATCTATTACATGCACATTCTCAAGATAAATGATAACTTGTCCTCATATGAAAGGACCTGACAACAACATTTACCACACGTAGTTCATCTGAATTTTACCCAGTAATTGGGATGGCCATCTGTGTTAGCTAATTGTCTTTATCCAAAGGAAAAATAAAATTTCTCCCATCTTTATGATGAGCAGATAGTTACAATGTGGAGATGCTCTCTTCCTTCATGTTGATATTTCAAAAAGATAGCTCCAGAATTGCAAAACTAGTAAGAGATTCATTTAGCTTTTAATAGTATTACTTACATGTCAAAGAAACAGAAAAAGGATTTACAATCACAAGATTTCTCAATGAAATGCTCCAAGAAAAAAGAAGAGTGGAAAAAGTCTCTATCCTTTTTGGCACCTGGGAAAATTCAAAATTAAAAGAAAAAAGGCTTTAAAATAGTAACATTAATATAATAAATTAACTTTTCTTAAAATAACTTGCAAGTCCAGAATGAGTTAGAAGTTAGACTCCACAATACGTTGAGTCCATAGTAGACATTATCACTGTCCCCGCCAATATATCCCACTATTTTTCTTCCAAATACATAGGAGATTGCATCTCTTCTCTCTCTTTAAATTAGGCACAGTCATGTCACTTGTCTTAGCCAATACACTACAAGCAGAAACCTGTATGGGTCAGCTGGTGATTTACAGAACTTCCTTTCCCTGCTTTAGCAACAGCTGAGGTACAGATGCTGGTAGCTACTCTCAGTTTTCATCCTCAGTTGAGGACTGCAAGGATCACAGACTCCAGCTGACACAGGATGGACATGGAGTATGAAAAGAAAATGGATCTTTATTGTTTTTAGCCATGTAGATATTGAGATAATTTGTTGGTATGATCTGCGTGGCTCTAACTCATACAAGATCATTTAAGTTTATTTGCAGAGGAAATTACTTATCAGAACACTGCAGAGCCTGCCATCACAAGGCGGTGATGAAGCAAAATTGAGCTTTATTTTGTATAGGCTGTATGTGTGTGTGTAACTTTTACTTACGTTGTTTCTAAAACTGCTATGATTTGGGATTTAATATCCTTGCAAGCACACCAGTAGCTAAACCTAACCCACTGTGGGATGGCCCCTATCAAGCTTTGAAAAAAACAAAATAACTATCATATATATTTATATGCATACACATTTTATACAATATAGGATATTAAATATGTACATGTATATCTATCTATGTATCTAGCCATCTAGAGAGAGAGAGAGAGAGAAGAAATATAACTATAACAGAGTTTTGAGAAAGAAACAATGACCTAAGAGAGCTGAGCCTGTTAGAATGGATTTGCTTTTAAGAACAAGAAACCAACCAGCTGATCCAGGTCCTCCAGAAGCCACTCACTTCACCAAAGCTATAAAAAATGTGATGGATTCTATGTTCCAGCTTTGTTGAGAAGCTAAGTGTAGGATGTCATTTGTTGGTCATATATTGACTATAGGATTCTGTTGTAAGACTCTATTTGCTCCTGATAGGAATCTGAAATAAAAGGAAAGGTGGTTGGGGTGCCTGGGTGGCTCAATCAGTTAAGCATCTGCCTTCGGCTCAGATCATGATCTCAGGGTCCTGGGATCAAGCCCTGCATCAGGCTCCCTGCACAGTGGGGAGCCTGCTTCTCCCTCTTCCTCTGCCCCTCCTCTTGCTCATGTTCTCTCTCTCTCTCTCAAATAAATAAATAAAATCTTTAAAAAAAAAAGGCAAGATGGTTTTATTCACCATAGTAGTCCCCAAAATCAGGTTTGTTATAGTTTATGTCACTTATATATTATATAACCAATGTAACCAAGAATGGATGAGCAGAATGTCAGCAGTGGCTTAGAAAAATCACATCCTTTGCCCATTTTTCACACTCTAGTCAGCATTTTGGGTTGTTGGTATTTTAGATTTTAGCCAGTTTTAGTAAGCATGTAGTCATATTTTATTGTTTTTTAACTTCCATTTCTCTGATAATATATGTGGAACATCTTTCCATATACTTATTTGTCAGCTGTACCTTTTCTTTACTGAGGTGTCCATTAAGGTCATTGGTGCACTATTCACTCAGGTTGTTTTCTTATTGTTGAATTTTATGAGTTTTTCATATACATTGGGAAACATCCCTTTAACAGATGAGTCATTTGCAAATATTTTCTCCCAGCCTATGGTTTGTCTTCTAATTCTTTTGACATTGTTTTTCACAGAGCAGAAGTTTTAAATGTTATGATGAAGCGGTTTTAAATCTGGGTACATACTCACAAAAATCAAATTCAGAGTCTAGATGCAATATTTGTACACACATCATTCATAGAAACCGTATTCACAATAGCCAAAAAGTGGAAGCAATTTAAGTGTCCAAATTCAATGAATGGATAAATATATACCTCATCCACATGCAACTTACATATCCATATTTAATTATATATAAAATCAAATATTTTTCAGCCTTAAAAAGGAAGAAAATTCTGACAAATGCTACAACATAGATGAACCTTGAGGACATTATGCTAAGACATATAAGCCAACAAAAAGACAAATATTGCATGATTCCACTTATAAGAGAAACTTAGAGTAGGAACAGAAAGTAAAAAGATGGTTTCCAGATCCTATGGGTAGAGGAGAATGGAGAATTGTTGTTTAATGGACATAGAGTTTCAGTCGTGCAAGATGAAGAAAGGTCTGTAGATTGGTTATACAACCAATGAGTATAAATGTACTTATGAATCATATACTTAGAAATGGTTAAGATTGTAAATTTTATGTTATGTGTATTTACCACAGTTAAAAGTAATTTTTAAAATATATTTAAGTATGTATATTTTAAATCATTAGCTCCAATGATTCTCTTATGAAAATTCCTCTACGGAACTTTTATGGCCTGAATAGATTTCTAAATTTGATTTATTGTGGCAAAGTAATTTGAAATTACCAAGTTTTAAAAATTACTTATATTTGTTCATTTACTTAAATCAGTTACCCTCTATAAATCTTCCTTCACAGTTATTCTAAAATCTGTATTATAAGCGTAAAAATTTTTAATTCATTATGTATTATTTAGATGAAGCATTTACAAACTTGATGGAAACTTCAAAATTTTATTTTTAATTAAAAATATCAATTTGTCCAAAAATACACTTTCTGTAAGGATGTATTGAGTTCTTTTGCCATTCATAACTGCATATTCTGGTTCTTACACCCGGGCGGGAAGCTTTGGCTTTGTGCAGTCACGGGCACTAAATTATCAGTTTATCCCATAAGAATTTATATAAGAGGATAATGTCAATGCGTGCTAGAAAGTATATCCAGCACTTAGATTGAAATGATAAGGAATATACTGCAAGAATGAATCTGCAATACTGGCAATACAGAAGATTGTGCAAAGCTTTGCTAGATCACCAATCTTGAAATATGTTTGGCTAAGATGTGTGTAGTGCAGCTGACAGTAGCTTTATTAAGTTGTGTCCACAGGAAAAAAAAGAAAGTAATGGCACTTGTGTTATCTTATGGTTTCATTTTTCTGGAAATAGTGCCTCATCTGTGTCAGCATGCAGGTGAGCAGTCTGTAAAATCACTTAGTGAAACCATACCTACTAGTCCAATAAAATTCTGCCTCATCCTTCTTGCCATGAAAGTAAAATATTATTGAATGTGGTCCCATAATGTTGCCTTTTCTTCTGGCTTTGCAGAATTATGTTTTGTATAGGAAAACAAAGAGTCTGCAAAATCCTTTTTTGTTCCTCCAATTTCTTAAGATTTAAATATTTAAATACTCAGTTGTAAACTGGATAATCCATTAGAATAATGGCTTTAAGTAAAGAAGCATGAAGTCAGTTAGCAATTTGTTCTTGGTTCTCTGATCCTTTTTACCACCTTATTTGGATAATTGCTTGTTTTCCTTCTTTGAATAGTTTTGGTTCTGATTGTTGCCCATCCAAGACATGTTCATGTTTTCTTCTTTAATTTTAGAGTATAAGTAGACACTATAATTACTATTTTCCCTGTTTGAAATGTTAAGCAGACATTTAAATACACCCTTTTCTAACCATGCCTGGGAATTGGTCAGATACATATGCTCTCTAAGCTATATCCTTTGGTGCCATGATTTTGGAGTATATGTCCATTTGGGAATTATTCAGTGCTAATGGGCTGGAGCTATACATACTATGACTCTAAGAATCTACATGAAGATAAAATATTTAGTACAAATGATTCTTAATAGAAAGGAAAAACTTCCTTCTCCTCCTCGATCATCATTTCCTAGAAAATCTCCCTATTGCTTATTAAGTGATGTGGGCTTTATAGTGATGGGAGAGACATAAACTAGAAGGAGTCCACAAAACAATTTTAATGTAAAAATGAGGCAGAAAAGAGACATTTAAATGTTGTCAAAATTTACTCTAAGAATGTCTTGAAATTTTGTATGATGCCAACAAACTTGGGCATATGGAATACTATTTTGTTTTATTTGTTTTTGTAAGGTCTTAGAGTGCAAACTGCCATCTGTTCTTATTTCATTAACCTTAGAATCTGTGGAAGTTACAGCCAACACGGGAGTCAAGGGGTGGGGAAGAGGTCAAGATGTCCTAGAAACAGTAACTCTATTTACCTCTAAGACTAGTTTGATTGTGCTCTTAATCCCAGCCCTGGCTGTGTCACTACAGACAAAGAAAATTCCTGTAAGTTGATTTCTAAGGAACAGCAATGAAGAAACAGAGACCTGTATCTAAGTGATGTTATATAACACAAATCTCAGTTCCTCTCTTCATTTTTTTTTTTCTCCATGAGTATATCACTTAATTTCATCTGTATCAAAGAATATATGTTTTTCCAATCTTCCACAGTAACTGATAAGCTGTTACCTTTCATTAACTTTTAATTGCTGTCTTTTTGATACATGGGTGAAAATTTCCCTCTAGTTACAGTGTTTTGAGTCACTTCAAAATTACTCAAAGATCTTTCTGAACAAGCACTGATGTTGCCAAACTGCCTATGCTCAAGGTCACTGGATTTCCATTAGAAAGACTCCAGTGGTCACTAAAAACTGCCTCGTGACAGGAACCATATGTGTTGGCTGTCTAGAAGCAAAGACAGAAAGTGCTTGGCTATTTCTGTAATCCTCTGGCTCTTGATGATACTCAAAACCTCACATCCTCATAACCTTGGACTACAGGCCCATGGGGGACTGAGTGCCTGGCATTTGACATGATGAATTATATGTTTCAAGGTTGCAAATTGCTCAATGAGATCCTTCAAGGAGTTACATTGTTTTTTAAAAAGTTTGTATTCACATATAGATTAATGTGTCTACCTGGAAATGCTTATAAAAATAAATATTGTAATTAAGAAAATCATTTAAATGTGTGTTATCAAGAAAGCCAAAAAATTAAAAATAAACAAAAGCAGTATACGAAATCTAAAATATTTAAAGTTGAATAAGTAAGCATAGATTTAAGGTCACAATATTTATGGTATTCGTAAAGGATTTGGTTTACATTCCAGAGGAAAAATGATCTGCTATTCCATTATTTATTGAAACTTCCATACTTCCTGTGTGTATGTGCATGCATGTGTGCGTGTGTTTTTATGTAAAATTTGTAATATAAAATGAACAGTTTTTACTGTGTTTTGCTTTTGGTTCTTTGAATCATGAATATATAGGTTAGTCCTTACAGAAAGGGTGGGTTAAACTAACTATGTAACACCTTTTGTTTAAAACAAATAAAGGAAAAACAAACAAGAAAAAACCTTTTAAATACAGAGAACAATCTGGTGGTTGCCACAGGGGAGGTGGGTGGGAGGATGGGTGAAACACAGGAAGGAGACTAAATTTATTTATTGTGATGAGCCCTGAGTAATGTGTAGAATTGTGTAATCTTTATATGGTACATCTGAAACTAATGTAATACTATACGTTAACTACATTTCAATAAAAAAGTATTATTTTACTCAAACATTTGTTTTTCCTCCTCTGAATGGCACCTTTGTTAGATGCTTTTGTATCTACATTGCTTTTATGTTCCTAAACAACCCTTAAATTTTGAATTATTAATCTTCATGGTAGATATGCAAAAACTGAGGTTTAGAAATTGAAGTAATTTGCCCAAGGCCATACAAGTAGTGGCAGTGTTTTCCAATTCCAACCTTCATAACCATCTCATTCACATCATTCCATGGAACAGATTGGTATATGTTTTTTAATCTATGGACATAATTAAGGGCTAAAAATCTCTTGGCTACTAAGTCAAGGACAAGAAAATGCTTATATAAAAATCAATGGATAGGTCTGAGAGGTAGAATTAACTCAAATTCCTTTTTGTTAATTAAAGTAAAATATAGGACAATGAAATTGAACACTCAATAGTACTAATTCTTACTTAGCTTTAATATTTGGGAACTGATAGAACACTTGCGACTTTTTTGCTGAGGTAATTATAACTGATGGTGCATTTGTTCTCACTGATTGACATGTTTTATCCTTGACAGTTGAGCAACTTAAGGACAAAGTCCAATCATTGATTAGCTGTCATCTCATCTCCTTGTTGCTTGAAAGACTGAATCATGTTTGCATTTCAAATGAGTTAATGTTAGCCAAAGGAATCACATAATAAAAGAGCTTTTAACAAATATACTACATGAAACAGCATTAATAATTAAGTATATTGATCCATTAATAATGAAGAGAAATTTTTAATAAAATTATTACTTGCAAACAAGCAACTTCAAAAAATGAATAATAAACATATGCAGGCTTACAGAAATTCAAGTATGTCTGGGTAGATTATGTCACTATGTTATCAAGTTATAGCACAAATGACTGTCTAAGGAAAATAAGACTTTCCTATAGATTTAAAATTTGAGTAAGAGATGAAATCTATATTTGCAAGTGTAAAATACATTTTGCCTCTTATAAGATTAGAAAAGGAACTTGAGCTACAATTATATCATATACAAATGGACATGTAGCTTGCATATGACATTACTAAATAGTTTTGATTCAAAGCCATTAACTGTCATTGACAATATATTAAAATATAGTGGTTTGGTTTCATTAACTGATGTACTATAATGAAATAATTTTATTTTTTAAATGTCATTGACTTTTCCAAAATGTTTTTTCTGGGTTATACTTCATTTTGTTTTTAAGATAGACACTTTTAAAATAAATCCTAAAAGAAAAGTAGATAAATATGTGTTGCTTGCCAGGATTCTTATTAAACTAAGAAAATCCATTAGTTGTGGTTGAGGTTACATTTACTACAATAGCCTGTTTTCACTTGTTCTTTAAGAATGAACATCCAATCTTTATTTGTTCATTGCATGATATCTTAAGCTGAATTCACTAAAATATGATCCACGAATGAGAATTAATGTACAAGTAATTTATTAAGAAACATGTCCATAAAGAGGCTATTAAAGTAGTGTGGGAAGCTGGACAGGGAAGAATCCAAACAAGAGTGAAAATTCAGAGATGGTCCCATCTACAACCTGATGTCATGAGAAGAAGAGCATACAGCTCAGGAACATAAATTATTATCTCAACATAAATTATTATCTCAACATAAATTATTATCTCAACATTTGGCCTATCTTGAGAGAAAACAGTGTGTTTTATAGCCAGTCAGAATTGGGTTTAGATATAGTGGATTGCGAACCCTCTGGCAATTTCATCTCCTTGTGTATACAAGCAACACAATCCCAACAGCCCTACTGCAGTCTTCAGAAAAAGACTGTGTATACTAGATGCAAAGTGTAGTGAAAATAGGTGATCAGTGCCTAGAAAGTAGAGCAGTGGTCTGAGGGGTTCACTAGCATCACCACACAAGTTATCACCCCAATTCAAGAGTAGAGCATATTCTTTGCCATATATCCTAATATCAAAAGCAACTCTATCAATAATGGTGAAAATGTGATTAGCTTTCTGGAACTGCCATAGTCTTTGGTATCTATAGAAGGCACCTAGACAAAGTTTGGAACTTTTATTCTGTTGTTATGAGACCACAGTATCATTGCAAGTTCAATCAAGAGATGCTGAGCAAAACAACTAGTCAATGATGATTGATAGATAGATGTGCGTGCGTGTGTGTGTGTGTATTTAAGGGTTGGATTTTTATGCAATTGTGGGGAATGATTAATCAGTTTATATACAGCTATTACTTTTGCATTTGGTGCTGAGCCTGAGTCAGTAGGGCAAATTGTGGAGATGGAAAGATTGTGGGAGGGCAAAAAAAATGGATCTCATGGATCTCATGGATCTCATGAGAAGGACTTGGAACCCATTTTGGTTACTACCAGCCTCCAACTTCAGTGATGTGGGACCTACGGGAGAACATGGCAGCATTTGCCATGAAGCTAAGTATGCATCTCTCCCAGAAGTGGAAAAAGATAATGGAAACTTCTAGCAGGAGCTGGAGGAGCTGTAGGTCTGACTGCTGCTCATGCCTTCAAGAAAAGCCAGAAAATCGAGGGAGAACAAATGCAACCTTCTGTAGTACGTGACCCTGCACTATAAACTTCTGGTGTAAAAAGAATATTTCTGCTTCAGTGCCACATTTCAAATGTTATACAAATCATCTCCATAGCCACTGGCTAACACAAGGATACAATCTGACAAAATACAGGCCCATCCATCATAGCTAAATTGTCAATGTGCAAATCCACAACAATGGTTCTAAGATATGCCAGTCTGAGCTTTAACAAAACAATAATTTGGCTGATAACCTCATATATTTTAAATATACTTTGTCAAATTATGTTTAAAGAGAAAGATCTTATACAATTTAATACTGGATTATTTATTTATTTAAGGAAAATGGATGCATGTTACCTAGCATAGTAAAAGAAGTGGGGATAGCTGGAAGCGAGGGGCAGGTATAGCCCTGGTGTATGATGTAATGTAACCCTGGAATGTCACATTTTCAAAAACAATGTCACGCATCAGCTGAAGCAGCATGGCTTCACTGCACCTACCCTCTGCTCTCAGTGGCTCAGCAGCAAGCAAGCTTGGGCTGTGGCAGGAGAGGGATCTGTTAGGGCAGCCCAGGGTCCAATTCACAAGGCAAGCCCCACCCTCTCCCCCTCCCCCCACAGCACCACCCGTGGCAGCTAGCACTTTTAGCTCTGCCTCTGTCAGGGCTAGGTCCTTCCTCACCCCTCTTGTCCCCTAAGCCCCTGCCTCCCTCCCCACCCCTTGGCCCAGGGCATAATTTGCCTCAGCAGGGACAGAAGAACCCCTCCTGAAAGCCCCCAGGCCCTGCTCAGGGGTCTACGCATCTCCCTTTATTTTTGAGCAATTCATCCACATGTAATTCCTCTATTCTTATTTATAAATATTTTCTATGGCTTTGTTGTTTATGAATGTAGATAAGTATGTGCTTTTATGACCTTTTCTGGTGGAAATCATACCCATAATCTCACGTCTTGTGAGAACATTTAGGGAAGCAAGCTAGAGAATGGAGAGCTTGTAGGATTCATAAAGAGAAATTGGTTTAAAAAGCAAAAATACTAGTGCTTTAGATGTCAGAAACATGTTAACTCATATTTACAAAATCAGTGAATAACTCTTCCTTCGAAGATACATAGTGATGGGGCACCTGGGGGGCTCAGTTGGTTAAGCCTCTGCCTTTGGCTCAGGTCATGATCCCAGCGTGCTGGGATTGAGCCCTGTGGTGGGCTCCCTGCTCAGCGGGGAGTCTGCTTCTCCCTCTCCCCCTGCTGTTCTCTTCTGTGCTCTTTCTCTCATAAATAAATAAAATCTGAAAAAAAAAAAGATACATAGCGATGACATGTGGAAGTTTTTACTACAAGTCATGTTTCCAGTTCTTGGTAGAGATAATCAGAAAAAACTCCTTGGAAGAGTAAAACCCCTGATAATTTGCTTTATTTTATGATATTTAATTTGCAACTTTTCTCTAGTACTTGAACATTTGTGTGCCTGTGCACGTGTGTGTGTCTGAACACTTGTGTTGCTTTATTAGTGTGCTTCCCGACTACCACAGTGCTTTCAGATGAAAAACAGAAGTGTAAATTATTTATACAATTTATTCTGGCAAATGAAAACTAAAATAATAAATTAAGGAAAATACATGTAAGTTTAGATATTTCATATGTTCCATTATAACACAGGTATTATTGCTGGACTTTCATCAGGTAACTTTAAGACTAAAAAATTAGAAATAAAATAAAAAAATTAGAAATAAGATAAAAATACAGAGAGAGACAGTGCGTGTGCGCGCATGAGAGAGGGAGAGAGAATGAGCTCACGAGCAGGGGGAGCAGCAGAGGCAGAGGGAGAAGCAGGTTCCCAGTTGAGCAGGGAGACAGATGCGGGCCTTGATCCCAGGATCCTGGGACCATGACCTGAGCCAAAGGCAGAGAGCGCTTAACCGACTGAGCCACCCAGGCACCCCTTCTATTGCATTTATACATAGAAAAAAACATTATAATAGAACAATAATTTTGCTGAATACCATATTTTTTAAAGGAAAGCAAGACTTCTATAAAAAAATCTTAGTTTCTTAGCATCATATAGATATTTAAAACTGCTTTTGATAGTTATGAAACAGGAAATCTCTAAGGCCTCAGGATTTCTTTCTAATTAGTACTTTGATTCCATTAGAAGGATATTATGTTTCTGCCAGTATATAGCAGATATGAATTTCAAGATCTACTGGAAGGAGCTTCTAGAGGACATTTTATAGTTATTCAGTTTTTAGAATTTTGTAAACATTCAAAACTTGCAGTATCTGCCTTATATAATCAAAACATGAGTAAATTTTTTTTTCAAAATCTGATGCAGTATTTAAAATGCTGTCTTAATTGTCTACTAGACCTTGTGATTTTCCATATGTAGCTATTTAATAAGAAACAATATATCACTCAGACACACTGAGTAGCTAAATTATACCTGGAAAATCTGTGGCAATAATAACAAACAGTGGATAGAAATAATGTGCTCATATTATCACATGCATAATATAATTACCGAATAGAGATAATGTACTTATATTATCATATGTAGTGTACATACTATATATATTACTGAAAAAAGATACAGTATTCTTAAGGGTTGGAAAGAGTTTCTGGTTTAGAGGAAGCTGATTTAGAGATGCTTGATATAACATATGACACAATATGGACATTTTCAAAGGCTTCTTCATGTAAATTTAAACAAGCAGGAGGGACTGGCTCTTTATTATGAGTTAATGAAAATAATAAAGGAAACATATTATGTATACATTTTCAAATTGGGTAAATGTGAGGTAAAAATTTATTTCCCATAAATTAAAACAAAATAAAACAAATTCATCATGTTTCTTAGTATTTCAAAATCTATTTTTTTCAAACGCTATGTACTCAGCTACTATCAAATAAAACTTTTCATATTTACAATAGCAATGCATCTCAAAATATAACACAAGGTTATCATCGTGATTCGTGACCCAGTCAAAACCTTGTGCCCTGCCCATGAGCACAACCATTAAGCCCTCTGTGACTCAGTTTTCTTTGCCGTAAAGTCAGCAGACTGGATCGGATGATACCTTACTGTCTCTAATCTGACACAATTTACTGAGTGGTGTTATTGAATGAGGAACATAGGTTCTTGGCAATTCTGAAATATGTTGAATTTGGCAAGTAATTCAAACTTCTGTGAGACTTGATTCATAAACTCTGAAATGGGAATAATAAAGCAGGTAATGAAATAACAAACACGTGTTGAATTTGATTTATTTTTAATGAATTATCTGATTTAGTACTCATAGAAACCTTATAAATGGGAATATGGTTATCACAATTTTGAAAATGAGACCTGAAGAGTATCTAATTTCCCTCTCATTAAATGTGTCAGTAATAAATTAACCTTCTCTCTGGCTCAAAGTAATTCTTTCGCCAAACCACAAAACCTCTTCCTTTCTTTCTTTTTTTTATTTTTATTAGTTTTTTTTTTTTTTTACCTCTTCCTTTCCTAACAGGACCAAATCAGTCAAAGTACTTTACAATTGTAATTCACTATTCAAATATTAAAAATGATGATTTATGCATAGAATAGTTGTAGCCACAGAACTAAGTATATTTCTAATGACAACATTTTCAAATTGCAGTTTTCTGAAAAAATAATGTCAGATTCCTAAATCATCAAATATAACCCATTATCAATGTTTGCTGTGTCAATAAGATATTCTGTATATTAAAATAATATACTAAAAATAATAGGTCACATGCTGGTGTCCAAACATCTTTCTATTTATACAGTTCTTTTAAGATCATACTTTACAAGTAATTTATAAGTTATGGTAATTTAGTAGAAACCTGAGTCTTACAAGGGCTTGTGTAAGACTTCCAAGTGCTTCAAAAGGAATTATACTTTGGGAATTTTAAACTATGCTCATATGATATGCTTTGTAAATGTCACATACTGTTAGACATGTGACAGTAAATAAAATGATCAAGTAATATAAATGAAAAATATCAGCTTCAAATCAGCAGTAGTAAGTAACCAATCTGGAACACCAGATGGAGAATTAACTGCAATTCAATTATCTATATTAAAATGACTCCTAGGTGCAATTGAAAAAGATACAACATAAAAAAAGAGAAATCGACCATATGCAGCTGGTAAAAAAAAAGATTTGTCAATGCAAAATGAATGATTGTTGTACATAAGGCATTTGTTTTGTCATGGGAGATATTTATGAGTGTGATTCTCATCACATTGTATTACTATTGTGAAAAAGTCATTGTACTGTTCTGGTAAATTTGCGATTTGTCCTCTCCTAATTAAAATGGTTACACAAGGAAAAAAATAAAAAAAATAGTTACACAAGGAGAAGATATTTTTATATAAAACAAGTTTTGTTTCCTTACATATTCCATTTGAATTCTATAGTGATGAAGTGTTACTGAAGTAGAGCTCACAGGAAAAGAAGCAAATATATACTATATAAATATGATAAAGAATATTTGGAATCATCGTAATCATAAAATTCAGGTTGAAGCAGCAATGAGGTGCTTTTTTATCGCTTATCACATAGATAAGGATAATTGAATTGATAGTGTCCAATTGTAGTATTGGTGTGGGCAAATTGGGACTAGTATAAAATTAATGGAAATATGAATTTACAGCATATCTGAGAGCAGTTTAGAAGTAATGAACATATTTTAACATGCTCATTTACTTTGGATCAGCAATTCCAGTTCTGGGAAGCTGCCTGTCAGAAGTATGCTTAATTACCCACAGTGATGTATGTACAGAGGTATTTGTTGTAACAATATTTATAGTAGGTGATGCTTAGAAAATTCTGGGTTATTTCCTGGTATTGGCGAATATTTTAAAATAAAAGTTAATAGAAGAAGTCTACGATGGCAGCATAGGAAAACCCTGAACTCACCTTCTCCCAGAAACAAACCAAATTCATGGCTACATATGGAATAAATCCCACTGAAAAAGAACTAAAAACTAGCTGAACAGCTCTCTCCACAGCAAGGGATGTAAAAGGGCCACATCTAGATGGTAGGAGAGGCAGAGACATGATCTCACCAAAAACCCCACCTCTAGCATGGGTAACTGAGGGATCTCAACGTTCCTGAGCCTCTCCTTAAGGTATGAGGGGTTTGTGCTCGACATTGGGAACCCCAACTCTTGGGACCTGCACTGGAGAAAAAAGGCCCCCCAGAGCGCTGGCTTTGGAAACCAATGGATTTCACATCCAAGACACTTTGGGGTCTGTGGGAATCTGATCTATTTCTTTTGAGATCATTTATGGACTCAGCTGTCCCAGGACCCAGTACAGAGGCAGCGGTTTGGAAGGTGACTTGATCGTATATGAAGGAGATTCATTTGTTAAACTTAAAGAAACTGCTGGAGGGACAGGAGCAAGTGGGACTTTCTTTGGGGATGGAGGTGCCAGTGAGTGCCATTTTGGCACTCTCCCTCTCGCTTGCTAGAGCAGGCAGGCGCATCCAGATGCCACAAGCTTCCTGCCCCAGTGCTCTTTCCTGCCTCATTAAAGAGAAGAGCGTGCCCTGCCCTACTGGTGTTGGACAGCCTTGCTAAACAGGTGGTGGGCACAGTCCACACAAGGGACACCTCTTGACTGCCTGGCCCTGGTGGCCAGAAGAACTTGTGTTTCTGGGCCCAGAAGACCATAACAATGAGAAGACAGTGAGGCAGGCTACCACACCCAGGGCATTGCACAGACAATAGACAAGAGCACACCTCCCATCTGCCTGTATAAAAGGTCCATCTAATCTGTCCTGGAGCTTCAATCTGAGGGACAAGCTTCAGAACCGCCACACATCTAGAGGCTTCAGAACTGCTCTCAGAGAACATAGGGAAAGAGACACCGTCTTTGAGACTTCCCTTGGCCTCACCACAGCTTCCCAGAAAGGGGCTTATGCAATCATCTGAAGCACTGATTTTTGCCGCTGATGCCAAGGAGACACCTCCAGATCTCCTTGCCTGGAAATGAACAGGACCTATGACTGAGGTCACACAGGACTGTATATATTTGTATTCTTTACAAGCTGCTGCTCAAAGGTCTGGTTTCCAATCAGCCCTGAAACTGACAGAGGTTGCTTCCTCTGGAACACTGGCAGGTCTTGGCACATCCTCAACACCAGGGACCTATCCAGAATAAGTCAGGTGGCTTAGGCAATCACAAATGTTCAAGAGGCAACCAGGAGCTAGGGCACAAAGCCATTCCTTTAAGATCTGGAGAGGTTGCTGTTTCACTTATTACAAGAAATAAACAGAGCATCAAGCAAAATGAGCAATCTGTTCCAAACAAAAGAACAAAACACCCTAGAGAGCCTACTTTCAGCAAATTCCTAAAGGCAGAATGGCAGCAAGTTCTGCCGGTGCAGCATCACAGCAAGTTCTCTGACCTCCAATGAGCCGAGACCCGTCCCTCTGCAACAAGGTAGGATCTCAGACCTGACGTTATGGTGGGGGGAGGTTATCTTTGCCCCCCATCTCAGCCCTAGGGGACTCCTCCGTCACATCAACCCACTGCCATGGTTCATAATTTTTCAATGTTAAACTTTCCCTGTTCAAATCACTGCGTATTTTTTTGTTTCCTCATTGGAGCCAGATTGGTAAGAGTTTTGTTTGAGTTTTAGGAGTTAAGGCCTAATTGGAATTGCCTGAAGAGAGACAGGGAGAGGAGGAATTGGAGAACTGACTGTGAATAACTCTTTTGAGGGGGCGCCTGCGTGGCTCAGTTGGTTAAGTGCTCAGGTCATGATCTCAGGGTCCTGGGATTGAACCTCAGTCAGGCTCCCTGCTCAGCGGGGAGTCTGCTTCTCCCTCTACCCCTTCCCCTGCTCATGCTCTTTTTCTCTTGCTCTCAAATAAATAAACAAAAATTTAAAAAGTAAATAACTCTTCTAAGGAAGATTGTTTTGCTATAAAGGGGAGAAAGAAATGTGGCATTAGACACAAGAGAGTAATGGTCCAAACCACAGAATTTTTTTTTTTTTTTTTTTTTTTAGGATGGGAGAAATGGCATCACTAAACGTAGTGCTACAGTAAAGACTCACAACTACTTCTTCCATAATTCAAATACTTGCATCAGGATATTGATCTAGCAGAAAAAATAAATTATATTTATTGAAATGTAATGCATATTCCCCATGTGAATGTAATTAGAATATGCATCTATATATTTCAGAAAAAAGTAAAATGTTTAAGCAACTCTCTATATAACTAAAATAAAAAATATGAATACTGAAGCCACTTAATAAATAATTCAAAGGTGATGTAAATTCCATGTGACCAGGGACACTTTGGATGGTAACTGTTGTGACCTAAGACCTAAGTGGGGAGACACTCGGGAGATACCTGATAGATGAGTGGAAACATTTTTTGATTTTCCCTTATGTGCACCCTCCTCAGGATGCCTTGGACATTTCCTGTTTTGACAAAATATCCAAATTGATATAAAATATCCAAATTAAACCACAATAAATAAAATCAATATCTTGGTGTGTTTAAGCATCACTGAAACTTATTTTACTGTAAAGATCAAGATTTAAACTTGAAATTTAATATATCTGTATTAATATATATGCTATTTAACTATATTCTGACATGAAAAAATGAAGGATGGAAGAGGCCCTTTATTAGCATAAATGACATATTACTCTATTAATAAACTGAAAGCACAAATAAAAAAGAATACACATAGGTTATTTATATATAACAAATATATATGTATTTATTCATATATATTTATATATAGCTTTCACAGAGTATTTAAATTTAACTTTGTATAGAAAGATTTTTATTATAATGGTATTAGGATCTTTGTAAACTTCATTTCCATAAGCAAGTTTTACAAAGATCACTTCCAGTTTAATAAACAGAAGTATGAGTTTTGATCAGAGTGACCCTGTCAATGAAATGGGGAAACATATACTAAATGTTTTCAAAGCTAAATAAACGGTATTTGCTAAGAAAGGCATGGACTTCACCATGTCAATAACAACAACAGATAAGTAAGCAATTCAGCTGGCTTCCTGAGACATGGAAACCATTTTCCTAAAAGCCCTTGACAATTTTGTGGATAATTTTAGAGAGCAGGTTCGTTGATGTTGTTGTTTGTTTGTTTACTTTAGGTAAAATAACTCAGTTAATTTTAAAAAAGAGTTACTGAAAGTTATATCACATGTATCATCATCTTCACTAAAGAGTGAGGGAATTATTTATTCATTCATTTTAGACACTTTATCAGAAGAATAGGTATTTCTGAAAGCATATATATTCAAACAAAAATATATTCTGTATTTGGATACTTTTAGTGGGAAAGTAAGTTATATTAATTTTGTAAATAGTGAGTCTTATTCCTAGGCTTTTTTTTTTTTGTAATCTACAAATGTAAACACCCAACAAAATTTATCACAGTTAAATCTGAACTTGCTATTTAAATGTATTCCATGTCATTTCCAAAAAATTTACCTCTGCCATTTTTTTCTAGACCACCAAAATGTCTTACCTGAACTCATCATTAACCTTCTAATTACCCTTCGTATTTTCTCCTTTGCTTCATACTGTCTAGCCTCTCTATAGCTGTCAAATTTATTTTTAATACAGAGGTCAAATCATGTCAATTCTCTGCTAAAAAAAAATGCCATCTCTCTCAGAATCAAATATAAAATCTTAATATGACTTAAAAGACTGCAAGATCTTATTTCCACAATCTCTCTGTACTTTTCTCTTACCAATCTTCCCCTTACAAGCGTAGATGATCTCTTTCCAGTACCAAAAACACAAAAATTGTCCTCATCCTTAGGGCCATGACACTTACTGTTCCTTTAGACTGCGAATCTTTTCCTTTACAGATATCATAATAATCTCCTCTTTCACTTCAGTCAAGTCTCCGCTCAAAAATAATTTTAACAAAGAAATCTCCCCTGAACAGTTGACTGAAATAGCAATGCCACTCTCCGTTCACATCACTCTTTCTTTTCTTACAAGCCTTTATTAGACTTCATGCCCCCTCTCATTCTTTCAAATAGTTTTTTTTTAATTTTAATATCTTGCTGTGTATTTATTTATGTTTATGTATTATCGTCAGAATTAAATCTTCATGAGGCCAGAGACTATTCCTAGCACATCAAAAAAGGTCTAGAAAACAATACTTCTTTAATTTATATTAGTTGGGTAAATTAATTATTTTCCTGTTTCCTATTTCCTAGGAATTTACTTTGCCAAGGGATACAATAAAATTGTTAGACATGGGGCAACTGGGTGGCACAGTGGGTTAAGCGTCCAACTCTTGGTTTTCTGCTCAGGTCATGATCTCAGCGTGGGGAGGTTGAACCCCTGTCAGTTTGGAGTTTGGAGTTTCTCTCTCCCTGTCCCTCTGCCCCTCCCCCACCAAAATAAATAAATAAATCTTTTAAAAAATTGTTACAATTAACACATATTTTCATTAACTCAGGACCTCAAATAAATTATAGCAAGTGAGAGGGCACTAAGTAGTAGATCTAAAGGAAGTCCATATCAGATACAAAGGAGATATTAGAGTCTTTATAGTTTCATTTTTTATATATGGCATGAGGTAGGGATTGAAATTTATTTTTCCCTTTACGGAAACAATTATTGCAGCACCAGTTGGAAAGTTTTCCTATTTCCTATTTATTTCTGTGGGCTCAAAAATAGATCACCACATAAGTGTGTGTGTCTATTTTATGACAGTTTCCTTTGTTCATAGCTGTCTTGTCTATCATTTGCCTGCAGTATAGAGGTCTGTTGCTGTGGCTTCATATTAAGTTTTAAAATCATTAAGCATAGTAAGTTTTCAGGTAACTCTTGTTCTTTTCCAATAGTTAAAATATTTAAACTTTCTGTATAAATTTTAGAATCTGCTTGCTAATTTCTATTTAAAAATCCTGCTGTGAATTAGCTTGGATCTGTAGATTAATTTGGGGGATAAATGACATCTTAACAATATCTAGTTCCTATCTAGTCTCTTGGAAATATTTTCTAGTTGTTGGTGCATAAGTGTTATATATTCTGCATTAAATTTATTCCTAAGCATTTTAGGTTTTTGACCTATTGCAAATAGAGTTTTAAATACTTCTTGTTACTGTACAGAAAAATATACTTGATCTTTGTGTATTGGACGTGTGCTCTGCCTCATTGCTACATTCATTTAATAATAATAATAACTTTTTAAATATTCCTTAAGATTTTCTACATAGTAAACTCTGCTAGGACTGCTTCTAGGGCTAGAAACATTGAAAATATTTTGTTTCCAAAACTTATCTATTTTATTTCTATTTCCATATATATTTTAATAGTTTAGGCCTCCAGGAAAATATTGAATAGAAACTGAAAAAGTAAACATCCATGTTTGATTTCTATTTTTAGGGAGAATTATTCAATATTACATCATTAAGTATGATTTCAACTGTAGGTTTTCATAAGTGCCACTCGTCATACTGAGAGAGTTCCCTTCTCTTCTTGTTTTGCAATTTTCTTTTTAGGTAATGCACTTTGTTGTTAATTTTGTCAAATGATTTTTCTATGTCTATTAATATAGTTTATCTAGTTCATCTCCAATATTCTGTTAATATGGCCTATTGCATTCATTGAATTTCAAATTGAGAACTAAGGTTAATGTAATTTATTTTTATATGTTGTTACATTTTCCCTGTAAAGCTTTATTAAGGATGTTTACACTTACTTTCATAATGAATATTAGACAGCAATATTATTTTCTCGTGACATATAAATATTAGAACTTTGCTACTCTCATAAAAAGAGTTGTACAGAAAAGAATGACATGATCAGTTTGAATTTGGAAAATTACTCATGTTTTAATGTGGAAACTGAATTGAAGAAAAATGAGTTGATTCAAAGATACCAATTAGGAACAGTGAAAATCAGAGATGATATCATTTTGAATCAAAGGGATTGAGAGATTGTAATATACTGAGTAGACAGATTGGAGATATGTTGGGTATCAGTGAAAGTTGGAGAAGAGTCAAATTCCTGGCACTAAATAATCTTAAAATATCCTATTATGTGATAGTATATTAAATTTTATATATTAAACGTTATTTGAATACACCATTTGTAATTTTTTGTATTTCCCATTTTCATTGTTATGATGAACTTTCTAATTCTTAACATCTGCTACCATTTATATGCATAATTTATTTTTCAAGGTTTCTTATATGATTTTAATTATTTATAGAGTGCTTGAGATGTAAAATTAGAATACCTTAACATTTTTTTAAATTTTTTAAATTGATAAAAATCATGTATATACTCTTCTCTCTCCGGTTTTTCATTTATGTTCTGACTCCATTTCCACTCCTCACTTGTGGCAAGAATGTTTTAGCCATTTAATCAGCATATTATTAAAAAAGAAATTCCTGCTTAAGTAGTAACTACAACTCAAATAAATTTATGGGAAGACCACAATAGAGAAAAAAGGTATAGTCTTCTGTAAGAAAAAATAAAATAAAATAAAAAGACAAAAATGAAAACAAAAAGCACTTATGAGCAAAAGTTCAGTAATGATGGCAATAAACAGAGTCCTTCTAGACCATTTACCTTCACTCAGGCTGGAAAGAAAAACATTTCATAACTCCTATTTTGTATAAATATGTTTTCCACAGCACATTTTAATGCATTATTGCCTTTCTTCTTCAAAGGGAGTTTTGGAGGGGTAGGATATAAATAAGATCTGAAAAGGCCCCAACTAATGCCATCTACAAGTGCATTTGGAACCTTTGTCAATAGGAAAAGGCAATAGATCAGCTGTCTCTGAATAAACCTGCACTGTGCTTAGGAAATGACTGGTATCTCTACCACACTGTTAAAGTTTTTTGACCCTGTACTCGTTTGGTTGTAGTGTTCTTCTTTGAGATTCAAGACAACACAGTACAATCTCCTTATGTTTCTGAGAGTAAAGATAATGGTAATGATCACAAGGATAGCAACATAGTTACCATCATAATCATTGTAAATATAATAGAGATTCCAATCTATTTCTGAAGTTTTTTTTTTCAATATGCCAGAAGCTTGTAAAGGTGCTACATTGTTTGCAATAAAACTTAGAAAGGAGCTTAATTTCAGCTCTGCAGTAAAATCTTGACATAACCATCATCTGTTAGTTTGTATATAATTTAAAACTTTCCATAACACATAAAGATTTTGAAGATTAGAGCAGTAAACTTATAAGGTTCTATCCTGATGATGTGTATTTTTATATATTTTGATATGTTTTTCAAATTATAGTATTATAACATTTTTGTGGTATGCAGGTGGCTATGCTCAATTTCATGCTTAAATTAAACACAATAAAATGATAGCACGCTCTTCTAAATATGTTTTTTATTACATTGATGGCTTCATAGCTCATGATTATTTTGTATTTCCTAATGTAACCTTTTTTGCAAGGCAATTATTTAGAATTCTCCCAGCCTAAATATTTTAAACTATGTAGAAACATTAAAAACTGTTTTACCAATGCCATTTACTCTAAAACTTTATTAAGTTCCAATCTTGATAGAATTGGCAAAGGAACAGGTACAAATATGCATAAGATTTTCCTTGAGAAACATGGAAAAAAAACCTATTTTTTGTTGGTTTGAAATACATTTAGAGGTACATTAAATTTTATCTTCAATGTAAACCAGGGTATAAGATTTTTGTTGTATGGTTAAAGAACAGACTCTGAAGCCAATTGTTTATCTTGAAATTTTTCCACTACCATTTTATGCGAAACTTTCAATGCATTTCTTAACTTTCTTGTGCCTCAATTTCTCACATTCTTTAGAGAAAGAAAAGACAAGAAGAAAAAAGAAAAGAAAAGGAAGGAAGGAAAGAAAAAAAGGAAAAAAGAAAGGAAAAGAAAGAAAGAAAGAAAGAAAGAAAGAAAGAAAGAAAGAAAGAAAGAAAGAAAGAGGGAGGGAGGAAGGAAGGAAGGGAGAAAGGGGGAGGGAGGAGGGAAGGAAAAAGGAAAATAGAAAATAAGTGCATTTATCTGATAAGAATTCTGTGAGAGCAAAATGGATTGTGTGGAGAACTTGGCCTTATACAAAGTGTGGACTATATAAATGTATACTCTTCGAACTTCTACTACTATAAGGCAGAGATGGCCATCACCTTTAATGGATGAACAATTTTATGATGATAGAAATTATGACTTATTCAAAGTCAAATAGTTAATGCATTGCTTAGAAAATATTAAAATCTACATTTCACTTTAGTTATGTAAAGTAAGTTTTTATGAAATAAATTTTTTTCTGTATTTAATGAGATACTGAAATTGGCAATTAATTCCAATAATTTACCACATGAGTGATTTCTCCAGGTTGTTGATCACCTATAAAGATTATCATTTTAAATTGTATCCGAAAATAAAATAATCATCATGATATACAATCACTTTAGAGCACAGGTGAGAAAGTTGAAAAGATTTTACAAAAGAAGTAGCATCAAGTTTATGCTGGATTATAAACTGATTAAAATTGGGATTTTAAATCAAATATATGTCTTTTTATGCCATGCTTCTGCCACCGTCTATGAATGACTTTGGGCAAGGTATCTAACTTCTCTAAATCTTGGTTCTATCATCTGAAAAATGAAAACAACAAAAACATATTCTTCATTGTGTGTTAACTAATTCAGTTGTCTTTCCCAGCAATATATTCATAATTGGGTATCTAAACATGCCTGGGATATTTATTGCAGCATTATTTATAACAGTAAAAAGTATCATTGAATATATGGATATATCTTTTTTTGATAGGGGAAATTATTTTAACAACATCTCTAAATAGGTGAAGGAGAGTAAGAGTACAATTCCCATGATGAGCACTGAGTAATGTATAGAATTATTTAATCAGTGTATTGTACACCTGAAACTAATATAACACTGTATATTAACTATACTACAATTAAAATTTAAAAACTTAATTAAAAAAGGAAAATTAAAGGAAAAAATCTCAAGCACACTAGGAAGAATAGTTGTTATTTAAAAAATAAAAACAAATCTATACTAAAAAACCGGCTTAAGTATTTCTTTTAAATCTATACTAAAAAACTGGCTTAAGTATTTCTTTTAAAAGTCCTAAGACTTTTAGCTCTAGGAAACAAATTGAGGGTTGCTGGAGGGGAGAGCGGTGGGAGGATGGGGTAACTGGGTGATGGAGATTAAGGCGGGCAAGTGATGTAATGCGCACTGGGTGTTATACACAACTGATGAATCACTGAACTCTATCTCTGAAACTAATAACTATATGTTAATTAATGAATTTAATCATGTTATTTAATTATGTTAATTTAATTTAAACATTTAATATGTTAACTAATCGAATTTTAATAAAATAAAATTTAAAAAATAAAATGAGAGATAGGAAATAATGCTTACTTTCATCATCTTTATACAACTTTATACTGGAGAAAACTGGAGTTCTTAGCAAATGCAGTAAGACATAGATAAATAGATGATGATAATAGATGATAGATAGATGATAGATAGATAGATAGATTGATACATAGAAAGAAAGACAGACACGAAATGGGGTGCCTGTGTGGCACAGTTGGTTAAGTGCCTGACTCTTGGTTTTGGTTCAGGTCACATACTCAGGGTCTTGATATCAACCCCCAAGTTGGGCCCCACCCTTGGCATGGAGCCTATCTAGGATTCTCTCTCTCCCTCTTTCTCTGCCCCTCCTTGCCACCGTTCTTTCTCTCTCTCTCAATCTTTCCCTAAAAAAAAAAAAAAAAAGACCTAGAAGTATATAACATCAGAAATAATAATAAAATAACCTACTATATTTCAAAGATTCATAGTTGTCTTTGTAGAAAATTTCCTGAAAGGATGCCAAAACTTTAAGTAATTTGCTGTATGCTAAGTACATGTAAAAACATAAATGGCATTTCTCTACATGGATATTAAGTATTTAGAAAGAATCCTGCAAAAAGGTGCAACACTTTGATGAGAAAAACTAAAAATCGTGCAACAGTTTGACATGGATATTTCTTTACAAGTTGCTCAGAACCCATGTAAAATGAGAAGAAGTACTATATTTATAGATAGGAAAATTTAGCATTGTAAATGTATATAATTCTTACCACATTAAGCTACAAATTAAATGTAATTCTAACAACAATAACTCCTACCTTCTTTGTCAGACTTGATCAGGTGATTCTAAAATGTCTATGTGAGAGGAAAAAGTTAACGATTACCAAGACTCGGGTGCCTGGGTGGCTCAGTTGGTTGGGCGACTGCCCTCGGCTCAGGTCATGATCCTGGAGTCCTGGGATCCAGTCCCGCATCAGGCTCCCAGCTCCACAGGGAGTCTGCTTCTCCCTCTGACCTTCTCCCCTCTCAAGCTCTCTCTCACTCTCTCTCTCAAATAAATGAATAAAATCTTTAACAAAACAAAAACAAAAACAAAACAAACAAACGAAAAACAATTACCAAGACTCTCCCAAAGAACAGTTTCTATCTCTGAAACAAGGCACATATGTGACATTTAATCCATGACACAATTTCCTTTACTATCACACAGAGAATTATATTTTTATAATAAAATACTAAATGTTTGTATTAGTTACCTACTGTTGCAGAGTAATTGTTCTGCCACTTATCAGGAAAAATTCATTATTAGCAGTCATAGTGGTATTTTAAACTGCAAAAATGACAAATCTTTATTGAAGTAAGGTAGTCCAGTGGGTAGGTCTGAGAAAGCACAAATGGGTTGGTCAGGGCGGTAAGAGCCTCCACCACATTGCCTATGCATTCCTCAAGCTCTGTTCCACTCATTGAGATGTCCATCTTTGTCATTATCAGCTCCAGTTTTATTTTCAAAGATTTTTTATTTATTTATTTGAGAGCGAGAGAGAGCTCACAAGTGAGTGGGAGGAGCAGAGGGAGAGGGAGAAGGAGACTCCCCACTGAGCACGCAGCCCCACACAGGGCTTGATCCCAGGACCCTGAGACCATAACCTGAGCCGAAGGCTGACGCTTTACCAACGGAGCCGCCCAGGCGCCCCTCAGCTCCAAATCTTTCCTTTTCCCTCATTTGTTTGACTTTCTGCTCCAGGAACTGCCTGTCCCTGATCACAGACATGGCCATCTCCAGATTGGAATTTTGTATCTTCTTTTTCTCCTTCTCCTTCACGTCTTCGCTGACTAGCTCCAGGCCCGCAAGACTCTTAAGTTCCATGCTTCTCGAGAGGCTGCTCTGGTTCCTTGAGTCTGAAATCTAGATGTGACTTAGCTCGGTGGTTCGGGCTTAGGGTCTGTCAGGAGGCGAAAGTGAAAACTGTTGGCTGAGACTGCAGTCTGTGAAGTTGATAGTTGGGCTGAAGGATCTGCTTCCAGGCTTACTCATAATTATATTGGCAGAAGGCTTCAGTTCCTCACCAGGTGGGTCTCTCCACCGCACTGCCGACAACATGACGTCCTCTAGAGCAATGATAAAAGAGAGACAGAAGGAGTGAGCACACGAGTATGTCCCCAAGGAACCAAACAGGAAGACTACAAAGGGTTGTGAATTTCAGGGAATGGTAATTGGCATCCTGGAGGTTGGCTACCACATTGCTTAACAAAAATGAAATGTCAATTGAGTTTTCAAAAAATTCCTAAACCTGGGGCCGCCTGGGTGGCTCAGTGGGTTAAAGCCTCTGCCTTGGGCTCAGGTCATGATCTCAGGGTCCTGGGATCGAGCCCCGTATCGGGCTCTAGCCCCGTATAGGGCTCTCTGCTCAGCGGGGAGCCTGCTTCCCCCTCTCTCTCTGCCTGCCTCTCTGCCTGCTTGTGATCTCTCTCCCTCTGTCAAATAAATAAATAAAATCTTAAAAAAAAAATTCCTAAACCAGTTTTACAGGAGAATTTTCTGTTCCTTTATGTATTCGTATATCATAAAAAAAATTACCCAGAAAGCAGTTTCTTTCAGCATATAATTTTCAAGGTTGAAAAAATATAGAAAAATATTTCAAAGAAATGCATGTTCATTTCTTTCAGTCTACTCACTTAAACTGATAACCAATTAGACAACAGCGAGTAAAGACTTACAGGATGCATTCATTCATACCAATTAGCGCTGGGATTCCCGAAACAATAAAAAATAATTCTCTTCATTTTTTGGCTTCTGAGCCACTAAAATGGCAAAGAATAAACAAAAAGTCCAAAATACTACCTTATTTGCTGATTATGCTAATGTTGGATAATCTAGGTTAGCAAGTGGACTTGTAATTAACTCTACCACTGAACAAACATACCCATTGACTACTGGCCTTATTCTACCACTGCTTTCTCCCACACATGGGCTGGGTGTTGAGGAATCCCTGTTATAGATTGGAACAACAGAGAAAATGTGCAGTTGTTACGGACAACTCTTTCTATGACAGAAAGGGTTACTACTCATAGAATCGTGATTTTCTCTTCCACTCATAGGTAAATTATCTACTATTTCCTCAATAAAGGTGTGAGGTTATGTCCTGTTTTATTAGTGAGTAAACTCTCAGAGAATGTAAGACACAAAGCAGTGGAAACAATAGTGAAGTTGCTTTAAGTGTTAAAAGATAAGGTTTTTCAGCCAGCCCTAAGTGTGACTGATTGCTGTATCTTGTAGGGTCCTGAGAAGCCAACTGATTATGTCTCAGGAAAGACAGTTTGTGGAGGAAAGGGGAATAATGTAACTAAGACTTCATGTCTCCTATTGGTTACTGGTTAGCCTATGGGTTCTTACTCTACTTTCCAAAGGTTAATGCCATGGGTTGTTAAATCCACTGTCCTTCAACATGTGTGCCTAAACAACCCCTGAACAGAAACCCAGAGCCTATGCTTCAGTATCAACAGGAAAGCCTCACAGGATAGGAAAGAGATATTGGGCAGGAATGGGGCAGGTTTACTGTCCTTACTACCTGATTATTATTCCTATCTCACCTTTGGTAAGCAACCCAGCCCCTGGATTTGTAACATGTATCTATTATAATCATAATGAGCATCCATGAGGGCATAAAAATTTTTCTGTCTTCCTTCCTTAATGAATCGTTCCGATTTCTATGTTACTTACAACTATTTTCATGGGGATTTTTTTTGGGGGAGGAAGGGGGCAATTAAATAATTTTAAATTTCAAAATTTTGCATTGTCATCCTAAGGGTATATCAAGTAAGTATTTACTAAAACTTTTCATATTTTTGGCATTTTTTTGTAGCACTGAAATGTATATCATCTGTGGTTCTTAGTATAGAAATCTTACAATTAAATATACATTTACCTTAACTTAGATTATTTTTACTGTTTAATAAAAATTAAATCTAGGGGCGCCTGGGTGTTTCAGTTGGTTAAGCTTCTGGCTCTTGATTTCAGCTCAGGACCTAATCTCAGGGGTGGTGGGATCGAACCCTTCCTGGAGCTCAGCACTCAGCTCTGAGTCTGCTTGTCCCTCTCCCTCTGTTCCTTCCCTTGCTCGCATGATCTCCCTCTGTCTCTCTCTCTTTATTTCTGTCTAAAATATATAAATAAATAAAATCTTTAAAAAAATAAATTCTAATTTGGAAAACTCCAAGATGGGGAGATTATGTAAAAGAGACCTTTTAAAAGGGTTAATCAGATAATGTAAAAGATGATATTTTTCTAAATTTACAAAATCAACTTCCATCAAAGGAATTAAAACCATTCTTTTTTTTTTTAAATTAATGTTTCCTTTATGTCAGATAGAAGCTAAAAAAATAGTGCTAAAATAGAAACTCACATCCCCTGGAGCATCCACTAGGTGTCTGATTCAGTTTTTGTAACTCCATTAAGTAACTGTTGTTCTTTTCTAAGTTTTATTTTTGTCGTTTGGTCATTTGAGATAATAAAGAATACTGGACAGGATATAAATGGAACTTTAGGTAGTAGGACTGAGATTTCAAGGTTTTTGTGTGTGTGTGTACTAGACTCTGCTACATATGTATACATATACACTGACTCTTGTTTCTATTCTTTTGATTTGGTCTCTTATATTCTGAATCTTTAAACAAATGTTTCTCAAATGCTTAGAATAGTCATAGGACACAAAAAAGAAAGAAGCTACCATTAGAAGCCAAAGAATTTACCAACTATTGGTAAGAAACATATAGTAAAAGAAAACACACAGAAACAAACACATAAAAAATAACAATTTTCATGGCGGGATATGTACAAAAATAGTAGACCACAAAGGTTAAATTTATCTTTGAGAGGCAGTAAATGAACTGTTTGGGAATGTTCAGCAATTTCTTTATAGAAGAAAAAATATGAATATGTTTTTGGAAGTTGGATAGGAATTCACAAAGCAGAAAACTGGAGAAAATCCAATTATGGCAGAGAGAAATAACAATTTTATTCAGAGACATTCAATCTGTTTTATGTTGTTAGAAAGTAAAGTTGTTTAGTTCCTTTTTAGTCTCATATTCTTTAAATATTATCTTCAATTAATCTCTGCAAATTAGATGCCATTATGATACTATTAAAAATGTGAATCACAAATATGACTTGAAAAGCTGCAGGTGTAGGAGAATCTGCAGTAATAGTTTGAATAAAAATAGCCTACCCTACATTTCAGACATTCATGCAACATTTAATTTACCTTTTTACCTCTTTTCTTAAATATTAATATCTAAATATGTTAAAATACTTTTGTCTCCAAAGATTCTAAAATTATAATAATTAGTGACATATATTCCTATTTTCTACTTCATTACACAAATGATTTCAAGAGATTCTCAGTAAATCTCATAATCCTGAGTTTAGTTGACCCTTAATCGAATCTTTTCATCTCTTCTTACTCCTTTGTTCCCCATATACTTGTGTTTTAACCTCATTTTTTAAAAATAAAACTGTTACTTTCTATCAAGTTATCAATTTTCAACCTTAAAGATTTTTTAAATTTATTTATATATAGAGAGACTGAGACAGAGTGAGAGAGAGAGAGCACAAATGAGGGCAAGAGGCTGAGGGAGAGGGAGAAGGAGAGCCTGGGATCATGACCTGAGCTGTAGACAAATGCTTAACTGACTGAGCCACCCAGGCACCCCCCAACTTTCAGTTTAATCCCACACAACAGGGCCTTAATAGTTCATAATCTAATTACTCTTTGGTCATACCGTCAGATGACTTGCCTCCTTATGCTTCTAGAGAACTGATCTTTATCACTCATCATCCTTGGACTATTTGTCTTCTTTCCTTTCAATTTCAGGAAAGAATGCTGAGTGTTTCTGAGCATTCATCTGAAGTACACAAACCAGTACTACCAGAAATTTATTCTCTTCAATTCAAAATGACCTCTGTATCCTTTTCTATATTTTACAAATAATATAGAACAGGACAGTTTGAGATCCTAATACAGGGTATTTAGAGCATGAGATTTGAAGTCAGAATAGTATGCAATAGAAATTCATCTCCTTTACTCAATTTACCATTATCTATGTACTTAGTAAGCCTCTAAGTCTTGATCTGGGAGTGAAAACGTTATAAAATAATATTTGAATCAAGCGTAAATGACATAGTGGAGGTTGTTTTTAACACTCAGTGTATGTTAGATAATATTACTCTTACTATTATTACCCACAGTGGCTATTCACAAACTTCCTCACTCTTGGAATGTGATTTACTCCATTAGTTCTACAATTAATCTTGTCATTTGAATATTTCTAATACCTCAGTGAAGAAATAGGATGCATTTTTAAGAGAACTCTATGAACGTTCTTCCCTTTTGTGTACATTATCTGTATCTAGACTTTTTAAAAAATTATTTATTATTTATTTATTTATTTTTATCGTTATTTTAGAGAAAGAGAGAGAGAGAGCTCATGAGTGGGGGAAAGTGGAGGAATGAGGGAGGACAAAGGGAGAAAATCTTAAGCAGACTCCATGCTTAAGGTGGAGCCTGAGAAGGGGCCCCATCTCAGGACTCTGAGATCATGACCTGAGCTGAAGTCCAGAGTCCAGTGGTTAACAGACTGAGTCACCCAGGCCCCCTTTTATTATTTAAATGGACAAATACATATGATTCTCTGGCTGACCTCTTTATTTGTGCTTTACGTCCCATGTCTATTAGTCTTTAGGAAACTGCCTCATTACATCCCTGCTACTTTTTTTATTTTGGTGGCGGGAGCAGCTGGTAGTTCTGTATCTTTTAAATTTGATCAAGTCTATAAACTGATCACATTTTTTAAAACAAAATAACAATAGCAGAAACTGCCCTCAAGTCTCTATCTTATCAGCTATCATGTATACCTAGCCTCTTCCTTAACACACCATTTGCACACATAATTTTTCTCCATTCTCATGCACTATTCCTGCACTGCTTTCAGCCTTCTTTTCTTATTCCATTATAACTCTATTAAAACGACCAACAGCACAGGTGATTCTGTTGCTGCTATATCTTTAAGTACCTACCTCTATTTAAGATCTTCTCTTTATTCCACAGACACAGGCATACTTGTTTTATTGTACTTTGTGTTACCACCGTGCTTTGCAGATACTGCATTTTTTTTTTTTTTTTTTTTTTTTACAAATTGAAGATTTGTGGTAACCCTGCATCAAGCAAGTCTATCAAGGCCATTTTTCCAACAGCAGTTTCTCACTTCAGGTCTATGTCACATTTTGGTAATTCTTGCAATATTTCAAACTTTTTCATATTATTGTATTATTATATTTGTTATGGTGATCAGCGATTATGACTCAAAAGCTGAGATGATGGTTAGCATTTTTTAACAGTAAAGTAATTTTTTTAATTAAGTACACACATTTTTAAGATATAATGCTGTTGTATACTTAATAGATGACATGGTTATTTTTAATAGTATAAAAGCTTAAGTTATGTCCAGTTATACTGAAAGTTAATAAACATGTGTAATTAACTTTGGGAGAAAACATCCTTTTTAAAATTAGTACATAATTAAGGATGTAATCATCAATCTCTCATCATCCTTGAAACCTTTTTTTTCATGTTCTAGATAATAACTTTATTTAATTTCTTCTTTCATCCTGACTCTTTGAAAGGCTTTCAGAAACTCTTTTCCCAATCCTCAGGTATTACTTTTAATTATCGGAAATTTATATCTAACTTTCTACTGCAGATTTGAGCTGCCTACAAAGTCATTTCAAACTCGTTATGTATGGACTAAATTTGTTTGCTTCTTACACCATGCTCCTTGACCATACTCAGCTCCTTCTTGTCTCAAGACTGTTTGCTTCACCCTTGCTGTTCCACTTGGTGGAATTCTCTTACTCTATAATGTAGATTGTGTTTCTGTTCAGAACATCCCCTTTTCTTCCTTATCAGGCCTATTCTCATAGGACTTTACCTTAGTGCCTCTCAATATGGCAGGAAAATTCTTCCCACTTTATTCATGCTAATCTAATGATATTCTTTCTTTTGCAAATGAAATGACATATACCAAATCTGAGCAGATTCTGTAAGTAGTATACGACTGTTTCCTTTTTATTTATTTTTTCAATAAACTCAAGAATAGTTGGTTCCAGTTGGAAGCTCCTTTTTCATCCTGAGTCCTACAGTGAAGCAACATGAAACGGCGTCTCTAAAATCAGAACTGGCAGGTAGTAAGTGTGCTGCAGTTAATTGTTTACTTATTGACAAACCAGTCTCTTCTTTTACATATGGTCCTTATTTAATCAATATCATCATTATATATACTCAATTATCTAAACCTAAAATATAGAAATTGTTCATTACCTCTCTGTTAAGTTATCATGTGCAGTTAATATTCTTTATAAGAAATAAGGGTAAAAACATAGACTCTGGAGCTAACTATTTAGATTCGAATCACAGTTCTGCCATTAGCACTATGGCCTTGGGAAAGTTACTTAAACTCTCTATGTTTCAGTTTCCACATTTTGTAATTAGAATTTTTTTATACTTCAATTTCCACATCTTATAATAGTTCACAAATGTTTACTATTATCAACATTGACTCTATCTATTTATTTTCCTTCGTATCCCTCTACTTGTCATCATCACCCTGAATTAGTTAGGTTTCCATCATTTCCATTTTAAATATAGAATGATTTTGTAACAGATATACTCAGCAGCCTTGATCTTTCATCAGTCCATTATTTCATTATAAAAAAAAACAATCTTTCTAAAATACCATACTGATCAAATTACTCTTCCCCTTAAAATATCTAAAGAGAGGGTCCAAAATCATTGTATTCTAAAGCCCTCATAAAGTTCTACTGCTTATATATGGAGACTTTTCTTTCATCACACAGCTTGTGAAGTAGGGTCAGGATGCAATTTAGGACTTTGGAATCCAGAGCCAGTGTATTTCCCCAATTTGCCTCAAATTATTGTCTAATTTGCCTTTAGTACAACATCTATAATCTCTTTTTCCAAGAAATTTAAACCAGGTATACAGTTTTGGGGTAAATTTAACATGCTTGCCAACCATGTATTTCCCTTTTTCTTCTTGCAATAAATTAATTATTTAAAGTAAATTTCCCACTGTATACTTATTTAATGATCAACTATGGTAATCCATATAGACCTATACAATCAAACATTTCCTAAAGTTAAACTAAAATTTACCCCAGGACATACATCATGTCTTTATCTATTTATAATTTATGTTTGAATTCAGAGATTATGTTTGGCTTTTATTTTTATATCAACATGAAGTTTGGTCCATGTGCCTTTTCAAAATAATTCCATGTCTACCTTTTAAAAAATAAATTATTTCAATCATATTAGATTGAAAGCGGAATAAAGTACACAAATTAATTGCTTATTTGAAATAAAATTGATGTGATTAAATCGGATCGCTTAATCTAATAATAAGTTTTAAATGAACAACTAGAAGACATATGTTATTTTTTCTATGAATTTGAGGATATTATTTGAAAACATTTTTTGAGTTTCTATGGAAATACATCCTCAAGTTTTAAGAAAGAGAAATAAATAAAACCATAAAATTCATTGGGACTCAATTTTATAATTGTTTTTATTCTGCTATAAATCATGTATCTTCCTGTTTTTCAAACAATAGATGGAAAAGAATGCTTGTATGTTGTTTATAATTGAAATTGAGATGGATTTACCTCCTACTGTTTATTGTCAGTATCTTATCCAAAAACAGTGGGAAGAAATCTGCCTTCTACTAATATTCAATTTGTGAACATTCACATCTTTATTTCAGCAGGAAACTCACTCTGTGAACCACAGAAACAGATGCATACCACCAGGCAAAAGTAGGTTTACTCATTTTATGATGCTGTGAGAAGCTGGTATTTTATGAGTTAAGCACATTATCTCACCTTAACATAAAAATTCATATCATCACACAAAATCCTTCTGGAAATTTTAGTAAATGAATTGTATCAGATTTGAAAATCCATAATCATCAAGTGAGCTGGAAAGTAGACAAAGAAATTTAAAAATAACTTACAGTGGAAAAATACATCTTAAAGGAAACTCACAGGTGATATAGATGGTATAATGATATCCAGCTTATTTATTCATGGGATCATTCACTGTTTTAATTTGAGAAAGTACTGAATTTAAATATGATACTGATTTTATTTTATTTTTTTTAATCTAGCACTAATTACACAAAAATCCTAAATTGAAGGATGTTTTTAGCAGTTAGTAGTATTATTTTTATAAACTGATATACCTGATTTTAAAAAATGGGGACTAACATATATGCTTTATATTGTTTAAAAAACAAATACCTATCTGTTCTACTTTTTATTGATGTCATCTGCTTTTAGAAGCTACCTATGTGGAAAGAAAACTTGGGCAGAAATAAGGTAATTCTATATTCTAGACCCGTATTTGTCACTGACTCATCCTTATGGATCTTATTTTTCTCATATTTTGAATGAATGGTTCAGGCATTTATAGCTATGCTACTTTCCTAGTCTCAATTTCAGCAAGTGAAGTCATTAATAAATGCTCTGAGTTGGTGTTGCATTTCTATTTTTTGATAAAATAGTCACCGAATTTTCAAGAATCATTAAACTATAAAATTTCCTTTCAACTGAAAAATTTTCTGCAAACTTTTCTGTTATGTGAAAAATTATAGAAATCATTTTCTTCTAATACCAAGAATAAAAAATTCAAAGAATTACAGTATTTCAGCTGTAGGTTGATATTGAAGTTTAAGTTGTCCTTAAAAATATTTATTTTAGTACTAAAATGTATAAACCTATGCTAGTTTTCATGAATAAATTAAATATTACACAATTTTCTTACTTTTTTCCTGTAAAATTTAATTGATGAACCTTGTAGCTGTCACATTTTTTAGTTTTCTTCATGCCAAGTGGATGTGCTCATTCATCCATTTAAAACCTATTTTAATAGATTTGTAAGCAAATTCTAAAGAAATATCTTTAACCAAAGTAGTTGCCATAAGTGAATTTTTTTAAAGATTTTATTTATTTATTTGAGAGAGAGAAAGAGATCACAAGTAGGCAGAGAGACAGGCAGAGGGAGAGGGGGAAGCAGGCTCCCTGCTGAGCAGAGAGCCCGATGCAGGGCTTGATCCTAGGATCCTGAGATCATGATCTGAGCCGAAGCCAGAGGCTTAATTCACTGAGCCACTCAGGCGCCCCCATAAGTGAAATTCTAATTAGCATTTCAATAAATGACTTCAGTGAAACTCATTTACAAGGATGCTGCAAGTGATGAAAACTGTAATATACTACAGAGATTTAAATACTTTGTATCAGGAGTGATATAGAGTAAGGCAGGATCCTCTACTACAAAGTACAGAGTATGAGAAGGAACACTCATCCTGAATCATTCTGATCCTTTCATTCCTGCCAACAATGCTTGACAATTTCTGCCAGTTCTTTGTGAGATCTAATCAAATTCGTGATGAGATTTTAAAACGTTGGAACATAAACAAAGTCCTAAACGACACACACTTTTCCTAGTAGTACTGCTATTATTCACATTAATTTCAGAATATTTATAAAACAAGTAAGAAGTGAAGTAAGAAATTGACATTGAAGTAAGAAGCTGGGGGATTTTTTCCCACATATTTAAATTCATATGAATCTTCCTCACATATTGCCAGAAAAGTCATTTGCTTAAAATGTCATTTATTTATTTAAAACATACCCTTTGATTATTTATTTTAATATCATATATATATTCATGTTTGTTCCTGGCATCACAAATTAATAAAATATTTTTAACATGAAGTAAACATTTTTCAAAATATTTAGTGTATTTTTAGTATATTTATCATTCCTTCAGTATAGTAATGTATATTACTAAAGAAACAGCACAAGATCTCAACTTCATTTTACTCTCGTTGAAATATTGCAAATATACTCTATTCTTCTGATGTTTTGTGACAAAAAACAACTAAGATTACTCCTTCATAACTGAAGTGTTTTCCTAGAAAGAGATAATTCCAATTCTAAATAAATCATTCCAGTATATTAAAGATGAGGGAAGGCACAACCAACATATTTTAAAAAACATTTTATTTATTTATTTGCGAGAGAGAAAGAGTGAGCATGAGTGGGGGAGGGGCAAAGGGAGAGAGGCAGAAGGAGGGGGAGGAAGAGAAGCCAACTCCTCACTGAACGGGAAGCCTGATGCAGGATTTGATCCCAAAACCTGAGATCATGACCTGAACTGAAGTCAGATGTTTAACCAACTGAGGCATCCAGGCACTCCAAGGCACAATTAATATTAAGAAGCTAAATTTGGGGACACATGGATGGCTTAGTCAGTTAAGCTTCTGCCTTTAGTTCGAGTTATGAACTCAGGGTCCTGGGATCAAGTTGTGCATCAGGCTCCTTGCTCAGCAGGCAGCCTGCTTCTCCCTCTGTCTGCTGCTGCTCCCCCTGCTTGTGCTCTCTCTCTCACTCTCTCTCTCTCTGACAAATAAATAAATACAATCTTTAAAGAAAAAGAAGCAAAGATTGCCATGTTGACAAAAATAAATAAAATTGTTCTAGAAAAGTCAATTTTGAGCTTACATACAAAAAATAACTTAAAAATTCTAAATAAAATAATAGAAAATTGAATTTAAAAGTGCATGGAACTAACTATACATTACCAAAAACAATTCATCTCAACTATGCTGTGGTTAGCATTAGCAAGCTTTTATACACAATATGATAATTTAATATTAAATATATTATTATGCTAATGATGTAAAAATAAAGCTATAGTTAATTTTTTAAATGATTTTATTTATTTATTTGACAGAGAGATCACAAGTAGGCAGAGAGGCAGGCAGAGAGAGAGGAGGAAGCAGGCTCCTCACTGAGCAGAGAGCCTGATGCAGGGCTCGATCTCAGGACCCTGAGATCGTGACCTGAGCTGAAGGCAGAGGCTTTAACCCACTGAGCCACCCAGGTGCCCCATGCTATAGTTAATTTTTATTAATTAGTAGGAGCTAAAAAATGATTTAAGAAACAATCCTACGTATATATGTATTTTGATATATAATAGTTATGTCATACAAAATCAGTGGGGTAAAGAAGATATTAAAAAAATGGAAAGAAGCCTTTTTATCTTCACATGCTAAATAAAAATATCAGCCGATCTTAAAACCAGAACATATAGGGGCATCTGGTGGCTCAGTGGGTTAAAGCCTCTGCCCCATTTCTAATACTGCGAGGCTTAACCGAGTGAGTAATACAGAATAAAATAGGAAAGCATGTACCTACCACCTAAGCGAGCCGTAGCAGAAGTAGATTATGCAATGAAGTGACAGATTTAAATTACAGCAGGATAATGTCTAAAGATAAATGAAAGTTGGGGTTCCTGAGTGGCTCAGTTGGTTAAGCATCTGTCTCTGGCTCAGGTCTGATCCCAGATCTCTGGGATTGAGCCCCACCTCTGGCTCCTTGCTCAGCAGAGAGCCTGCTTTTCCCTCTCTCTCTACTTCTCCTCTCTGCTTGTCTTCTCTCTCAAATAAATAAATAAAATATTAAAAAAAGATAAATGAAAGCTTATAATGGAATGTGTTCCCTAAACCTATCAGAGTTTTGTGTAACTTGTCTTTATAAAATATAATCCTTTCCATTTGTGAAATTGGATTTAGTCTCTAAATGTCTGATATGTTTTGAATATACAGATACACATATAGAATATACACACTTGCACATATATAGTACATATGTATATTTGAACACAAAAATAGTAACACTCATTAATTAACATGTATTTACTATGTTTCAAGCAGTGGGTCAGTAACTATGGAAAGAGTAAAAATTAATAATAATTTTAAATCTTAAGATTATAAGCTATTGGGAGAGCTGCTATCTTAAGAATCATAAGTGATATAAATAAATAATACAAGTTTCCTGACACTGAATAATCACAGGCTTGTTAGAGGAACACACATATAAACAAGTAAGTGATGGGCATGGAGGTATCTGAAATATCCTGTAAGGCTGAGGGAAATATTATTATGCTATTTAGGCTGAGATAAAGGAGTTAGTTGAGAAGTAGTGAAAATTCAGCTCAGATAAAGAAGAATAAAAGATACATAGGAAAGGAGAATATTATGAAATTACAAACATAGGGCAGTGATACTAGCCATGTTGGTGTTCATAGCAAGGGCAATAAAAGCAAGTAAGGATATAACTTTAGGGACATCAAGAAAAATGACATTGAGATAGTTAAAAATTTTATTTATTTATTTATTTATTTATTTATTTTAGAGAGTGAGAGGGAGAGAGAGCAGGGGAAAAAGGAGTAAAGGGAGAGGGGCAAGCAGACTCCCCTCTAAGTATGGAGCCCGACCTGGAGCTCTATCCCATGACACTGAGATCATGACCTGTGCAGAAATCAAGAGTCAGAGGCTTAATGGATTGGTCGCTATCCGGATGCCCTTCTACCAATGTCCTCTTTAAATGATAAGCGGTGTAATATCTAGAATTTTGCAAAGTTAATAATATTTTGAAGACTATGGTGACTATAAATTTTATCTGACAGCTGTCTAGTAACTAGTGAGTGATGAAACTGGATGTTATTCTATAGGACAAGGTAAATCTCTCAATATATTTCATTGTACAGGATAATTTAATATATGTCAAATATAACTATATATCAGCAAAACAATCTAGACTCTGAATAGTGGATCATACTCAGGAATCAAGCAGGATATGATAGCAATACATGATTGAATGCATGCATGAAGATCAGGTTTAAGTTCAAATATGATGCAGAAAATAGGGCCAATAAGTAAGACATTGAGAATATATACAAATAATATATATTCATATATGAATATGCGTACTTACATATGAATTATGAATATGGTATGTGTATACTTTATGCTAAGTCATTCTTTTAATAAACCATGAAAAATCAATGGTAATGAAATCACTTAAATGAACATTATATTTTAATAATTGTACATATTTTTAAAGCCATTTCATGCAAAAGATGCATTCCCAGTAAACAAACCAAAATTTTAATTGCTGTTTTTTATTATGTTACAGTTAGCCAAATTTCACGAACAATAGTAATGTCAATCAAAGTGTAATTATGGGCTACACAGCACACAGAGACATGAAATAGAATTTCTTTGCTAGAGTTAAAAATTCAAGGAAGTTTGGCAAAATTGTAAAGCTATGTCCAATCCTTTTGTATTCCCATAAAATTAGTAGACATTAAGAATTTAATTTTTATTGTTCCCTTTGGTGCTTCATTGCAGATGTGAGTAAGTTATGAACTTTGGAAAAAGTAGTGTGTGCAGCAGGATCTTAATTAATTCACAGCATTAATTTTTCTCGCTGTGCTCATTTTTTGCCTACTACCAACTTTATGAAGGGATCCAGGCAAGTTTCACATATTGTATTTGCTCTTAGGAACATTAACTTCTTTTAATCTAGAACACTCTGACCATTAAAAAATTATTACATGTTTATATATAATAAATATAATATATGTGTATATATTATATTACTTTGACTCTTTGAAGAAATTAGGCCATTTTTCTGTGAACTTGTCCACATTTTGGATTTGTTTGTTAGAAAAAAAAGATTAGATTCAAGTTAAACATCCTTGGTGAGTTCCTGCAGTGATGAGATATTGTGTCCTACATATTACATCAGATCAGGATCAGGACACACATAATGTTGCAACTTCCATTATTATTGATGCTAGGGTTGATCATTTAGCTAAGGTACTTACTGCCAAATCATTCCCTTATAAACATAGTCCTACCCCATGCCCTCACAAAATAGCTAGTCATCTGAACAGTGATACACTGACATCTTACAAATTTCCTATTTTTCAGTAATCCTTTACCTAATGGATTTAATATTCTTGATTCTGCAATTACATGGAAATTACACACTGGTAATCTTTTCTTTTTTTACACTGGCAATCTTCTAATTTCATTTCTTTTATATCTATTAGCTGATAATCTCCTGTTAAGAAAAATTTTCCTTTACTAACTGGAGATGAGCTATGATTCCAAATAAAATTAACAGATGAATGCTAAATCATTGTCTTTTAAATTAAATTTACTTACATTTGTCAATGGCGTCTTTATATATATGATGAAAATATTTAGAATTGAAAATTTGGATTTTAATGAACTTTAATTATAAAGTTATATTTTATAATGTATATATTACATTATATATTTCACCATTATTCATAGAAATCAAAGCTTTTGATATTTTAATTTCAGTTAGAGTAGGTCTACATAATATCAACATAACTTGGTTTGAAAATAACATTTTTCTTGAGGCACTTGGGTGGCACAGTCCATTAGGTATCTGGCTCAGAGCCCTGATCTCAGGGTCATGAGATCCAGTCAGTGCTCAGTTGGGATCCCTACTCAGCACAGAGACTGCTTACGTCTCTCTCTTCCTCTCCTTCTGTCCCTCCCCCCTTGCCCTCTCTCTCTCTCTCAACAAATACATTTTTTTAAAAATGACATTTTTCTGAATTTTGGTGATACAAATTAACACTACTGTTTTTCTCATTGAATTATTGAACTGAATTAATATTTTTAAAAGATTTATAAGTGCTATGTTATATTTTATGGAAACATGTTTATTTAATTTAGGTATTTAAATAATTAATGTCAATTGAAATAATGAAAAGAAAAAATATAGACATTTTTAAATATGCCCTTTTGTTATCTCTATTAGCAAATGGGTATGGGTACATAGTTTTATTACATAAATAGAGAATCTATTGTCTACGTTATGAAATTTACAAATCCTCATTGCAATATAGGAAACACATATTTGTGTTTATACATTTTTTTCTGACAAATAAATCAATTGGAGCAGACTTACATTAAATAACAACATGAAAAATAAGATCTCTCAGAATTATGTATTTTGTTTTATAAGGCACCAGCCATTTTAATTACAAATATTTGATATTGACCCAATTTTACACTAATCCCCATGACATTTAACTTATGAGTTGCAATGTGCATTATTTTATGCTGTTTAAATGTCACATAATGTGATTTTAACTATACATAAAAACTGATCCCCCTTGGCAATGAAAAGTAGAGAATTAGTGAAAAAAAAGTTCTTAATTCCTCAGAATTTCTGCTTTACCATGTTTACCAATCACGGATGCTCAATTTTAAATATTCATCAACATGCAAATCATACATTATAAATTATTTCCAAAACAGACTAGATAAAATGTATGTAATGAAGTATTTAATGACAATAAAATAGAAATATTAAAAAGTATCTTTTAAATGAAGATAAGAGAGTATGTTACTAAATTTAGCTGAAAGATTATTTGGGATTAATTCTGGTAGATATTTTATAATCCATGTTTATTCTAGAACTATTTCCACATATAATTGAAGGGACTTACTTTGATAATTGAAACTGGCATGTTGAAAATATAGTCTATTAAACTCTGACATGATTACACAATATATTAAAAAATTATTTCTAAAAGTCTCCTTGTGGTGACACAATATGTTATTCATTATATATTTAACTGCTGCTTGTCATAACTATGCAATAATTTTCAGCTGCATTTTCTAAAGTAGATATTTTTAAGTTCTGACAGTCTAAGTCCTGAAAAGTTTCCCATTATGGTTCCTTTGTTTTTTCTTTTCCTCTGACCACGCTATCAAAATCATATACAAGTTAATGTATCATTTTACCTCTAACTTTAGAGTATATCCATAATAGTTCCTTTATGTCTTTTGTTTGCATACTAGACACATTTATCAAGTTTATAAGAATATTTTGCCTGGACTATTGTAATAGAATCTTGTCTGATCTTCCTTCTTCTCTTATTTTTCCTGTCTTAAAATCATTTTCCCATAGCAATTGGAATAAGCTTGTTAAGGTATAATTCATTCTACCTACCCTCTTAAACCCTTCCAATAACATAGTAGGTATTTTTCTTTTTTCAAATGCCTTTATGACAATTATCATAGTGTTTATTTACATTAAGGATTTGAGGCAATTCTTCCCACATTATAAAGCAGGGCTCAATCTGAAAATGCGTGGTGTTTTTTTCAGGTTTTCCTTCAGTTAAGAGTGTCAGAACATGATGTAGGTAGACTCTGCTAATCAGGCAGTACTGCCCATGTGTTAACTTGGAAGATACTTGAAAGCTGCATCACTGTCTATCTACAATAGAATATAAACACTGTTGGAGAAAGGACCTAATCTCTTGTTTACGGTTTAATCCCCAGCATCGTGACCAGTTTCTGCCTCATGACAAGACTATTAAAAAACTGATAGAATGCAAGCATGAATAATGAAAAATATATTCTCTAGAGACAAAATTTAATTCTGATTAAAATGGCATATATTTTTAAACTATAGTAATATATCAGAACCCACCTGATTATTTTCATGTCTTTAAAGTGTGCTTATTAAGTAAATATAAAGGGAAATTATTTTGCAAATGTAAAAATATACCAGATTCTATTTATTAAAATTAAAGTGTATAAAGAGTTCTCCCAATATCTTTAATTTTTAAATTTATTTTAACAATAACATTTGTCCTGTAGTAGTATCACTAAAAAATGCAGATTTTAAAAAAAATTGAGAAGGTAGATATAAAAACAGTGTGATATACCAATAATTTATTTTCTTTCTTTCTTCTTTCTTTCTTTCTTTCTTTCTTTCTTTCTTTCTTTCTTTCTTTCTTTCTTCTTTCTTTCTTACATTTAAATTAGTTAACATATAATGTATTATTAGTTTCAGAGGTAGAGGTCAGTGATTCATTATTCTTTTTTTTAATCAGTCTTATAAAATACCCAGTGTTCATTACCTCATGTGCCCTCCTTAATGTCCCTCACCCAGTTACCCCATATGCCCCACCTCCATCCCCTCCAGCAGCTCTCTGTTTGTTTCCTATGATTAAGAGTCTTTTATGGTTTGTCTCCTGCTCTAATTTCGTCATTTTACTTTTTCCTTTCTTCCCCTATGATCCTCTGTTTTGTTTCTTAAATTACACATAACAGTGAGATCATATGATAATTGTCTTTCTGTGATTGACTTATTTCACTTAGCATAATACCCTCTAGTTCCATCCACATTGTTGCAAATGACAAGATTTCATTTTTTCAATGACTGAGTGGTATTCCATTGTGTGTGTGTGTGTATGTATGTGTGTACATATATATATATCATAAAGGCCTATATATATTTATTTAGGATTTATTGGGATAAATATTTAGGATTATTTATTCCAGTTCTGTGAAAAAAAGTTGATGGTATTTTGATAAGGATTGCATTGAATGTATAGATTGCTCTAGGTAGCATAGACATTTTAATCATATATATATATTATATATGTAATAAAGGCATAAATATATATCCATATCTTCTTTATCCATTCATCTATCAATGGACATCTGAGCTTTTTCCATAGCTTGGCTATTTTGGACATTGCTGTTATAAACATTGAGGTGCTGGTGCCCCTTTGAATCACTACATTTATATCTCTGGGGTAAATACGAAGTAGTGCAATTGCTGGGTAGTAAAGTAACTCTATTTTCAACTTTTTGAGGATCCTCCATACTGTTTTCCAGAGTGGCTGCACCAGCTTGCATTCCCATCAACAGTGTAGAAGGGTTCCCCTTTCTCCACATCCTCGCCATCATCTGCCATCATCTGTCGTTTCCTGACTTGTTAATTTTAGCCATTCTGACCAGTGTGAGTTTGTATCTCATTGTGGTTTTGATTTGTATTTGCCTAATGACACGTGATATTGAGCATCTTTTCATGTGTCTATTGGCCATTTGTATGTCTTCTTTAGAGAAATGTCTGCTCATGTCTTCTGCCCATTTCTTGATTGGATTATTTATCTTTGGGTGTTCAGTTTGATAACTTCTTTTTTTTTTTTTTAAAGATTTTACTTATTTATTTATTTGATGGAGAGAGAGAGAGAGAGAGAGAGAGCACAAGTAGACAGAGCAGCAGGCAGAGGGAGAGGGAGAAGCAGGGTCTCCGCTGAGCAGAGAGCCTGATGTGGGGCTCATTCCCAAGACCGCAAGATCATGACCTGAGCTGAAGGCAGCCGCTTAACTGACTGAGCCACCCAGGTGCCCTTGATAAATTCTTTAGATTTCGGATACTACCCTTTATCTAATAAGATATATGCAAACATATTCTCCCACTTTTTCAGTTGTCTTTTGGTTTTGTTGACTGTTTCCTTTACTGTGCAAAAGTTTTGATCTTGATGAAGTCCCAATATTTCATTTTTGCCTTTCTTTCCCTTGCCTTTGGAGACATGTCTAGCAAGAAGCTGTTGTGGCTGAGGTCTCAGAGGTTGCTGCCTGTGTTCTCCTTTAGGATTTTGATGTATTCCTGTCTCACATTTAGGTCTGTCATCCATTTTGAGTCTGTTTTTGTGTATGGTGGAAAGAGATGGTCCAGTCTCATTCTGCACATGGGTGTCCAATTTTCCCAATGCCATTAGTTGAAGAAGCTTTTTTCCAGAAAAGTCTTTTGGGTGTGGTAACTTTTATAGAACTCATTGCAAACAAGAAATTATCACTAATAATAAAGTCATGCTAATTACCTACCTAGCTAGAGAACTCTAGCTCTAGGAATAGCTATGGTCAATAAGAAAATTAGCAATAATTCTGCTTCATCTATGGAGAAGCAGTTAGAGGACTATATTCAAAATAACAGTTTACTCAGCTCCTGCTGCATTGACCATAAAAGACTGACAGTGAGATGACAAAGTAACAAGAATAAATCCAAGCCATCCTGACCACTGAGTCACCACATGAACCCTGTATGCTGTGGAGAGTCATCAGAAGTACATCAGAATTTACATTAGTGTAAAATAAATATTTGTTGATGTTTAAGCATTTCTTGGTACCACCACATATTCTTGCATATTCTAAACATGAATTGGTACAGGACGTGAGGTACAAAATATACAACTTTGGTTTAATGGGCAAATTGTAGACTGTAAGGGACATGATAATAGAGGTTGAAAATGGTAGAGATTGATGTTATACCAGGGCTGTCATGTACGACTGCTTGGGAGGCAAGTTATTAGTAATGAATTTGTAGATTCAGGGAAAGAAATTGGAAACAAGAAATGTAGTAGTGTCTCCTGCTCATCACCCTGCCCCTTAGCAGTGGAAATTCTGTAAATGGCTTCCTGCCAAATTCTTGGCCTCTCACCTTAGGCAAAGAATTATCAAATGTCCTAAAAGAAAATAACAATAGAATGCCAATCCGCTTCTCTGAAACTCGGCCCTCATTGGACTATTGGCCCTGTAAGTTCTATTTTCCTGATACACACAAATATTTGTGTGTGTTCGTGTGCATTGTGTGTGTGCTCCCCCTTTCTTATTCATTGCTGGAACAATGGTATACAAAAAGTTCATCCATCTTAGGAGAGCTAGAAGCCCCAAAGGAAAAATATTTTATAATGTGGAAATCAATCAAATAAGTAACTAATATAAATTGAGACTTTAAAAGCATTTTTCCTGTTCTTTTTCTAAAAGTAGTCTGTGAGCACAACCAAAATCACTTTGTGTCCACCAGTAACTTTTATTAAGACTTTCTCAAATTTATTCTCTAAAAAGCCACCACTAAAAGGAACCAAGTTCCATGACATTATACTGAGTCCATATTTTTAGCAGGATGTGTCTGAAATATCTACCTGTGTCCCAAATTCTAGTATGGTGATGAGAATGGATGCAAGCAATTGAAATTTATTAGTAGTAGAAGTAGTGGTAGTAGTTATATCTAGTGAAAATGGTTTTAAGTCTTTTAATTCAGAATGATACACAAAATTTCAAAGGTAACATAAAAGTATCAAATGGCAATTTCATATCTGTAAGAGTATATATGACACCTTAGGTTTGGTATTTGTGGATTGTAATAAGAAAGGTGATTACATATTTTTGGCAGATAGTTTATAATGCATAAGTGAGTGTGGAGGGTGGGTGGGTCAATGTGTGGATAAAATTAACCAGAAAATATTAATACATTTAACAAAATTTTAAGGTCTAATCAATAGACCAATCATCACAATTACCAATTTAAAAAAGTTTGTATATGTGTGGTAAAATGATAAATTAACCACATATCCCAAAGAATAAGATCAATTGCCTGGATACAATCCCTCTCATGCAAATGAAGCCTCTAGATACCATAATAACTATCATGAGATTCTGATTAGAAAAAAAGAAACATCCAATAAGACTGAGATGCATGGTGCATATGTTATAATGACAGAATAATGAGTTCAGCAATGTTGGTCATGTGAAAGCATGTATCATTTCTAAAAAATACATTAAGTTTAAAGCATTAAATATGTGTGAAAGTCATGAACTCGAACAGCCTCTGAACTAAAAAATGAAATTAAAACTTGCTCAGTATTGGAAAACTTTGCAACAAAAATTTGTTCCTTAAAAAAAAAAAGGGGGGGCACCTGGGTGGCTCAGTGGGTTAAAGCCTCTGCCTTCAGCTCAGGTCATGGTCTCGGGGTCCTGGGATCGAGCCCCACATCGGGCTCTCTGCTCAGCAGGGAGCCTGCCTCCCCCTCTCTCTCTGCCTGCCTCTCTGCCTACTTGTGATCTCTCTCTCTGTCAAATAAATAAATAAAATCTTTCAAAAAAAAAAATTGTTTTTTGACCTGACATGAATTAATTGGTTTACCTCCAGATGGTGCATGAAAGGATATTATGAAATGACAGTTATCTTTTCATAAGATTGCTAGAACACTTAGGAGATTTACAAAAATTGGATAAAATTATTACCACTCTAGAAATAGGATAATGTGAAAAATGATTAGGATATTTTATATGTGTTCTAGTTCTGTGATGGAGTACTAGGCTGGTATGTACTGATATGGAGGTATATTCAGCATGTCTTAAATACAAACACTACTCATGCTGTCTTCTCAGAACCTGATACTTATATAAAAAAAATAAAACAAAAAACAGGGAAAGAAAAATCAAATCACTGTAAAAACATTATATATATACATTTAATATAGATTAAATATAAATTATATTAAGTATAGATTACAGTATACATTTTCAATATGTCCAATCTTTTCCCTCTTGCAATAAAATTTTCTCCTGATGACTATGATCTTTTATAAGATATATTGCTATCAGTTGCTGTGTTTTTGACTCCAACTTTCTCCATCCCTCACTTTTTTCAACTTTACACTCAGCATAATGATT